>CM038143.1:363932682-364467295 GCA_021437245.1 Aegilops speltoides
TGACCTCTGCCGCACTGACTGCAGAGGTCAATGCCTTGAAGCAGAGCCTCGAGCGCTCCGAGATCGAGCTCGCCCGTGCCAAGAAGCAGCTCGAGGACAAGGAAGGTAAGTAACACCTTGTCGGTGTCAAAACCGGCGGATCTCGGGTAGGGGGTCCCGAACTGTGCATCTAGGCGGATGGTAACAAGAGACGAGGGACACAATGTTTTTACCTGTGTTCGGCCCTCTTGATGGAGGTAAAACCCTCGTCCCGCTTGATTAATATTGATGATATGGGTAGTACAAGAGTAGATCTACCACGAGATCAAGGAGGCTAAACCCTAGAAGCTAGCCTATGGTATGATTGTTGAGATGTATGTTGTCCTACTGACTAAAGCCCTCCGGTTTATATAGACACCGGAGGAGGCTAGGGTTACAGTCGGTTACAATGGTAGGAGATCTACATATCCGATTGCCAAGCTTGCCTTCCACGCCAAGGAAAGTACCATCCGGACACGAGCCGAGTCTTCAATCTTGTATCTTCGTAGTCTTGGAGTCCGGCGGATATTGATAGTCCGCTATCCGGACACCCCCTAGTCCAGGACTCCCTCAGTAGCCCCTGAACCAGTCTTCAATGACGATAAGTCTGGCGTGCATAATGTTCGGCATTGCAAGGCGGGTTCCTCCCTTGAATAATCCAGAAGATAATGAACACCAGGATAGTGTCCGCTCGCAAAAATAATTTCCACATTCCACCGTAGAGAGAATAAAATTTACACTAGCTCAATCTGCGACGACATTCTGGCGTGACATCACACCGCTACCAAGCCTTTGTTTGAATCGCTTTTTACTATACCACCTCAAAGACGCTTAGTGAAGCGGTTTCCTTAGCACGCCCCGTCGAGCGTAGATCGTGTTCCCTTATTCCGGGATTCTCATCAATACGTGCGTGGGTAACCCAACCGTTCCTGTCGCCACACCTCCTCTATCGAAGGGGAATCCCAAACGGTCACGGAGACGGCCCTTGGTATTTCTTCCCCTTTATAAGAGGACCAAGGCCTGTCCTTGTTCTTCAATCTCTTATCAAATCTCTTCTCCGCTCCCAGTTCCAACACCCAGAGCCTCAGATTCGAGCGCCTCGGATCCTTAATCATGTCCGGCTCCGACCTCCAGGGCCGGTGGATGCCCTCCTCCGTCACGGAGGAGGACATATTGAAGTTGCGTGAGGCCGAGTACAGCCCACGAGGTTTCAAGACAGGTTGCCTGCCCAAGGGCAGGCTGTGCCAGCCCCGAGCCCGTGAATACGTCGTTTCGTATCCCACCTCCGCCGGGTTTAGGCTTCCAGCGGATCCCTTTGTGAGAGGGCTCTGTTCTACTACGGGCTGGACTTTCATGACTTGGCTCCGAGTCTATCCTCCATATCTCCGCATTTATTATCGCTCTGACGGCCTTCCTCCGCGTCATCCCCCACTTCGGCCTATGGCTGAAGACCTTCAAGGTGGAGCCGAAGATGGTCGGGGGGCGTCAAGTGGAGTGCGGCGGGGCGACCATAAGCAAGAAGGTCGATGCCTCGTGGCTTGAGGGTTCCTTCCAAGAGGAACTTGGACTGTGGCAGCAGGAGTGGTTCTATATCACCGTGCCAAGGGGCAGCAGTCAAAAGCCGCCGCCCTCATTCCGCCCGGGACCTCCACGCCAACTGATGTCGTGGGTCAACCAAGGGCTCAACCGGGGGCCGTCCGAAGACGTGCCCTTACTGCAGGGCCGGATTCGAGATCTCCAAGCAAGGGAGATCGACCTGGTCAAGGTGATGCAGGTTATGCTAATCAGGCATCTTCTGCCCTGCAAACGTCGTCCTCTCCGTCTATGGGAGTTCAACCCGGAGGGACCTCGGATTCTCCAATGCTTCATGGGTGCGACACCCGTGGAGATGTACAAGTTGTTCTTCGGACCGCAGGTGGCGTGTCCGGATTTAGCCGAGGATGCAGTCTAAGCCGCAATCGCCGGATACTCGTGTAAATAGCTCGAGTCCCGACATTCTGCTTATGTGCCTTTCTAGAGTTCGCCTCCTGACCCTTTGTTCTTTACAGGAAAGGGTGGCGCGATCGAGGCTGATAAGGTGTCCGGCCCCCCTCCCAGAGACCGCACTGGAGCCCGTGCTGGTCAGAATGTTGGAGGTTGCTCCCATAGAAGGGGGCAACGGGGAAAATAGAGGAGCTAATATTTCGCCCAAAGGGGCGACCAAAGAGGAGGGAACCAAGAACCCCTCCCTTCAGGGGGAGAAGAGGACCGCCTCCGAAGATCCGGAGGCCAAAGCCCCTAAGCGTGGGAAGAGATCTTCCCCGGGGGGTCCGGCGCCCGGAGAGAATCCGGACGCACAATCATCACCAAAGGATCGGCCCTCCAATGAGCCGTGAGTATGAAAGAGGGAGTTAATTAGTAAGGAAATACCTTCATTTGTGCTTCTGTAGGTAACCGAAATGTTTATATTGCAGTTCGGATCTGCAGCCTTCTCAGATGAGTTCATCTTCGGGGGACCTTCTTCCGGAGATGATGGAGAGCGATACGCCTCCATCCGCAGCGCCGCCAGATGAAGCAGGCGAACCCGAAGTGTCATCACGGAGGGTATCCCCGAGTCCGGAGGGGCCAGAATGTTCGGCACCTACTAGCATCCGGCCAGGAGAACTGAAGAATCTGCTTGAGAGGGCGTCCATTTCAGAAGATCACCATGCGTTAATGCGTATGGTGATTGGAAGGATTTCGTCCGCTGAGAGCGGATTGCGTAATGCCGCCATGAGTTTGCTAGCGGGTTTTGAGGTATGCAAAAATGACGCATCCTTTTGTCTTTTAACAGTTTTGCAAATAAAAATGCGCCCTGTATAGATAGTAGCCCCTGAGACTCGGTAGGTTGTCGGAAACGACAGCGTGCCGAGGATCAAAATCTTAAAATCTCAATTAATGAATACTTCCGTCCCTATACAGGTGGCGGATAGTCCGAGGGCCAGCCGGACTAATGAGTTTGCTGAATTAAGTCGGCAACTTGACGTGGCGGATGCTGATATCGCGCTTGTCAACCAGCGACTTGACGAGTCACAAGGTAAATAAATTCTCCGCATTTGCTATATTTAAGGGGGTCGAAGCCCTCCTCTGATAAATTGTATGATGTTGTACAGACGGTGCTGCTGCTGTGGAGAGCCTTCGGGCCGAACTTGCTCTAGCTAAGGAGCAAGCCCGAAGGAGTGACGCGGCTGCCTCGGAGGCGGCCAAAGAGTTGAAAGCCGAAAAGGCTGCACACTGCCTAAGCAGGGCGGAGGTGGCCGAATTGGCCATGAAATTAAAGGATGCTACCGACCGCAATGAGGCTCTTGAAAAGGAGCGCTTATCGGAGCGGGAAGACCTGAAGAAGGCCACCGCCGAAGCCAAGGATGCCCGCTCTGCAATGCGGGCTATGAAGGAGGAACTGCGCCAGGCCGGAGAGATCGTGGCTGGCAAGCCTATTCTGCTGCGTCGCCGGTTTATGGATGCAAAGTATGCTCAATTTGAGCGGCTGTGGAGTCCGGAGGATCCGTATATGGACTTGGCTGCAAGTGCGGCTGATGCCGTTAAGCACTTCCGGAGCCAGGGGGATCACGAGACGGAAGAGCTGTATTGGTCTCAATTCCACAGTCCGGATCGCTCCCTTCCATTGACAGACCGGTTGGCTGAATGGGCCGATCTAAATAGATTGTCCGGACATGCCATGACTGACATCATGGCCCATGTCTGGCCGGAGAGGTCCAAGGCGACGAGCTACTTCGGCTTACAGCAGCAATTCCTTGGAGCGGTGCCGCATATAAAGGACATGAAGCGGTCGGCCTGCATCGAGGGCGCGCGGATGGCTCTTGCCCGTGTGAAGGTGCATTGTCCGGAGATGGATGCCACCGCTGTTGCCGCCAGGTTCGGATGAAAGCCGCTCCTCGTCGAGCACTACTGGGAAGTTATGCGAGGTGCTCAGATAATAGAGTCGCAGTGCTCGAAAACATCACGCTCAAATGAACGATTAGCTTGTAAATCATTGATTATGTTATAACTGCTTTTTATACTTGTGCGCCCAAGTAGTAAAACTTCTCCGTGTGGCCGCCACGATACTTGTGTATAACTTGAAAGATGGCAGTCTTGACTTCAGCCCCAAGCACAAGGTGCTGGGGTGTTCGCAAAATAGCGCGTTTTCACACTTAATCCGGCGCCTCGGTCCTGTTATAAGGAGGTGGTAGCGTAGCTTAACGAGGCAATCCGGACTATAATGCTTTATCACTTTCACTTAGCGAGTGGAGCTCGAGGGTGGGGCTACGATATAGCCCCTTGTGGCACCGCACGCTCCGTGAATTCGGGGTGCGTATGTGCCTGACCAGAAAACGGTCCTTCATCAAAGCGGGGAATTCTAAACATTCCGGTAGTCGATCGAGTGGTTGACCAGACTCTCGTTGTATCATGACATCGGTTTTCGCTTTCATCGAGGTGCTCGCCCAAATTAACTGGGCACAATCGCAGAGTTCTCCGGTGCCGTGTTAGCCGGATGATACGGAACGTAAGGCAGCAAAACACAGGAGCCGGGAAAACCCAACATTTGACCAAAGACATGATTCGGAGTTGATGCATATAATGCCTAACTCAAGACGCCGAACACTCCCTAAGGTGTTCGGTCTTTATAATAATGGGCAGAACGATGCCCTAAGCCCCTAGTGTCCAGGTATGGGCATGGTCTTCTGACGCGGCCGATGCCAAAGCACCAGGCTCCGCTTTGGCTATAGGAAGAAACCAAGGGAGAGTAACAACAAGAGACAGTAAAAAAGTTCTACGCAGGGTCTTAATCTGAAAAGAATCCTTGCAACGGGCCCCTGCTGCACGTCTGCGCCTGTGTCTCCGTTGCGCCGTTATCCTGGACGGGTATGCACGTTGTTCATCTGTAGAAAGAGAGGAACGTTTAGTTTTAGAAACAATTCGTGCGAAAAATATGTTAAATAAGAAATATAATTAATTAAAGCAAGGTTTGTATGAAACCGCGATTGTTTGTCGCCGCAGCCCCTCAGGAAGGGTTATGCGGCTAGGGAGCCCCTAGCCTGCTGAGGCCGGATTCGTCTATCCGAGTCCGGGGTCCTTAAGTGACCCTCGCACTGAAATGGCGCCATGTGGTCCGGACATTTTGAGTGTAAGAGACGCGTAATGCGGTATGGCATTGAAGCGGACAAAAGCCTTTCGTCCCAAGAGTGCTTGATAGTCACTTTCAAATGGGACGATATGAAAAATTAATTTTTCGCGTCGAAAATTGTTCGGCGATCCGAACACGACTTCTAGTAATATGGAGCCTGCACTTGGCGTAAGGGCCTGGCGCACTCCTTTGAAGGAAGTGCGGCTGTGTCAATTTTGGTAGGGTTCATCCCCATCCTACGGATTGTGTTTGAATATAGCAGGTTTAAGTCACTGCCTCCGTCCATTAGGACGTTAGTAAATTGTAATCTGTCTATTATGGGATTCAATATCAGAGGAGTCCGTCCCGCATTTCGAACGCTTCTGGAATAGTCCAGGTGGTCGAAAGTGATTGGTTTTTGATATCCAATCTCTACGGTCTGCTGGGTTGGACCGTGCGAAGCTCTTTTTAGGAAGTGCCGCACTATTTTTCCGTGTTATCACATGAAGTGAGTTTACTGCTTTGACCCCTTGTGGGAAAGCCTTTTGTTTTCCGTGCCCTCGCCGCGGGGTTTATCTTCTTCGCTTGACGCGTCGAGCCCCTTGTGTTCGGCATTTAGTCGGTCGGACTGTTTAAAAACCCAACAATCCCTGTGGGTGTGATTTGCAGGCCTTTCGGGGGTACTGTGGATTTGACATATCCGACCCAAGATTTTGTTTAAGTTGGACAATTCGTCGCTGTCATCCTTAAGAGGCTGTGTCTTAGTATTGGGCCGCGAGCTTTTGAATCCGGCGTTAACTGTCGTGCTCTTTAGGCTTTTTTCTTTATTCTGGCGCTGTTCTTTTCTGCGCCATGATTTTCCGTTTCCATCTTTTATCTCGGATGTACTTGGGTCGCTGGTGCTGCTTCTTGCTAGCCAGCTATCCTCCCCCGCACAGAAGCGGGTCATGAGGCTTGTTGGTGCGGACATTGTCCTCGGTTTCTCTTGACCGAGGTGCCTGGCGAGCCATTCGTCTCGGACATTGTGCTTGAAAGCTGCTAAGGCTTCGGCGTCCGGACAGTCGACTATTTGGTTCTTTTGGTAAGAAACCTGTTCCGAATTTCATGCCGACTCTCGGGCTGTTGAGTTATATGACTTAAATCATCTGCATCCGGAGGACGGACGAAGTCCCTTGAAAATTCGCCTAAACGCGTCCTCGAGCTCTTCCCAACTTCCAACAGTGTTTTCTGGGAGGCTTTTGAGCCAATGACGGGCTGGCCCTTTGAGCTTGAGGGGTAGATATTTTATGGCGTGGAGATCGCCTCCTCCGCCATATGTATATGCAGATATATAATCTTCTATCCGCACTCTGTGGTCTCGTTGTTCCATCGTGAGGCCTCTATGTTCATGGGTTTAAACCCTCACCGAATTCATGGTCCAAAGACCTCATCGGTGAAACATAGTGGGTGTGCGGCGCCCCTGTACATGTATGTGCCGCTATCATCGGACGCTTGACGTGTTACTTTGCTTCCTGGGGCCTTATTTTTGGGTCCGTAGATGGACCTGCCTGGGCCATTTGACGGTGGAGGCTCTATGGCCTCTTCGTCGAATTCTGGTAGCAGCTTACGCTTCGGGTAGCTCTTCGATTGGTGGCCCTTGCCGTATTTATCTGCGGTTTTGAGTACTTTGCTCCATCTTATTCTGAGCGTGTCTTCCGCTGTCTTGAGCTTCCGCTTTTCCTTCTTCAGGCTTCTTGCCGTGGCGATGAGCCTGCGCTTAAAAAGCTCTTGTTCGACGGGGTCGTCGGGCGCGACGAGTTCGTCGTCATTGAGGCTTGCTTCGTCTTCGGAGGCAGGTATATAGTTATGATCCTCAACCTCTTCGTCTGCCGCCCTTTCATGAGGGCTTGCTTCTGCATCCTCCTGCGCTGAGTCTTGCTGGAGGGGGTTGTCTTCGGCACTCTCTAGGGTATTGTTATCTCCTGTGCCGGAATCTCTATTCTTGTTGTGGCGGGATTTAGAGCGGCGCCGCTGACGCCGGCGCTTGGGCTGCTTCTTTAGGGAATCTGCCTCCGCTGCTTCTTCGCCATCCCCGTCTTTTGGGGTGTCCACCATGTATACGTCGTATGACGAGGTGGCCTTCCAGTGCCCTGTAGGCGCTAGTTCTTGTTCGTCTCCGGCATCGTCGTCGATAGCGTCGATGTCGTCGGAGTCGAAGTCTAGCATGTCGGTTAAATCCTCGATAGTGGCTACAAAGTGGGTGGTGGGTGGGCTCTGAATTTCTTCGTCGTCCATACTCCAACCATCCTGGCCATAGTCCGGCCAGGACTCTCCCGATAACGAGAGATGTTTTAATGAATTTAGGATATCGCCAAAAGGCGAGTGTTGGAATATGTCCGCGGCGGTGAATTCCATAACCGGCGCCTAATCCGGATTGATCGGTAGGGGCGCGGGAGGTTCGGAGTCCGGCGCCTCGAAATCACGAGTTTCGCAAGGGACAAGATTGGTGTTCGGCTCCATCGCCGTGGATGTTGAAGCCCCCGAGGCGGCGTCTATCCAACGACCCTCGATCTGGGCGATCGGCGCCGGGCTAATGGCCGGAGCGGATCCGAGTGCGACCACAAAGGCACTGTTCGGCGGTAGAGCTAGATCGTGCCCATCGTCACAGTGCGGCGCGCTTGGCTGTGGCTCGAGTCCATCGAAGATCAAGTCTCCGCGGAGATCGGCCGTGAAGTTTAAGCTTCGAATCGACTCGACGGCCAGGGCGTAGCTTCGATCTGCTCCAGATGGCCAAGTGAATTGACCCAGAGGCGAAGCCGCCGAATCTGAAAGATCTGTCCGGGAGAAAAGCTCACCACGACAGCGTTGCTGGTTGAAGATGCCATCAAGCCTATCGGTGACGACACGAGGAACTCTCAATGAAAGCACCAATGTCGGTGTCAAACCGTGGATCTAGGGTAGGGGTCCCAACTGTGCGCCTAGGCGGATGGTAACAAGAGACGAGGGACACAATGTTTTACCCAGGTTCGGGCCCTCTTGATGGAGGTAAAACCCTATGTCCCGCTTGATTAATATTGATGATATGGGTAGTACAAGAGTAGATCTACCACGAGATCAAGGAGGCTAAACCCTAGAAGCTAGCCTATGGTATGATTGTTGAGATGTATGTTGTCCCACGGACTAAAGCCCTCCGGTTTATATAGACACCGGAGGAGGCTAGGGTTACACAGTCGGTTACAATGGTAGGAGATCTACATATCCGTATTGCCAAGCTTGCCTTCCACGCCAAGGAAAGTACCATCCGGACACGAGCCGGAGTCTTCAATCTTGTATCTTCATAGTCTTGGAGTCCGGCGGATATTGATAGTCCGGCTCTCCGGACACCCCCTAGTCCAGGACTCCCTCACACCTTATTAGAGTTGTACCTTATATAAAAGGATTTTGGTTGCAAAAAATGACAGGAATAACGTGGGTACTCCAGGGGCTACAAACGAGGTGGCGACCCTGAAGGAGGCGGTGTCCGCGGCCGAACGCAATGCGGCCGCGGAACGCACTGAGCGAGAGAAGCAGGAGGCGCGGGTGGCGGAGGTGCGGCAAGAGCTCCAGGCTCTCATGGAAAAACACGAGAGTTTGGAGCGTGACACGAAGACTCGGGAGTCCGAGCTCGCGTCGGCTCTCGAGAGTGCCAAAGCCGCTAAGGCCGAAGCCCAGAAGGCCCTCCAGGAAATTGAGGCAGTAAAGAAGATAGCGGCGGGTAAGGCATTCTTCATGCAGAGCAAGCATGTAAAAGTGAATTACTTGTTACTTACCCGAATTCGGAGCTCTCCAGGAGCGTTCGCAGATCTGCCCCGTAGCGTGTCCGATGCTGCCGCGTTCTACAGAGCCGAGGAGGGGAGCTCGACGGAAAAGGTGTTCTGGTCTCAGTATGCTGAGGCCGGACATCCGGTGCCCCTGAGCGACCAGCTGAAGCAGCTGGTCGAGCTCCACAAGGTGGCCGAACAGGCCATGAAGGGCCTCATAGTTCGGTTGTGGCCCAAAGAAGCCATGCCTGGGAGCTACTTCGGTCTGGTGCGGCGGCTGGTGGACGCCTGTCCGTGGGTTGACGTCATCAAGCACTCCGCCTGCATTGAAGGTGCCCGTCGGGCCCTTGCCCGCGCTAAGGTGCACTGGGGCAAGATGGACGCCGAGAAGCTTGTGACGGACGTGCCACCGCCGGGCAAGGAGTATCGCATGCCCGAGATGCATTATAAGGGTGTCCTGAAGAGTGCCCGCATTATTGCAGGTGAATGCTCCAAAGATGTAATTTTTGAGTAGACTCGCATTTTATTATCCTGTGCGCTGAAGACTTTGTTCATATGCGCTAAGCAACGCTTGTTAATTTAAAATATTACCTTCTGTGCGGCCGTTTATCAAATCTGAGAGATGGCAAGTCGTTGGCTTCGGCCCCCATGCCACGAGTGCTGGGGGTGTTTGGGATAAACTTGAGCGCTCTTGTTCCCATTTTTGGGTCCTTCTAGGGAGGCGCTCAACACAATGAACGAGGCAACCGGACTTATAATGCTTGAACTCTCTCACTTAGCCATAGAATTCTATAATTAAATTTCGGCGAAGCCCCTAGTGTTCGGAAGGCCGAATTCGGGGTGCTATCCACGCCTGGGCCGGACAAAGCCGGTTCCTCGCTCTAAGCGACATATGTCTTTAGGGACTCGAAAAAACCTCTCGAACAGCGACCGGCTCTCGGCCCATCATGACGGTCAGTTTTAGCTTTCTCCACTGAGGTGCTCAACCCAGCTCAACTGGGGCACAATCGCAGTGGTTCTCCTAGCGCTACCTTAGCCGATATAATGGAACGTAAGGTACCAAAACATGGGAGCCGGGCAAACCCAACTATTGACCCAAGACATGATACGGAGCCGATGCATATAATGCAATAAGTTCGGGGTGCCGCACTTGTGAAAGTGTTCGGACTTATCACACCATAATTTGGGGAACTTAAGCCCCTAGTGTATTTGGCCGTACCAAAGCGTACGGGTGCAATATGTCATAAGTGAACATATATAAAAATGAATGCAATGATAGGCAAAAAGTGATGCATTGTTTATTCGAAAAATACTGCAATTAAGGCAGAACGATACAAATAGTGTGATAAGCAAGGGGTGAGACTATTTAACATGTCCCCTCCAAGGGTAGGCTGCGGGATGGTGTATAAAACAGGTATAATGCTCGTAATGGAGACCACCTGGATACTCGTCGTAGCTTTTCTGCTTTCCTGGTTGTTGCATCGTGAGTTCGGCAGGTCTACTGCCGGACAGGGCTTCTGGAAAGCGGAGTCCTGGGGAAAAAAAGGAAGAAAAATAGGAAAAATAAAAAAAAAGATGACCCATTTGGGAGCCCCTGGTGTGGTTGACCCGCACTCTGGGCATGCCGTGGTCGTGCCCCTCCCCCTATGCCCATGGTATCTCCACAGCGTAGTGATGTACGCGTGGTACTGGTCTCGCAATTTTGTGAGGGCTGGGGTTGGGGCCGCATTGCTACGCGTGCTTAGAACGTGCCAGGTGGTCTAGTTGTAGGTTACTCCGGGTGCGCTTGACGTGTCCGGTCGCTTAACAGTCGGACACGAGAATTTCCTTAAGAGGCTACTCTGTACTTTCACCGCGAGAGCCGCTGTATGCTCCTCAGTTCGGAGAGAGCGTTCGGTGTTTCCGTTGACCGTGATGACTCCTCGAGCGCTTGGCATCTTGAGCTTGAGGTATGCGTAGTGCGGCACCGCATTGAACTTTGCAAATGCGGTTCGTCCGAAAGCAAGGCATGATAGCCGCCAGAACGGGACTATGTCAAGATTAACTCCTCGCTTTGGAAGTTATCCGGGATCCAAGACCACTTCAAGTGTAACGAGCCCGCATAATTGGCCTCTACACCTGGTATGACGCCTTTGAAGGTCGTCTTTGTGGGTTTAATCCCTAAGGGGTCTATGCCCATCTTGCGGACCGTATCCTGATAAAGCAGGTTCAGGCTGCTGCCGCGGTCCATCAGGACTCTAGTGAGGTGAAATCCGTCGACGATTGGGTCTAAAACCAACACGGCGAATCCGCCATGGCGGATGCTGGTGGGGTGGTCCCTTCGATCAAAAGTGATCGGGCAGGAGGACCACGGATTGAACTTTGGGGCGACTGGCTCCATCGCATATACGTCCCTGAGCGCACGCTTCTGCTCCCTTTTGGGTATGTTGGTTGCGTATATCATGTTCACCGTCCGTACTTGTGGGGGGAAACCCTTCTGTCCTCTATTGTTCGGCCGCCGTGTCTCCTCCTCGTCATCGCTATGCAGCCCCTTGTCGTTGCTTTCGGCGATTAACTTGCCTGCCTGCTTGAACACCCAACAATCCCTGTTGGTGTGATTAGCTGGCTTTCGAAGTGCCGTATCCGCACAAGCGATCGAGTATCCGGTCCAAATTGGACGGGCCCGAGTAGTTCTTTTGAATGGCTTTTTCCACGACCGGTTTAGAGCCTCTGAATCCGGCGTTGACTACCGATCTTCGATATATCGCTGCACGCGGCGCTTTGTGCTTATTGCGACGCGACCTCCATTACTGTCTTTGGTATCCGAACTACCAGAGTTTTTGGTTAGGTTGTTACTGCGGGCTAGCCAGCTGTCTTCTCCTGCACAGAAGCGGGTCATGAGTGATGTGAGGGCTGCCATTGATTTCGGCTTTTCCTGTCCTAGGTGCCGGGCAAGCCATTCATCATGGATGTTATGTTTGAAGGCTGCAAGGGCCTCTGCATCCGGACAGTCGACGATTTGATTTTTCTTGGTTAAGAACCATGTCCAGAATTGTTAGGCCGATTCGTCTGGCTGCTGAATTATGTGTCTTAGGTCATCGGCGTCTGGTGGTCGCACATATGTGCCCTGGAAGTTATCAAGGAATGCCGCTTCCAGGTCCTCCCAACACCCAATTGATTCTGCTAGCAGGCTGTTGAGCCAATGCGAGCTGGTCCTTCAAGCTTGAGTGGGAGGTATTTGATGGCGTGGAGATCATCACCGCGGGCCATGTGGATATGAAGAAGATAGTTTTCAATCCAAACTGCAGGATCTGTTGTGCCGTCGTAGGATTCAATGTTTACGGGTTTGAAACCTTCGGGGATTTGATGATCCATTACTTCATCTGTGAAGCATAGTGGGTGTGCGGCGCCTCTGTATTGGGCTATATCACGACGTAGCTCAAGCGAGCTTTGTCTACTGTGTTCGGCCCGACTGGAATTGCTGTATCCGGCATGGCGGTTGTCGTCGCGTATCGTGGGGCGCCCACGCGATCCGTAGATCTATCTTGTTTGTCTTGCCTTATCCTCCAATATGTCTCGCAAGTTCGGCGCATTCCCCCGTGGCTTTGTACTTTTCGAGCAATGCCGGGGTGCGGCTTTAGTGGAGGGCCTAGAGGTCTCTTTGTCGCAGCCACGAGGTGGCCGGTCGACCGTATTGTGCGCTGGTGACGTAGGTTTATGTGCTTCCTCCTCTAATCGGGGTAGCAGCTTGCGTTTGGGGTAGCTTTTGGAGGGGCGTTCGAGTTCATATTCTTCGGCCGCAAGGACTTTAGTCCATCTGTCGGCTAGCAGGTCCTCGTCAGCTCTAAGTTGTTGCTGCTTTTTCTTGATGCTGCTTGCCGTGGCCATAAGCCTGCGTTTGAAACGCTCTTGTTCGACGGGATCCTCAGGCACGACAAATTAAATGCGTCGCCGAGGCTTGCCTCGCTCTCGGAGGGAGGCATATAATTATCGCCCTCTACCTCTCTGTCTGCCGCTCTCTCGTGAGGGCTGGCTTCTCCATCCTCCTGTGCTGAATCTTGCTGGAGGGGGTTGTCTTCGGCACTGTCCGGGGTTTTATTGTCTCCGGTGCCGGAATCTCCATTTTTGCTGTGGCGGAATTTAGAGTGGCGTCGCTGACGCCGGCGCTTAGGCTATTTCTTGGAGGGGTCTTCCTCCGCTGTTCCATCGCCATTCCCATCCTTTAGGATGTCCACCATGTATATGTTCTATGACGAGGTGGCTTTCCAGTGCCCCGTAGGCGCTGGTTCTTGGTCGTCTCCGGCATCGTCGTCCATACCGTCGATGTCTTCGGAGTCGAAGTCTAGCATGTCGGTTAAGTCATCGACAGTGGCTACGAAGTAGGTGGTGGGTGGGTTTTGAATTACTTCGTCGTCCGCATCCCAACCGTTCTGACCATAATCCGGCCAGGGCTCTCCTGATAAAGAGAGACACTTTAGCGCATTCAGGATGTCGCCAAAAGGCGAGTGCTGAAAGACATCCGCAGCGGTGAACTCCATGATTGGCGCCCAATCGGATTCGATTGGTAGGGGCGCGGAAGGCTCGGGGTCCGGAGAGGAGTCCGGCACCTTGGAGTCACGAGCTTCACAAGGGACAAGATCGGTATTCGGCTCTATCGCCGTAGAGGTAGCAGCCCCCGAGGTGGTGTCCAGCCACCCATCCTCGATCGGCGCAGTCGGCTCCGAGCTAAGAGTCGGAGCGGACTCTTGTTCGGCCTCCGGGGCACTGTCCGGCGGCAGAGCTAAATCATGCCCATCGTGACAGTGCGGCGCGCTCGGCTGTGGCTCGAATCCGTCGAAGATCAAGTCTCCGCGGATGTCGGTCGTATAGTTCAAATTTCCGAATCTGACCTGATGGCCAGGGGCGTAGCTTTCGATCTGCTCCAGGTGGCCAAGTGAATTGGCCCGATCTGAAACCGCCCGAATCTGAAGATCTGTCCGGGAGAAAAGTCTCGCCCGCACCGTCGTTGTTGATGATTGAAGGAGCCATCGGGCCTATGGGTGACGATCTGGAGGAACTCTCAATGAAAGCACCAATGTCGGTGTTAAAACCGCGGATCTCGGTAGGGGTCCCGAATCTGGCGCCTAGGCGGATGGTAACAGGAGACAAGGGACACGATGTTTTACCTGTGTTCGGGCCCTCTCGGTGGAGGTAAAACCCTACTCCTGCTTGATTAATATTGATGACATGGGTAGTACAAGAGTAGATCTACCACGAGATCAAGGAGGCTAAACCCTAGAAGCTAGCCTATGATATGATTGTTGTTCGTCCTATGGACTAAAACCCTCCGGTTTATATAGACACCGGAGAGGGCTAGGGTTACACAGAGTCGGTTACAATGGTAGGAGATCTACATATCCGTATCGCCAAGCTTGCCTTCCACGCCAAGGAAAGTCCCATCCGGACACGGGACGAAGTCTTCAATCTTGTATCTTCATAGTGTTGGAGTCCGGCCAATGATGATAGTTCGGCTATCCGGACACCCCCTAGTCCAGGACTCCCTCAGGAGTGGTGGAGCCATTGGTCACCCCGGAGAAGGACCGTTGGCGCCAACTGATCCCAGGGCACCTGGAGCGTCTCGAAGGCCTCGACGGAGATCATATTGAGGCCCGCACCCCCATTGATGAGGGTCTTGGTGACGGAGACGTTGCTGATGGTGGGAGTGCACAGCATGGGGAGTGCCCCGGTGGCAACCGCGAACTTGGGGTTGTCTCGGGAATCAAAGGTGATGGCGCACTCCTGACACGCGCGTGGCTGGGGCTGCGTGGCGTTTGCCCCTCGAAAGAGCCTCTTGGAGTGGCGAGCGAACACAGGCGCCTGGACCCGCCAAGGATGCACGTGACTAGGTGAGGCTCCGGGGGCGCGAAGCACGCAACGAACCGGACGCGTGGCTTCTGGGTGAGAGCCTAGGGCACGTACGGCTCGTGGCCCGCGACACCATTGTCAGCGTTGCCGTGTGTCGCACCCGCGCGGCGGTCCCGGGCATCCGTGTATCCCGGGGGCGTGCGGTGCTCGGAGTTGTCCGCCATGAGAATTTCGGCGTCCGACTCAATACTTTTGCACTCGGACTGCTCAGAGGAATCGACGATGACCCGTCGGAGAGGTCGAGGGCGGGCTCGTCGAATTCGAGAGCCGCCACATGCTCTACCGCGGCTTGGGTGGCCACAATGTGCTTGATCCAGCGCTGCTGCCACGAGCGCCCGAAACGGTTGCGGCGGCACGCGATGGGAGGGCGAGTGGCCACTCGGTACGGGGCCGAGGGCTGTTGGAGAAGGACTCCGTAGGATGATGCGCGGAAATGTGCCGCGTAGTGGATGGGCAGTGCCTCCACGTCCAGCGGGGCCTCGTTGAGTCGTCGGAGATGAAGGAGAGTGTCCCAACACGGATTTCGCCGACGTCTGACATGATGATGAAGAAATCCACCTACGCCGTGAAACTTATTAGACGCCTGGCCCCACGGTGGTCGCCAACTGTCAATGAGTACTAGGGGTACGAATAAGGGGGTAGAACCTAGCTATGACGCAGGTTTAACACTCGGTATTTAACGAGTTCAGACCTCTCTCGGTGGAGGTAATAGCCCTACGTCTCATGCCCTGAGGCTTGCTTTGGTTTGATGGGTATGTTACAAAGGTTCCTCGTCCCCAGTTATGGAAGGGGTGCGGCTTATATATAGTGCGCCGCAGCCCCATGTCCTCCACGTTGCCGAGACATTGAATGACACTGAATGCTTCAGTTACAGGTGTGATGAGCCTTAACTACTGCAGTTACAGGTAACAGTTGCCTTGACTTTGTTCAATGGATGACTTAGGATTCCTCGACCGTTGCAGATCCCATGCCGCCTGCTTGCCTCTTTGGTCCGACGGGTGGTTTGTCAGCCGAGTGGCAGGTGGTCGTCCGAGTGCCGTCTAGCCGTCCGAGTGGACTTCCTGATGTATGCATCCGAATGCTGGCATGGTCTAGGGACCTATCCATGATGGTGATGTGCTCCATGTGGGTCCAACCTGTAATAGGTGACCTCATCAGTCGTGGCTCCGCTTCAATGAGGTGGAGGGCAAGCTTCTCTTTGAGAGCTAGAGGCGGAGGACGCAACACACCGGACCAGCACGACGATCATTTGTTGTCACCGCTGCCTTGCTCACATCGTCCCGCACTAGCTCATCTCCGATGGCGATGTCGGACTTCTAAGGCCAGTTCTTTTGGCAGCTTAAAAGGCTGGTCCTTAGATGTTTTATTACTTGTTTTTATGTCCTTTTGCTATTTATTTTCTTTCTAAAAATCAACAAAAAGCGGTGTTTGTGGTCTTTTTGATGATCCATACATTTTCGCGGACATTTGATGATGTCTATACCATGAATTGATGATTGACGCGAGTTGCCCTGATGCAACCAATCACGCTGGCGACGCATGCCCTTGTACTCCAGTTATTTGGACGTGCTGGCAATATTATTTTTTAGCGGGGTGCTGGCAATATCTAGCGGTGGTCCAGGTGGCACGTGAAGCGAATATCCGCATAGCCAATGCCCGACCCCGAGCCAGCCCGTCAGTCAACCCAGCGAACCGAACCGGGCAGGTAAGGCAGACACGGGGGTTTGGAAAGCCTCACGAAACACCATGATCCCAAAGCAGACTCGTACGCCTGGTCCTCCTGCCGGCCAATATTGTATAGCACGCGGGAGAGGATCGGTTGCGCGCGATCGACCAGCGAAGCTTCTGCTGGGCAGGATCGCGGGGGGAGATCACGCCTTTACGACACAACTATATATCGTGCCCAGATCTCCCGGGTAGATCCTGCTGTACGTACCGCAAACCCGATCCATTTGTTTATGTGCTTTGCCTCGTCGGGGTCGACTCATGCCTTTGCCTCCTGACGATTCCCTCGGTGTCGGAGCGAATTGTTTAGCCACCCTTCCCAACTAGCGGTTGTGTTGAGTCGCGGTTCGCTTCAACCTCAAGAGCCGGCGGGCGCACGCGTCACAGTGCATGTGGGAGCTGCAATAGTGGACCACGTCGTTCGTAGAGATGTCTCCCTTCGATTCAAAATATAAGGTGCACTAGAGCATCTACGGTCAAACTTGGTAAATCCGGTACCTAAACATCAGCAGACACATTCGGGCGCGACCTCAGACAGCCCCTCATATTGCCTGTCGGACGGCCACACTCTACTTAAACTGAAACTCTCAAATTCATGTAAATCCATGCACGTCCATCACACACGTGAATATCACACGTAAATAACATTTATTGGTAGCGAAAATACATATTTTGAACATAAAATTTATTTTAAGTGCAGAATTTATTAGTTTTTATTGTGGATCCACATATGCTCCACAAGATCATTGAGTAGTTGTGCGTGCATCTGATGATCTCGAAGATTCTAATGCATCTGTAGAATGTTGGTACATGATCAAAGTAGTCCATGTAGAGCAGCCATGCTTGGTTCGGCGGTGTGCATCTCAGTTATGTAGAGGGGTATAATGCTTAAACCATTTAAGTAATAAAGCGTCCTTTATCGAAAAAGAACAGCCGTGCTCCAGAGACCATATCCTGATTCAGAACTCTTCTCCCTTTTGTTTGAACCCTTGAAGTTCAGGATGTGCTCCACCTCCCGGTCCATTTTCTGCTTCATGCTCATGATCATCATCATCTTCACTTCCTCAATTGAATCCTATGAATCAAAGAACTCCTTTTGAATTAATTCATAAAGCTTCGTGGATCCATACTCCTCATATGACGAACCATCTAAATCCATCGCTTTATCTACAGAACAATAATAAAAAAATTGGTCGGACAATTTGTCAAACACGTAGAGGGCAAGGTGCAGTCCGAGAGTAGCCAGACGTACCAAGGCGGCGCCAGTGCTGGCAGCGCTGAGGACTCGGTATGGCGACCGAGCAGGGGTGGCAGCAGGGCGAGGGGATGGCCGGCACGAGCAAGGGAGAAGAGAGGAGCGGAAAATGGTTGGTCCGACAAGGTCAGGGGAGGGGTGATTTGGTGCAATTTACGATGAGTCCTGCGTGTTGGGTCCACTATGGCAGACACACCAGGGACGTCTGGGCATCCCCATATCCGCCCTAGATATGAGCTGGATTCGAGGGAATGTTTGTGTGCCCAGACATCTAGGGCCAGTATGAGGAGCCCATCTGAATGGAGTTTTTTGACCGGTCAGTGATCGGGGCATCCACCTAGATGTACAGGGGGTTTGGGGAGCCCAACTGCAGATACTTTTTTTTTTGCAGAAGTCAAATATGTGCATGTATGACCAAATTTATAGAAAAAATAACAATATCAGCTGTACCAAATTTGTATACTTAGAACCATCATGAAAATCATTTCATATTTTACCAAAAAAGGTAAGTATTTCATGAAGGAAATATGCCCTAGAGGCAATAATAAAGTTATTATTTATTTCCTTATTTCATGATAAATGTTTATCATTCATGCTAGAATTGTATTAACCGGAAACATGATACATGTGTGAATGCATAGACAAAAACAACATGTCACTAGTATGCCTCTACTAGACTAGCTTGTTAATCAAAGATGGTTATGTTTCCTAACCATGAACAAGGAGTTGTTATTTGATTAACAAGGTCACATCATTAGTAGAATGATCGATTGACATGACCCATTCCCTTAGCTTAGCACACGATCGCTTAGTATGTTGCTCTGCTTTTATCCATGACATATACATGTTCCTGTAACTATGAGATTATGCAACTCCGTTTACGGAGGAACACTTTGGTGCTACCAAACGTCACAACGAATCGGGTGATTATAAAGGAGTACTACAGGTGTCTCCAAAGGCAAATGTTGGGTTGGCGTATTTCGAGATTAGGTTTTGTCACTCCGATTGTCGGAGAGGTATCTCTGGCCCTCTCGGTAATGCACATCACTTAAGCCTTGCAAGCACTACAACTAATGAGTTAGTTGTGAGATGATGTATTACGGAACGAGTAAAGAGACTTGCCGGTAACGAGATTGAACTAGGTATTGGATACCGACGATCGAATCTCGGGCAAGTAACATACCGATGACAAAGGAACAACGTATGTTGTTATGCGGTCGACCGACAAAGATCTTCGTAGAATATGTAGGAACCAATATGGGCATCCAGGTCCCGCTGTTGGTTATTGACCGTGAATAGTTCTAGGTCATGTCTACATTGTTCTCGAACCGTAGGGTCCGCACGCTTAAGGTTTCGATGGCATGTTATTATGAGTTTATGTATTTTGATGTACCGAAGGAGTTCGAGTCCGGATGTGATCACGGACATGACGAGGAGTCTCGGAATGGTCGAGACATAAAGATTGATATATTGGAAGCCTATGTTTGGAGTTCGAATGGTTCCGGCGAAAACGGAATTTATCGAGTACCGGAGGTTACGGAACCCCGGGAGGTAAATGGGCCTCGATGGGCCTTAGTGGAAAGGAGAAAGGGCCAGCCCTAGGTGGGCGCGCCTCCCCCTTCCCTAGTCCTACTAGGACTAGGAGAAGGGGCCGCCCCTCTCTCTCTTTCCTCCGGAATCCTAGTCCAAATAGGATTGGGGGAATCCTACTCCCAGAGGAGTAGGACTCCCAGCGCCTCCCTTGGCCGCCCGCCCCCCTCCCCTTGCTCCTTTATATACGGGGCAGAGGGCACCTTGGGACACATAAGTTGATCGTGAGATCGTTCCTTAGCCGTGTCGGTGCCCCTCCACCATATTCCACCTCGGTTATACTGTCGCAAGCTTAAGCGAAGCCTGCGCGTGAAACATCAAGATCGTCACCACGCCGTCTTGTCGACGAACTCTCCCTCGACACTCGGCTGGATCGAGTACGAGGGGCGCCATCGAGCTGTACGTGTGTCAAGAACTCGGGCGTCGAGATGTAACGGCGCCGGATCGGTCGGATCGCGAGGAGAACGTCGACTACTTCCTCTACGTTGTGATCGCTTCCGCCGGGTCTACAAGGGTATGTAGACAACACTCTCCCTCTCGTTGCTATACATCACCATGATCTTGCGTGTGCGTGGGAAAATTTTGAAATTACTACGTTCCCCAACAGTGGCATCCGAGCCTAGGTTTTATGGTTTGATGTTTTGCACGAGTAGAACACAAGTGAGTTGTGGGCGATACAAGTCATACTACCTACCAGCATGTCATACTTTGGTTCAGCGGTATTGTGAGATGAAGCGGCCCAGACCGACATTACGCGTACGCTTACGCGAGACTGGTTTCACCGCCACGAGCACTCGTTGCTTAAAGGTGACCGGTGGGTGCTGTCTCTCTCACTTTAGTTGAACCGAGTGTGGCTACGCCCGGTCCTTGAGAAGGTTAAACGAGTCTATTTGACGAAGTATCGTTGTGGTTTTGATGCGTAGGTGAGACTGGATCTTGCTTAAGCCCGTAGCAGCCACGTAAAATTTGCAACAACAAAGTAGAGGACGTCTAACTTGTTTTTGCAGGGCATGTTGTGATGTGATATGGTCAAGACATGATGATATATTTTATTGTATGAGATGATCATGTTTTGTAACCGGTTATCGGCAATCGGCAGGAGCCATATGGTTGTCGCTTTATTGTATGCAATGCAATCGCTCGCAATGCTTTACTTTATCACTAAGCGGTAGCGATAGTCGTAGAAGCATAAGTTTGGCGAGACGACAACGATGCTACGATGGAGATCAAGGTGTCGCGCGGTGGCGATGGTGATCATGGTGGTGCTGCAAGATGGAGATCACGAAGCACAAGATGATGATGACCATATCATATCACTTATATTGATTTGCATGTGATGTTTATCCTTTATGCATCTTATCTTGCTTTGATTGACGGTAGCATTATAAGATGATCTCTCACTAAATTATCAAGAAGTGTTCTCCCGAGTATGCACCGTTGCCAAAGTTCGTCGTGCCCGCACACCACGTGATGATCGGGTGTGATAAGCTCTCGTCCATCTACAACGGTGCAAGCCAGTTTTGCACACGCAGAATACTCGGGTTATACTTGACGAGCCTAGCATATGCAGATATGGCCTCGGAACACGGAGACCGAAAGGTCGGCGTGAATCATATAGTAGATATGATCAACATAAGATGTTCACCATTGAAAACTACTCCATCTCACGTGATGATCGGTTATGGTTTAGTTGATTTGGATCACGTGATCACTTAGATGACTAGAGAGATGTCTGTCTAAGTGGGAGTTCTTAAGTAATATGATTAATTGAACTTAAATTTATCATGAACTTAGTCCCGGTAGTATTTTGCAAATTATGTTGTAAGATCAATAGCTTGCGTTGTTGTTTTCATATGTTTATTTTGATATGTTCCTAGAAAATTGTGTTGAAAAATGTTAGTAGCAATGATGCGGATTTGATCCGTGATCGAGGTTTATCCTCATTGCTGCACGAAGAATTATGTCCTTAATGCACCGCTAGGTGATGCACCTATTGCAGGAGCGGATCTGCGATGTTATGAACGTTTGGCTAGCTCAGTATGATGACTACTTGATAGTTTTGTGCACCGTGCTTTATGGCTTAGAATCGGGACTTCAAAGATGTTTTGAACATCATGGACCATATGAGATGTTCCAGGAATTGAAGTTAATATTTCAAGCAAATACCCGAGTTGAGAGATATGAAAGTCTCCAACAAGTTCTATAGCTAAAAGATGGAGGAGAATCGCTCAACTAGTGAGCATGTACTCAGATTGTCTAGGTACTTCAATCGCTTGAATCAAGTGGGAGTTAATCTTCCAGATAAGATAGTGATTGACAGAATTCTCTAGTCACCATCACCAAGTTAGTAGAACTTCGTGATGAACTATAGTATGCAAGGGATGACGAAAATGATTCCCAAGTTTTTCATGATGATGAAATCGATGAAGGTAGAAATCAAGAAAGAACATCAAGTGTTGATGGTTAACAAGACCACTAGTTTCAAGAAAAGGGCAAAGGGATAGAAGGGAACTTCAAGAAGAACGGCAAGCAAGTTGCTGCTCAAGTGAAGAAGCCCAAAGCTGAACCCAAGCCTGAAACTGAGTGCTTACACTGCAAAGGAAATGGTCACTAGAAGCGGAACTACCCTAAATATTTGGTGGATAAGAAGGATGGCAAAGTGAAAAAGGGTATATTTGATATACAGGTGTTTGATGTGTGCTTCACTAGTGTTTATAGCAACCCCTCGGTATTTGGTACTGGTTCAGTTGCTAAGAGTAGTAACTCAAACGGAGTTGCGTAATAAATGAAAACTAGTTAAGAGTGAAGTGACGATGTATGTTGAAAGTAGTTTCAAGATTGATATAATCATCATCGCACACTCCCTATACTTTTGGGATTAGTGTTGAACCTAAATAAATGTTATTTGGTGTTTGCGTTGAGCATGAATATGATTTGATCATGTTTATTGCAATACTGATTATTCATTTAAGTAAGAGAATAAACTGTTATTCTTTACATGAATAAAACCTTATATGGTTACACACCCAATGAAAATGGTTCATGGGATCTCGATCGTAGTGATACACATATTCATAATATTGAAACCAAAAGATGCAAAGTTAATAATGATAGTGCAACTTATTTGTGGCACTGCCGTTTAGGTCATATCGGTGTAAAGCGCATGAAGAAACTCCATCTTGATGGACTTTTGGAGTCACTTGATTATGAATCACTTGGCACTTGCGAACCGTGCCTCATGGGCAAGATGACTAAAACTCCGTTCTCCGAACAATGGAACAAGCTACCGACTTATTGGAAATAATACATACCGATGTATGCGATCCAATGAGTATTGATGCTCGTGGCAAGTATCGTTATTTTCGACCTTCACAAGATGATTTGAGCGAGATATGGGTATATCTACTTGATGAAACATAAGTCTGAAATAGTTGAAATGTTCAAAGAATTTCAGAGTGAAGTGGAAAATCATCGTGACAAGAAAATAAAGTTTCGCGATCGATCGTGGAGATGAATATTTGAGTTACGAGTTTGGTCTTCAATTAAAACAATGTGGAATAGTTTCACAAATTCATGCCACCTGGAACACCACATCATAATGGTGTGTCCGAACGTCATAACCGTACTTTATTGGATATAGTACAATCTATGATGTTTCTTACCAATTTACCAATATTGTTTTGGGATCATGCATTAGAGACAGCTGCATTCACGTTAAATAGGGCACCATCTAAATCCGTTGAGACGACACTATATGAACTGTGGTTTAGCAAGAAACCAAAGTTGTCGTTTCTTAAAGTTTGGGGCTGCGATGCTTATGTGAAAAAGTTTCATCTGATAAGCTCGAACCCAAATCGAGAAGTCGTCTTCATAGAATACCCAAAGGAAACTGTTGGGTACACCTTCTATCACAGATCCGAAGGCAAAACATTCGTTGCTAATAAATGGATCCTTTCTAGAGAAGGAGTTTCTCTCGAAAGAAGTGAGTGGGAGGAAAGTAGAACTTGATGAAGTAATTGTACCTTCTCCCTTATTGAAAGTAGTTCATCACGAAATCTGTTCTGTGACTACTACACCAATTAGTGAGGAAGCTAATGATGATGATCATGTAACTTCAGATCAAGTTACTACCGAATCTCGTGAGGTAAACCAGAGTGAGATCCGCACCAAAGTGGTACGGTAATCCTGTTCGGAAGTCATGTAACTAGACCATGATGAACCTACGAACTATGAGGAAGCGATGATGAGCCCAGATTCATGCGAAATGGCTTGAGGCCATGAAATCGAGATGAGATCCATGTATGAGAACAAAGTGTGGACTTTGGTGGCGTTGCCCGATGATCGGCAAGCCATAGAAAATAAATGGATCTTCAAGAGGAAGACGGACGCTGATAGTAGTGTTACTATCTATAAAGCTCGACTTGTCGCAAAAAGGTTTTTGACAAGTTCAAGGTGTTGACTACAATGAGTTTTTCTCAATTGTAGCGATGCTTAAATCTGTCCGAATCATGTTATCAATTGCCACAATTTATGAAATTTGGCAAATGGATGTAAAAACTGCATTCCTGAATGGGTTTTAGGAGGAAGAGTTGTATATGATGCAACCAGAAGGTTTTATCGATCCAAAGGGAGCTAACAAAGTGTGCAAGCTCCAGCGATCCATCTATGGACTGGTGCAAGCATCTCGGAGTTGGAATATACGCTTTGATGAGTTGATCAAAGCATATAGTTTTATCTGAGACTTACGGTGAAGCCTGTATTTACTAAAAAGTGAGTGGGAGCACTACAGCATTTCTGATAAGTATATGTGAATGACATATTGTAGATCGGAAATAATGTAGAATTATTCTGCAAAGCATAAAGAAGTGTTTTGAAAGGAGTTTTTCAAAGAAAGACCTCGGTAAAGCTACTTACATATTGAGCATCAAGATCTATAGAGATAGATCAAGATGCTTGATAAGTTTTTTCAATGAGTACATACCTTGACAAGATTTTGAAGTAGTTCAAAATGAAACAGTCAAAGAAAGAGTTCTTGCATGTGTTACAAGGTGTGAAATTGAGTAAGACTCAAAACCCGACCACAGCAGAAGATAGAAAGAGAATGAAAGTCATTCACTATGCCTTGGCCATAGTTTCTATAAAGTATGCCATGTTGTGTACCAGATCTATTGTATACCCCTGACCGAGTTTCAAGAGGAATACAATAGTGATCTAGGAGTAGATCATTTGGACAGCGGTCAAAATTATCCTTAGTGGAATAAGGATATGTTTCTCGATTATGGAAGTGACAAAAGGTTAAATGCGTAAAGGGTTACGTCGATGCAAGTTTTGACACCGATCCGATGACTCTAAGTCTCGATCTAGATACATATTGAAAGTGGGAGCAATTAGCTAGAGTAGCTTCGTGCAGAGCATTGTAGACATAGAAAAATTGCAAAATACATAACGGATCTGAATGTGAAAGACCCGTTGACTAAGACTCTCTCACAAGCAAAACATGATCACACCTTAGTACACATAGCGATGTGAACTAGATTACTGAATCTAGTAAACCCTTTGGGTGTTGGTCACATGGCGATGTGAACTATGGGTGTTAATCACATGATGATGTGAACTATCGATGTTAATCACATGGTGATGTGATCTAGATTATTGACTCTAGTGCAAGTGGGAGACTGAAGGAAATATGCCCTAGAGGCAATAATAAAGTTATTATTTATTTCCTTATTTCATGATAAATGTTTATCATTCATGCTAGAATTGTATTAACCGGAAACATGATACATGTGTGAATGCATAGACAAAAACAACATGTCACTAGTATGCCTCTACTAGACTAGCTTGTTAATCAAAGATGGTTATGTTTCCTAACCATGAACAAGGAGTTGTTATTTGATTAACAAGGTCACATCATTAGTAGAATGATCTGATTGACATGACCCATTCCCTTAGCTTAGCACACGATCGTTTAGTATGTTGCTACTGCTTTTATCCATGACATATACATGTTCCTGTAACTATGAGATTATGCAACTCCCGTTTACCGGAGGAACACTTTGGGTGCTACCAAACGTCACAACGTAACTGGGTGATTATAAAGGAGTACTACAGGTGTCTCCAAAGGCAAATGTTGGGTTGGCGTATTTGAGATTAGGTTTTGTCACTCCGATTGTCGGAGAGGTATCTCTGGCCCTCTCGGTAATGCACATCACTTAAGCCTTGCAAGCACTACAACTAATGAGTTAGTTGTGAGATGATGTATTACGGACGAGTAAAGAGACTTGCCGGTAACGAGATTGAACTAGGTATTGGATACCGACGATCGAATCTCGGGCAAGTAACATACCGATGACAAAGGAACAACGATGTTGTTATGCGGTCGACCGACAAAGATCTTCGAGAATATGTAGGAACCAATATGGGCATCCAGGTCCCGCTGTTGGTTATTGACCGTGAATAGTTCTAGGTCATGTCTACATTGTTCTCGAACCGTAGGGTCCGCACGCTTAAGGTTTCGATGATGGTTATTATGAGTTTATGTATTTTGATGTACCAAGGAGTTCGAGTCCGGATGTGATCACGGACATGACGAGGAGTCTCGGAATGGTCGAGACATAAAGATTGATATATTGGAAGCCTATGTTTGGAGTTCGAATGGTTCCGCGAAAACGGAATTTATCTGAGTACCGGAGGTTACCGGAACCCCGGGAGGTAAATGGGCCTCGATGGGCCTTAGTGGAAAGGAGAAAGGGCCAGCCCTAGTGGCGCGCCTCCCCCCTCCTAGTCCTACTAGGACTAGGAGAAGGGGCCGCCCCTCTCTCTTTTCCCCTCCGGAATCCTAGTCCAACTAGGATTGGGGGATCCTACTCCCAGGAGGAGTAGGACTCCTGTAGCGCCTCCCTTGGCCGCCCCCTCCCCTTGCTCCTTTATATACGGGGCGAGGGGCACCTTGGGACACACAAGTTGATCGTGAGATCGTTCCTTAGCCGTGTCGGTGCCCCCTCCACCATATTCCACCTCGGTTATACCGTCATGAAGCTTAGGCGAAGCCCTGCGCCGGTGAAACATCAAGATCGTCACCACGCCGTCGTGCTGACGGAACTCTCCCTCGACACTCGGCTGGATCGGAGTACGAGGGACGTCATCGAGCTGTACGTGTGTCAAGAACTCGGGGGCGCCGGAGTAACGGCGCCGGGATCGGTCGGATCGCGAGGAGAACGTACGACTACTTCCTCTACGTTGTGATCGCTTCCGCTTCGGGTCTACAAGGGTATGTAGACAACACTCTCCCCTCTCGTTGCTATACATCACCATGATCTTGCGTGTGCGTAGGAAAATTTTGAAATTACTACGTTCCCCAACATTTCATATTTTATTTATTTTGTAATGTAATATTTTATTCGATAATCTGGAACAGGGGAGTACTTGCCTTGCACCGGGACGCACCTCCCAGATAAAAGAAGAAGAATGAGAATCGGGAAGCGCAAAAATCACATCTTGAGACTCAAGCATAACACTGGCTGGGCTGTGACTCACGATGATAAAGCCGGGCTGATCTTCGACCACTTCTCCCGCGCTCTAGGTCGGCCTCCTCCTCGTACGCTGGACTTCAACTGGGACGCCCTGAACCTCACCACCCACCCTTTGGAGGATCTGGGCCTGCCTTTCTCTGAGGATGAGATAAAGGAGGCTATTAATGACATGCCCGCGGACAAGGCTCCGGGCCCTGACGGTTTTACTATCGCCTTCTTTCGCTCTTGCTGGGATATAATCAAGGATGACCTTATGACCGTCATCAATGCCTTTTCCGAGCTTTCTGCGTCCAATTTCCACATCATCAACACAGCCAATGTCGTGCTTCTGCCTAAAAAGGACGGTGCGGAGTCCATATCGGATTTCAGGCCCATCAACCTCATCCATGTGGTTCCGAAGATCATCGCCAAAGCTATGGCACGACGTCTCAGCCCGAAGATGAACGACATTGTTTCCCACAGTCAGAGCGCTTTCATCAAGTCTAGAACTATCCACGACAATTTCTTGTACGTCAGGAACACCGCCCGCCGGTTACACCGCTGCAAAACTCCATCACTTCTGATCAAATTGGACATCGCCAAGGCCTTCGACTCTGTTCGCTGGGATTACATGCTGGATCTTTTGCAACGCCTCGGCTTTCCTCAAAGATGGCGGGCCCTCTTGACGACTCTCTTCACCACGGCCTCCTCTAGGGTTTTCCTCAACGGAATCCCTGGGAGGGACATCATGGATGGACGGGGTTTTCGTCAGGGCGATCCCATCTCGCCCCTTCTATTCGACATCGCCATCGACCCACTTCAGAGACTTCTGGAAAAGGCTACGAAATCCGGCTTGATGTCTGCTATGCCTGGAGGTATTCAGGGCCCCATGGTCTCCCTATATGCGGACGACGCTGCCATTTTTCTATCCCCCACGGCACATGATGTGGAAGGCCTTGCTAGCATTCTACAGAGTTTTGGGGTAGTCTCTGGCCTCGTGACAAATGTGACCAAGAGCTCCATCGCCCCCATCCAATGCGCCAACATTAACTTGGAGGAGATTCTGGCGAACTTCCCAGCGACTACAACCCCCTTCCCCATTAAGTATCTGGGGTTGCCCCTCTCCCTCGGAAGACTTAGGCGTGTGGACCTTCAACCCTACATCGACAAAGCGGTGGCTCGTCTTAGCCCGTGGAAAGGAAAGTTCCTGAACCGTGCCGGGTGCACTGCTCTGGTTAAGTCTGTGCTCTCCTCCATGCCAATCTTCCTGCTGACGGCTTTAAAGGCTGACAAAGGCATCCTCAAGGCCTTTGCGAAGATCAGTCGTGGCATGCTCTGGGCCTGTAAGGAGGCGGTTAGTGGAGGGAAATGCAAAGTCAATCGGCAAAGGTCTGCCGCCCCAAGGAGCTCGGTGGTTTGGGGGTTTTGGACCTGAAGAGGTTCTCCCGGGCCCTGAGGCTTCGCTGGTTATGGTATGAGTGGAAGGCTCCTGAGAAGCCATGGGTGGGCTCTGAAACACCCAACGACGCCTCCGACCTTGACCTCTTCAATGCGGCTACTCGTGTCACCATCGGAAACGGCACCAAGGCCTCCTTCTGGTCGTCTTCATGGCTCAATGGTGCCCCGCCAAAAGACCTGGCTCCCCTTATTTTCAAGGCTTCCAAGAGGAAGAATCGGACGGTCCAGGACGCTCTCGTGAATAACAACTGGATCTCGGACATTGCGGTGGATACGTTCACTGCCGAGCACATGGAACAATATGTCCGCCTCTGGGACCTCTTGTCGGATATCCAGCTTCATCCTGACACTGAGGACTCCATTACCTGGTCCTTGACCCCTAATGGGTGCTACTCGGCCAGCTCCGCCTACAAGGTCCAGTTCCTTTCCTCTTTGCCCTGCCAGTTCGGGAATATCGTGTGGAAGACCTGGGCCCCTCCAAAGTGCCGTTTCTTCGCCTGGCTCGCTGTCCAGAACCGCTTATGGACCGCTGATCGCTTGGCGAAACGCGGATGGCCGCACCAACCTACTTGCCAGCTCTGCCGTACCTCCCCTGAGGCGGCACGGCACATTCTTTTCGAGTGCCGCTTCTCCAGATGTATCTGGACGGCCGCGGCCTCTTGGCTGTCTTGTCCGCACCTCATCAGCAAAGATCGGGAGGGTAGGCCTAAAGTCGTGGACTATTGGCTGGCCGTTTGAAGCCACCACCTCCTCCCCAAATGGCTTGCGCCAGCTATCACGCTCATCACTTGGGAGATCTGGAAAGAGAGGAACGAACGAGTTTTCAACAATAAGTCCTCCCTGCCATCGGTTGTCATGCATAAGATTAGGGAAGAGGGGAAGGACTGGATCCTCGCCGGTGCAAAAAATCTGGCGGAACTTGTAGGCTGATCCTCTTTCCACCTGTGTCGGGGGCGGTGTTCGCCCCCTTCCTCGTTTTTTTGTTGTTTTTGGCTCTTGCCATACCCCGTTTGCTTCTCCTATATCAATATAAGGCAAAAGCTTTTTTGCCCGTTTCAAAAAAAAAAAAGAATCGGGAAGCGCCAGGTGAGAACCAGAACCAGGAATCCCAAGTATCAACCTGTCGAGTACTAGTACTGTCGTAGTATGATTCAGCTCTGCAAAAACGTGCAGTTTATTCGATCTTGCACTGATTGGAAGCGTGCCCAGAGCTTAAGTTCATTAAAAATTCCCCTTTTCCGAAGAATTTTATAGGTGTTTACCAAGCTGGTCGTCCGGTGAGCTTAAGTTCAGAAGAATGGAGGCTCCAAGTTTGATGTTATTGTATTCTCATAGTAGTGAAGTATTTTATGGTAGCTCCTCGTTGCTTTTGTTTTCTTTACGAGAATTTTTTTGATCTATTCATCAACGGTCAAGATAGTACAAAGAACAACAAAAGTAAAAAAAAAATACAGCCAAGTCCATAGACCACCTAACGATGACTACAATCATTGAAGCAAGCCGAAGGCGCGCCGTCGTCTTTGCTCCTTCCTCATCAGAGCAGGACAAACTTTGTTGTGGTAGACAGTCGAAAAGTCGTCGTGCTAAGGCCACATAGGACCAGCGCGCAGCAGAACAACAATCGCCGTCGATGAAGAGAATCGTAGATCGAAGGATCAAGCTGGTAGTCACACGAACACAGGCAAACGAAGACATGATCCACCGAAGACAAACGTTGACCGAATCCGCGAGATCCACCGGAGACAAACCTCCACACGCCCTTCGAAGATGCTAAAATCATCACCGAAACAGGGACTAAGTAGGGAGAACTTTATTCCATCTTCAGAGAGCCGCCGTCACCTCTACTAATTTTGTTGTTGATACCAAATAATTCGAGAGGTCGAAGGGTCAACAAAGAACTGCCTCTACTTGTGTTCATGCCAGCACACGAACGTAGCAAAATTAATCAAGAACCAATGCTTTATTTATCGGAAATCTTAAAAATCGTATGTCAGATTTTTAAGCACGACAAATCTGACCCTTTGGATGACAAATTATGTTGTTGCGTGCATAGCAATTTCCTTCAGCAAAGATGGATAATCCCGACAAAAACCGAGTATGTCAAAAATTTACAATGCTTGCTAAAGAAATTTGTCATGCGCGCGACAACATAATTTACCGTCCAAACCATGAGATTTTCCATGCTTAAAAATCTGACATTTGTAGCGAATTATTTATTAGCCGATTTCCTGCTATATTTGTTGTTGTAGTATTGAATAGTGACTTAAAGAAGAGTATCTACGTGCAATTACTCACCTAAGTAACCAAGGAGACAATTGATGGCAAAGATCCTAGGAGATCACCACCTAACTAATTAAAATGCATTGCCCGCTTTTAAAATTTCTAGATTTTTATTTCAAGCGATAGGGTTTTGGGGCACATGGTGTTCACTATATTCAAAAGATGGCCATGCCACTAGAATACTAGATGTGATTTTAAAATTTGAGGCAAGAAAAGCTTGGGAGAGCAAGTCTCCCTTTTAATAAAGAGTTGGGATATATTGGCCTGCAAGGAGATCTCTCCCTTTCATTTTAAAAGAGGTTGTGTGCATCATCCAATCAACCCTCTCTCTCTCCTCCTAGCTAGCTAGCTTGTTCATCTTGTTCTTCCAAGTCTTCCTGCTAGGTCTCTCTTCGGGGATATGAGTGGGAACAACTTTGGGGACAGCATGGGGTGGGGCAGATCGTCCGGCTCCAAGAAGGGCAAGAGAGGCGGCAGCAGCAGCGGCGGCAGTGGCGCCGACAAGCCGAAGCAGCCGCAGCGGGGGCTCGGCGTGGCGCAGCTCGAGAAGATTAGGTTACAGAGCGAAATGGCTGAGTACTTCCATCCTCTTGGTGGTCAGCCACCCAGCTTGATCCACAGAACGGCCAGCCTCAATTTGGTGAGTGAAGACACATCTTGCAAAGCTGAAGCGAACATATGTGTATATGCGTATTTTGTTGTATGGATTTGCTTGCGATTTTCGTAAGATTGGGCGTTTCTGATTCCTTGCGTCTTTGGAATGGATCTATCGAGCAGGAGGATACGCGGGCGTCAACGTCCTCGCTCTCATCGTCCCCATCGTCCCCCTTCCATGCTACAGCCGTCTCGTCGGCCTTCCCGGTCCATCCGAATTTTGGGGTAGGCTGTCATCTTTTCCCCTTCATGCTGTTTTAGGAACAAATTAATTGGTTTGGTATACGAAAAACTGGATATAGGTATATATATGTGGAAGCAGTAGAAACAAGTGTTGATCTTCTTTTTTTGCTAGTGAAAAAAAAATTATGGAAGTGAGATTTTGAGCTTCTTTGTGATAAACAGTGAAGAAACTAGTTGTCTTTGAATTGTTTCAAAACAAAAATTAGCAATCATTCTTGAATTAATTTGAGATTTGTTTCCAGTTAGGTGTGCTTGCTCTACCCGTTCTCTTGCTTCTTCCCTCGGTATTAATTTGTACTTATTTCTCCTTGATCATAGATATCATCATTATCGCGTTATCTAAGCAGTTATTCTGACAAGGATCTCGTCCGTACTGTTTTCATGATACGAAAAATCTACATGAGATCAAACTTTCTCTGACATCATCTTATTATCATCAGCATTCGTGCTGTATGTACCTTGTTTGTTCTTCCATATGCACGTGAGCTATGTATCAAGATCTCTTACGATATCTCCGGTCTTATCATGTACAGATGGCATATGGGGAGAGAGGAGACGCTCGATATAGTGAATTCCAGACTCCCATCGTAAGGTACTGCACACAACTTCATTAATCCTTGAATTTACCCGGAATAACAAGCTACAACTCCATTATTCCTTGAATTTACCCGGAATAACAAGCTATAGCTCCAACTAACAACTGCAACATCTGCATATGCCTGCCAACCAGATCACCAAGCAGCAGCACTATCTACGGGCCACCACATTACGCGCATCCTGGTGTCACATTGCCACTGTTTGCACCAGAGGTATGTCTCTCTACATGCAGATCATGGAGACAAATGGACAAGTTGAATGGCTGATCAAAAAGCATTATACACTCCGAAGTTATCTTTTTAACTCATGTGGTTCTTAACCATTTTTATTTTCTGTAGGAGTCTACCCGTCTGAGAGGACACCATGACCGGAGCCGGTCGGCTGATTCGACGAGTATGAATTCCGACGATCCAGAAGACGTGGATCTCGAGCTCAAGCTATGATCCTCAAATGTTCTTCTCCTCCTTACGTTCATCTCTCCTCTGATCTTATACGACAGTTCCTTTCTTTAGCCTGCATGGGGTTTTCCTTCCTTGTGGTGCAATAAGTTTCTGAATTGGTGCCACTAGCTAGAGCCAAGGATTTGCCAGCTTGTGTAATGCGCAAAAGATAAAAAGAGAGGAATAGCAATTCACATTATTTTTTACGTCAAGACATGATGTTGTATGGGTATGGCCATATGGATGCAAGTCGTTTTGATTGTACTACTATACAAACATAGATGTGTTGACTCTTGCCTGAAACTGCATGCTAGCATACACTGACACAGTTTCGTACTACATGAGTGCTATTAATTTATGCTATGCAATTTTCATCACTGCTGAGCTCAGAGAGAATGTTCATATGCGCATGAGCACTTGCATCGCAGATCTTTTTTTATTTATCCAGAGGCACAAGATGGAAATAGAATAATAACCCACTTTATCAATGCACTATCTCATGCACAGCTGTATTTTGTACTACTACATGTAATGCAGCCTGTGTAAGCTGTTCCATTATTAGTTGTTGGGTGTCCTTATAATCAACAGAAGATCTATGATCTCTCTGTGAGTGTGTATGTCAGTGTCTGGTGACTCTGGTCATGTGTCGATCTGGCTATGGGTCTAGTGGATGATAATACATATGTATATCTATTAATGTTAATTAATTACAAGTAGTATTTTGTCGTGCTTTCAGTTATACCAGGTGGATATATCCATGAGATTTGATCCTTGGCGACGTCTCTCTATAGTGTACATTTAATCTGATAAAGAGTTTTGAAACCTGTATCTTACTACCTCTGTACCAAAATATAAGACGTTTTGGTAGGCTATTTTTATAGCCTACCAAAGTGTCTTATATTTTTGATACGGAGGTAATACTTTGGAAAAAGCAAACAGATAAAGGGTCACGGCTTCAAACAGTTAATTAAGATATTGTTATATGTCTGGCATGTAACATAATTATAACAAGTTCATGGATAATTTGTATGTGTTATAGACAGCTTAGAAATGCAGATCCACACAAATGCAGGTGGGAGTGTGCCTCGGTTACCTTTTCCAGGGGATATCAACAGACTAGAGCAAGCTAGCTCATCCATGGATCACAAATGGTAACACATATAAACTTGCTTGCCTTTGAAATCTACTTTTCCATGTGTATGTATCAACTTAACTGCATCCACATATGCTATAGCACAATCTATAGATCATCCGCACAATGGGAAATATATAACAACTTTTTTCGCCTTTGAAACCTACTTTGCCCTACCTGTTCATCAGCTTAACTGCATCCATAATGCACATCTAAATTTATGAATTATATATGTCTGAATCTATAACACCTATCGATGAAATGGTGAGACTATTAATTTCCCTTACTTTAAATGCCATGTATATATGCAGTTATTATTGTAGCTTTTGCACGCTGACCAAAATACAATCCAAGTATCCATAATATTAAAGCTCATCGAGTAGCCTTAGACTAGTCATAGTGGAGAGTAACTTACACTAGTAACATACATGCTTTTCTAGACTATGTTACTATCTCCATAGTGGATAGTAACATATGTGTAGTGTCATGCAAAGTTGCATTTATTAGGTTATTGACTCATTTTGTCTTGATATTTGTGATGTTACTCATAGTATGAGTAACTAGCTATGTTACTCAATTCATCTCTCTCCATATTAAATTATTGCCACACAAACAAATTTGCTAAGTTGGACCTTATGTTACTGCTAAAGTTACTCCCACTACGGCTAGTCTTAGTATAGCAAGCATGCAAGTCCCAATTCGAATTGTGGATTTCTATGTTGATATAAACTGTATAAATGTTCAAGATAAGCTACTCTACATTATCAGGCTAATTTGGTGACGGACCTAGACCTTGACCCATGGAGGTGACAACCTTTACATGCACACAAAAAATGCCATGTATAACCTTGAAAAACCGTCAGTTTGGCAATTTAATCCTATAATACCCATAGAATTGGACAAACTAGTACATAAAAAAGATTTGCATTTTTTATGGGGTGCCAGGGCACCCACGACACCCCCGCTGGTTTGGTTATATAAAGTTTTCATCTTGATTCTACTTTCCCCAATGCATATGCGTTGAACCTATTAGAAACTAATACTTCCTCTGTAAATTAATATAAGACATCTACCATTTAATAGAAAAGGAGTTCTTCACTTTTTTTCACTTACACCTCTTTGAAAATGATTATGCGACTAGGTGATCCAACAGACAACCAACAAAAATTGTGGCTATCATTTAATAAAATCAAATAAAAAACAGCCATGCTCCTATATATGTGATGCTCTTTCCAGTTTGTTAGATTACTATCTAGCAGCAGTATGATCCCGAGCAATTTTAACATGATCCTTCTTATCTCCTCTTTTCATGTGAGAGGTCAGAGTATATAATAGATGTGAGTCGTTGATTTCATTTAGTGGGTCTGGTTAATTCTTACCTTCCTATCTTCCATGTGAAAAGAGGTAAGAGGGATGCAATGTAGGAGGCCTGAATTTATATAGATATATGTATTATCCTCGATGATGAACATATATAGTTGTGTAGTATCTTTTGTGAACAAAGAGTTGACGCGTGAGGAACATGCTTTTACGATGATTAAAAAATGCGCTGATACTTTTCGCTCCCCCAATTGATACGGTCTGATCCTCTCTATAGAAAAGCCTGATTCGTTCTGATCACGAATTATTTGGTACCTGCAGACTAATGATGCACCCTTCGTGCTAGCTTTGCATTGAACCGGTCAGACCCGAGCCATGGCTCCCGAGTACAGCTAGTGTAAGTATTATATAATCAAACCAGATCATCCTCTCAATCTCCATCCAATTAAGCGCGTAGGAATCTTGACGGACAGATCCGACTCATGCTTGGCATGCATGATCGATGAGGCCGGCTTTGCTGTCCCCCCAGGGCCGGATCGGCTTTCATGGTCGGATCGACTCAAGTTGCACAAATCCCAAATGGTACTTTTCAATCAAATCTTTTCGGTCATCATCGCATGCATGTGTCGCGCGCTGCATGCATGGATTATATAAAGAGAAAAGGAAAGCTCTACAGATTTGCAACTCGATCGATCCCTAACTAACATGATAGTTCCTCCTCATGTGAAAAGCACTCTGTGCCTCTTCTCCCCCCCCCACCCCATATATATACGTACCAGTACAAGGTACAACTGACAGGAACATGATGATATTTTATACGTGTGTTTCACCCGCTGGGCGTGCATGCATGCACGTTACCTGCAGCAAGTTGCATGCCAATGGGCTGGACCGCGTCCATCGCCTAGCAAAAGGGTTTAGGGCTTCTTCAATGCAAACCCCTAAAACGTACACGGTATCCGTCCACGGACACGTCCGCCAACAGTGATACGGGAGCCGGCCATTTAATCATACCCGTATACATAAAACAAAGTTAAATAAAACAGACGAATTTTATCAAACATGATGGATTCACTAAAGTTTGGTCATAATTTATGCCGTTGTCTGTGTCGCCTTCGTCGCCGGAGTGGTCCCTCGAGCGGCGGAATGGCGTGGGGGCGCAGCAGCCCTACCCGGCCGCCTCCTGGCGCTTGTGGCGGAGCCGCTCCACTTCCTCATGTGTCATGCAAAGGGCCGCCACAGCTAACACCGACCCAGGCCGGGGAGCCTTGCCCATGCCCATACCAGCGGTGGCGGCCGTCTCACCGGGAGACCACTGCTCGCTGATGTTGGCGAGCTCCTCATCGAGGTGGCAGCGTCGCCACGTGGACGTCACTGCGGTGGTGAGCAAACTGCCGAGGGCCCAAGCCTCCACGAGGTCGAGGTCAGCGCGGCGCCGTATCTGACTTGGCGAATGTTGAGTGGCGCAGCATGTTGCGCCACTCCCGCGCACATCGCCTGCCTCGCGGTCCTCTTCTCTGCTGTGACGGCGCTCTTCGACGATGAAGATCCACCGCCACCATGGCCACCAACGTCGTGGAGGAGGAGCCCACACACCTTGCTGATCGCCGGCGGCACCTCCTCCTTCACGGCGTTGCCGTGCCAGTGCGGCGACGATGTCGGCTCCTCCGTCACATAGTGCCTGATTTGGACGCCTCGGTTGCATGAGTGGGACGCCGACTCAGCCTTCATGCGACAGAGAGGAGGAGAGGCCGGCTCGTGCTTCACGCCGTAGCACAGTGGCGGCGAGGGCTCCTATTTCACGGACCACGGTCATGGAGAGTCCGATGCGTTATGAGCGATCTGTCGCACAAACTCATCGTCCGTGATCGCGGCTTCCAAGAGGAGGCATGGCTGCTGCAGCGGCTACTCCTCCTCGTCACCGGAGGAGATGACAATCTCCTCCTTCTCGAAGGAGCTGACACAGTGGAGGATGGGGCCCCCGAAAAGCGAGGGCGATGACTCCAAGATCTGGAGCCGCCACCGTCTGTCGACATGGAGATACGGTACTTGGCGTGGTGGAGACGGTGGTCTGGTGCCGGAGGGGAGGGGAGAGGGTGGGTACATAGAGGTGGGCTCAGTGCGGACGGTGCCAGAGCGGAACTTTATATATAAATAGGCCCGGTTAGGCAAAGTGACGCAAAACCGGCTTCAATGTGGCGCACCGGCCGGAGTAGGCTTCTTGTCTGCCATGTCGGTATTGAAGCGGAGCCACCCGCTGGATCAGTCGCGTCGCTCTGACCAGAATCAATGTCGTGGAGCCGTGACCGCTCTAGAATGTCGATGACTAGCATGAATGTGTGGCAACCGCTTCACGCGGGAGAGGGTTTTGGGTGGGACCGAGTGTCAGATGCGGGCATCGCAGCATTCCAGACGCCTGCAAAGGCCCCCGGTTTGTGGGAAAACGTATTTCTAGACCTGTCCGTGGACCGATGGGTACCGTGTTGGATTGGAAAACCTGTCTAGACCGCTCGGTCCGGATAGTTGCGGACAGTTTGAGGGTCCGCGTAGGAGATGTCCTTAGTTTCTTGATTGATGGCGATCTTATCATTTGTGTAATAGGAATAGGGAGGGATTGGTGAAATCGATGATGTATTGCTTGAGCCTCATGGGCGTATATATAGGTGTACATGATCTTCTTGGAGTACAAGACAAGCTAGAACCAGTCCTAGTCTATCCTATATTCCCTAAACAATCATGATACTCAACACCCCCTCTAGTCAAAATGGTAGCGACGCAGACTGTGAGGTTGGAGAAGAATCCGAAGGTTGTAAGCCGACGAACATCTCCCCACAGTTGTAACGGTCGATGCACCGTGGAAGTTGTGGCTGAGTGAAAACCGATGAGGTTTCTCAAGCAAGGCGGTAGCCCTTTGTGCCTATCTTGAGATAGCTGAGAGTGTAGGGTGGTGCAACCGAGGTCGAAGTTGAGTCCTGGGTGGCCGATGTCGAGGTAGTCACTGGGGAGCCGCGGGCTCAAGGAAGTGTCATGTAGTCAGGAGCGCAGTGCTGTGCCAGAAAGAAGATAATGTTGACGAGGCACTGCATCGGGTTTCCTAAGCCCGGACACATCATGGATGAACACACGCATCGGTGTTTAGCACCGGACATGCGTAGATGAGGATAAGTCAATATTGGCGAGGGGTCGCACCGGATTTGCCAAGCCCGGGGACACGTCATGGAAGAAGGCGCGTGTCGGTGTTGCCAGCACCAAGATGCGTAGATAGGGACCAGCATGAATTGTACACCATGTCGGAGGGACCAGCAAAGGAAGACTCGGCGATGGTTGTGGCGCATATCAGCGCGGGGGGGGGGGGGGGGTAGAAGGTGTCGATGTTGCCACGGTTGCCAGAGTAGATGAAGTGGTCACAGAAGATGATGGCGACGTTGGTGATGAGCTGGTGCTAGACGAAGGTGAAGATATGGTCGGCGATTTGGTCGGCGGAACGAGAGGTAGCCCGTGATGGGCCACGTCGATCGCCTATAGAAGCGTGGCGGCGGTCCTCCAAGTAGGCGAGGAAGAACCCAACATATTTACGAAGACTGTGCGCGGACAATGTCATTCTGCACCTAGGGAGGTGGCACCACACATACCACGTAGATATCAACGTGTGAGGACGGCGTACCACGATGCTACGGTCCAAAGGGGCGATGCAGCAACAACGCATATGTCGGTGCAATGACGAGGAAGACCTCGGGGCGGTGGAGTGGACCCCATGCCATGGTTCTACGACCTGAAGGGGCGACCTAGCGGCAGCGCGTGGGGTCAGTGCATCTGCGGGGAGAATCACGGAGTGGCTGCATGGCGGCCTGTTGCTCAATCGGTGTAGAGCCGCGCAAACTCGGGGAAGATCTCCATGGGAACCTGCGGAGACGTGCGCAAACGACTGATCAGGTCGGTCCTGCGGCGTCGATGGAGCAGATTGCGGGTGGGCGGATGCTCAACCGATAGCTCGCGAGGTCGGAGTGTGCCATGGACTAGATGAGGTGGCCGGTCCAAGTGTCGTGGATCGGTGGTTGGCGTGATCAGCCGACCATGGCTGCGCTAACTACCCTCGTGAGGGGCGTGTGAGTTGGCCTCGTGCAGACATAGAATGACCTACGATCAACGTCGATGGAGACGGGGTTGATGCAGGAGCCCTAAGCGGAGCAGGGCGATGACGAGTGACGCAGAACGACGGGCGGATGTACGCGTTGACGATGGCCGTTACATGCTGAAGTTGTCGCGCGAGGCGCCGTGTCAAAGAAGAGGTCGTGTAGTTGCGCCAGTGTCAGAGTAGAGGCGCACAAGGGTCGATGGGCGGCGGACGATGCAAACTGATCTTAGATCGGAAAACAAAAAAAACCGCCGATCAAAACGACCAGTGAGAGAAAAAAACCCGAATCAAATGATCGGAAAAGAGACTCTTCAAGGCAGTCAATCAACACGATCGCGGATGAACTCTAAGTACAAGCGACGCGGCCCTTGGTGGAGATCATGGAGATCAACTTCCTGGGGCGCACGGTGCGGAAGCGGCGACTGCTCGGTGATTGGGGTTACGCTGATACCATATAAAAGCAATAGAGATGGATTGGTGGAATCGATGATGTACTGCTTGAGCCGCATGAATGTATATAAAAGTACATGATCTTTTTAGAGTATAAGACAAGCCAGAATAATTTCTAGTCTACTCCCTCCATCCCATAATATAAAAGCGTTTTTAATGAAATTAAAAGATTTGCCTCTTCAATTAAATAAGGGAGAGTAGAGTTTAGAGTTTTACAACGCACTCACAAATAAGCGGCATGACAATTACTCGTACAATATGATGTTCCCTAGTTTCCTTGCGCCGGCAGTAACCCAAGGTTTAACATCTTCTAAAATGTTGGTTAGGAGGACCGGCGGGGGCGCGCTTTTCCAACGGAATACGCGGACGTTTCTCTCATTCCAAATAGTCGAAGAAACGAGCATGGTGAGGGAAGCCATTGTGTGGAGGTGAGGGTTGCGGTCGTCGGTTCTTTTTTGCCACCACTCAGTGACGGTTTCATCTAACTGTCATTTGGAGGTGTCTATGTGCACGAGCCCAACCTTCTCTATGATTGATCTTCAGAGCCTAAGAGCGTTTTTGACACTAATGAGTGTCAGAAATGATTTTATATTATGGGATGGAGGGAGTATTATATATTCCATAATACTCAAGAATTTGCGCAAATTGCACTCCTTCTGTATTATTTATATACTACGTACCAACTTAAAGTGCGTAATTTGAGTAGTTGGAGGCGCCGGCCATTTGGTCTTGCAACTGGGAGCTCCCAGTTGATTTGAATATTGCCCAAAGCAGGCCGCAGCGCCAGCCTTCTCGACTTTAGTTTCGTAGTTCGTACATCCATGTGTATGGCTGTGCTTACGGGGTAAACTAACCTGATAAAAATTCATATTAAACCCTGTGTATGCTACAATGCGCACATTACTTGCTTCACTTTCTTTCATAGCGGAATATTACCTGGTTCTTCCGATAGTTGTGATCGTCTAGGGCTACATCGACCATGTGTACGTTCCTGATTAGCATATTCAGCTTAGTAAGTGTTGGAATTCAGAAAGTTCAGAAATTCAGACTTCTGTTTTAGTGTTTTTTTCTGGAAGAAAGTTACAGAAGGAACCTCTTGACAGTTTCTGTAGTTTTTTTTTTTAGAGAAAAGGCGTTAGCCCGACTTTATAGATAAAGCCACCAGACAGAGTTATACCACCAGAACCAAACACCACACAAGTTAAACGGCCAAGGGACTGAAGTAACATTACAAGGCCTCCAGCCTAAAATGGCACGCAGGCCAGCAAAACAGCAGACAACCAGCAGGGGAATTAGGAAGCCGTCCTCGAAGAGCGCCGAAGCAGGGAAGACGCCTTTGGATAGCATGACGTCGAACACCTGAAGGCCCCTTCGTTAGTCAATGATCTCCACTGCTACAAAAAGACATTGGCTTTAAATAAGCACCTTACAGGATTAGCCGGAAAAATGTGTTCAATTGAGAACTTGTTCCTAGTAGTCCACGGCGACCAACCGATCGCAGCCCAGCCCACCAAGAAGACCCTCTTAGACTGGCCTGATAAGGAGTTAGTATATTGCCTCAGGTCCTCAAAGGAGGAGGGAGTCCAATTAACATGAAGCCAAAGTCTGATGCAACTCCACATGAATTTAGCTAAGGAGCAGTGGAAGAAAATATGTTCAGTGTTCTCAAGAGCCCCACATAGCTCGCACCTATCAGTGCCCGGCCCGTTCCTCTTCTTAATTTGATCAGCCGCCGGAAGTTTACAGCGGACAGCTTGCCAAAGAAAGATTTTAATCTTAGGGGGGATACGGGCTGACCAAATATCCTTAAACTTCATAGAGCGGCCATCGGAAATAAGCTTAGAGTAGGCCGATTTAACAGAAAAACGCCCCGAAGAGGAAAGGGGCCACACCACGGAATCATCTTCCTCCGAGAGCAGGGGGAAGCAAGCAGTAAGGCGCTGCCAGTCTTCCAACTCCACAGGGGAAAGAGAGCGCCGGAAGTCTAAAACCCAACCCTGAACCGAGAGCTCAAAGATAGAGATCTCGGGATTAGAACAGTAAGAAAACAAGGACGGAAAAGCTACCACAAGCGTGGTATCCCCGACCCACCAGTCTAACCAAAACCGGGTGGACTTACCATTCCTGACAATAAATTTGACCAGCGACCGGAAAATCGGCCGCACTTTAACAAGTTGATGCCAAAATTGAGAGCCACCAGAAGCTAAGGCGAACATAGGGCTTGAGGAAGGGAAGTATTTAGATTTAAGAATCGAAAGCCAGATTGGGCACTCCTCAAGAGACATTATCTTCCACCACCATTTTATCAAAAGGCAATTGTTCATGACTCACGTATTAATAATGCCAAGACCCCCCTTGTCCTTAGGACGACATATGAGGTTCCATCTAACCAATCTATATTTGCGTTTATTGTCGGCGGAGTTCCAGTAAAAGGCACCCCTATGCTTGTCGAAACCAGAGTGAATCCCGCCGTACAGAAGGTAGAAACTCATGAGGAACATCGGAAGAGAAGAGAGGCACGAGTTGGTTAGGGCAACCTTGCCCGCCTGCGTGTTATAACGGCCTCTCCATGGGAGGACTCTATTGCCAACTTTAGCGACAACCGGGGCAAAATCCTTTGCCAAGAGCTTAAACGGGGAAATGGGTAAGCCCAAATATTTGAGAGGGTAAGACCCTAGGGAGCAGTTCAGAAGATGAGCCACTCGTTGCGCTTCCAAATCAGAAACCCCAGTCACAATGACCTCGCTTTTCGAGAAGTTAATTTTAAGACCCGATAGAGCTTCGAAGCACAGAAGAAGAAATTTCAAATTAGTGAGACTGGTCTCATTGAGCTCCACCATAATGATGGTGTCGTCCGCATATTGAAGATGAGTAATGCCATGAGGAATAAGGTGAGAGCTCACCGGGGTAATGTGCCCAGCCAACGCGGCACGAGAGAGGATACGAGATAAAGCATCGACAACAAAATTGAAAAGCAAAGGGAACACCGGATCCCCTTGTCTAAGGCGCCTACCATTAACAAAAAATTCACTAGTTTGGCCATTCACAACCACAGCCATGTGCCCACCAGAGACAAGTTGCATCAGACGTTGCATCACCGGGCCCTTGAAGCCCTTAGCTAGTAAGACTTGGCGAAGAAAATTCCAACTCACCAAGTCGTAAGCCTTCTCAAAATCGAGCTTAAAGACCACAACCGTGGTTCCCTTAATCCGCAGATCATGAATTATCTCATGTAAGCAAAGCACCCCGTCCAAGATGAATCTCCCTTTAATGAAAGCAGATTGGAAAGGGCTAATGACCCGATGGGCTATCGGGGAAACTCTAGTGGCCATGCCCTTAGCTGGCATCTTCGCAATGTTGTTAATTAGAGCAATGGGCCTAAATTGCGATATCAAGTCAGCACCTTTGATTTTAGGGATAAGGGTGAGAACCGCGTAGTTGAGCCTCGAGATATCAACGGTGCCCAGCCAAAATCCTTGGATAATTGCTTTAATAAGGCCTTTTAACTGAGGCCAAAAATGCCGAAAGAAAGGGATGGAGAAGCCGTCAGGGCCTGAAGCCGCATTAGCATTGGCAGTCCAAATCGTTTAGAAGATTTCCTCTTCAGAGGGGGGGGGGTCAGCAGGAGATCATTATCAGCGCTCGGCAACTGCTCAAGGGGAGGCCAGAAGGCCGGAGCAAGCTTAAAGCCCAGCTCAGGTTTAGCCGCTAACAAGTTAGAGAAGAATTGAACCACATGGCGAAGAATGACCGAGGGGTCAGAAACCCTAACACCATCGATCAGAAGGCTATCGATTAAGCATCTTTGACGTCTACCATTTGCAATGGCGAAGAAATAGACTGTGGGCGCATCACCCTTAAGGGTCCAGTTGATCGGGCCTCTTTGCTTCCAATATACTTCCTCCTGTCGGTGAATATCCAACAGCGCCTTTTCAAGGCCATACCGGAGCTGCCATTCGGCCTCGGAGAGACCAGATCTGTCCGCATGATTATCGAGATCGCCTATTTGGGCAACCAGCCTCGCTTTGTCACGCCTTGACTCAGCAAAATGATTCTTAGACCATCCTTTAAGAAATCTACGCAGGCAGTAGGAAACTTGATGCCAATCATCCATTGGGCCAAAAGAACGACGAGGAGAGGATAGAAAGACCGTGATCTTCTGAGCCAACAAGGTGGAAAATCCCTCCACTAAGAGCCAAGACGCGTCAAATTGAAACCTTTGGCAACCAACTGAACAAGACCCATCGCCAAGGATTAGGGGGGCGTGATCAGATCCTACAATGGGAAGGGCACATAAACAAACCTGAGGGAATAGCGCATCCCAGCCAGAGCAGAGAAAAACCCTATCAAGAACAGAGCAGATGGGGGAAACTTGTCGGTTAGTCTAGGTGAAGCGGGCCCCAACCCTAGGGATTTCACGAATGGCCGTATCCCTGATGAAAGCATTTAAGGCCTCATCCAGAGACCAAGAGAAGTTAGAGGAGCTCTTATCAGAGGGATATCTCAGCAGGTTAAAATCACCCCCAATCAAGAGGGGAAGCTGACAGGAGTCAATTTTATTATAAATCTCGTCCAAGAAATTGTAAGAAAGAGAGTGGTCTGCCGGGCCATAAACCACCATGATCTTGAGAAGAGAATTGAGGGAACGATGGGAAACCACCGTGCTAGCCCAGTAACTTCCATGGTCAAAAGCAACAAAGTCAAATACATCATTTTTAGTGCCCAGAAGAAAGCCACCCGACTGACCAACAGAGGCCACATAATTCCAATTAAATCTATCTATCCCAGCAACAGCCGCAAGTTCACTCGGGGAGAAAGAGGGTTTGAGGGTCTCAACAAGGCCAATAAAATCAACTTTTTCAGACCGCACCAAATCTTTGAGTTGATCCCTGCGCCCCCTAGCGCAGAATCCTCTGATATTCCAAAATAAGGCCTTCATCTGAAGGAGAGGTTTTTAATTCTAAGACTCGACCTGCACGGAGCCTTGCAAGGTTTAGCGCGTTTCCCAGCCCCACGTTTCTGAACCAGGGAGCCCTGACACCTGTCAGCCTCCCCCACAGCCCCCCCGGCCACAACCAGAGGGGCAGACCCACCTACCCCAGCCTCCTTGGCTTTAGCAATGTCAGCCTGAGCTAGCTCGTTAGCCCTAATCACATCAAGTAAGGAAGAGGAAGATCCCAAGCTAGAATCTAAGCAAATCCCAACATCATCTAAAATCTTAAACAGCTGCTCATCAGACTGAGAAGGTAGAACTAATCTAACAGGAGACAGACCCTTAGGAAAGGAAGAAGACGGAGCTGGGCACGAACCTGAAGAAGGAAGATCCCGAGCCGCCGCACGCCGAGCCGCCCGGTCAGCCACACGCTCGCCGCTGTTGGAGACCCGACCGCTCTTGCGAGCAGTAGAGGCTGGCGAGCGAACAGGCACAGGGAGAGCACGGTCGGGGGAAGCGGCCGCCGAGGATGGGCCCGAAGCCGCACCCAAATCCACCTCCAACCTGCGGCATAGCCCAGCCGCGGACTGCCTGGAATCCCCGGACGCCCTGCTCTTAGCTGAGAACTTCTTCACCGACGATTTCTTCCTCTTCTTGGACGCCGACGGACCAACCGGGGGCAAATCTTCAATGCCAGAAAGCAAAGGGGAGGTGGGGCGAGCAGGAAGATTAGAGCACGCCGCCGAGAGAGGGGTGCCCTTCGTCCCACCAGAGGCCGCGGCTCCACCACCCAAACCTGGTAAGGAGTCCTGTGCCCACCGCCCGTCGGAGCACTATCCTTCAACATATCTTGGTCTTTAGGGGACAACCCATCCCATTCTGACTGGGTAGAGCGAGGATCCGTGCCATGCATAGAGTCGTCTGGGCACTCATCACCATCCTTGCTCTTGTCATCATCGCCAGAGGCCGGAGGCGGGGGGGGGGGGGGATGGGGAGGCGAGGCTGGGCCAGGAGCACCATCCACCCGGACCCAAAGCCGAAAGCCACCCACCGCCGGGAAGACGTCAATAGAAGCACGGATGCAGATAGGGTCAACACACCAGACCCGGAGACGAGCTGGTCCAAGAACAGACAGAGAGGCTTGATCAACCTCGATGGGCTTTCCGAGGAGCACCCCAAAAGCCATCAGGAAGGCCGTTGTACGCATATTAGGAGGAACATCATCCACTAGCACCCAAACATCAGACAGAGAAGAAATAGCCTTGGACCCATTGGAGGCAACTTTAACCGATACCACTAGCTGATTTAGAGGAAGCGTGAAGCTGGTACAGGAGGATATCATGCGGAGGCTCTCTTTAGAAGGAAAGGTAGCAGCAAACTCAAATTCAAATAACTGGAGGATCTGCCAATCCCACCCGCCTTCATCCCACAACCGAAGTTCATCAAGAAGGACCTGGGAGGAGATGCGCTTGTCCTGAACAGATATGACACCAACATTGGAAAGCGAGGGGTTAGGAGCAGCTACAGGAACCTCCCTATCGAGGGCAAAGAAAGAACACCCCGGGAGGCCAACACCATAGTGAACGAAGGAAGGGGGTTTGACACGACTTTGAAAGTCCACTGTGAGGTGGCCGTCCTCCCTACAGATGAGGCAAAAAGGAGGGTTTTCACAGCGGGACTGAAAGTGACCAGGGCGATGACACGCGAAGCATGTGAGGATGGGGTTGGAGACCTGAGAGTGAGGGGGATGCGACCAGGGCCTCGAGAGAGAGGAGGAGGGAGGATTCCATCACCAGGAGCACTAGCACCAGCACCAGCGCCACGCCCCGCAGCAGCGCCAACAGGACGACGAGCAGGGACCCCCGACGCGCCACGAGGAACGAAGCGAGATGGGCCACCACCAGCCACCGCCAGCGCTCGCGGCGGCCCACCACCCCAGGGGACCGCACCTAGCGAAGGGGGCGACGAGGATGGCCCCGAGGAGCCCGCCCGACTCCCCAGCGCCGCCTGCTCCCAGGGATCGACCGCAGCCACCGAAGCACCAGACGGGGGAGGCGGAGGGACCGACGACCCAGATCCAGAAGCCCGAGGGGACGCACCGGCCGTCACCGTCGCAGCCCCCGCACCCGGAGCGAGCGAGGCATGGAGCTTGGCATGGAGCGCAGCCTCGTACTCCAGATCCGCGGCGGCGTCACCAGAGCCATCGCGCCCCCGCTTTTGGCCGGAGACCGCCTCGCTGGAGGACTCGCGGGAGCGATCCATCGCGGCCACCGTCGCGAAGGGAAGGAGGAGGGGGAGGAGTAGATCTGACAAAACAGCGGATGGGGAGACGGCGCCGACACAGATCGGAGGAGGAAGCAGGAAACCCTAGAAAAGCGGGTGCCGCACCCTTCCGAACCCATAAATAGCCAGAGCTAGCCAGGCCGAGCTCGCCAAGGGGGGTCGAGGGATGATTGGCTGAATCTGGGCCAACCGCGGCCCAGGGGCCACACACAGGAGCGGAGGGAAGTCAGAAGAAGAAGCCAACGAAGGAACCGAAACAGGCCCACACGACCCAGCAGCAGCCAAAGGAGCCCGCGGCCCAGCCCGGGGTACCAGCGCCAGCCCCGATCCCAGATCTATGGTTGGCACCGGCGCCGCCACCGCCGAGGAAGCGGGGACCACGGCCGAAGGCGAGCCAGGGAGGGCAGCCGCCGGAGGGGAAGACGCCGGCGACTCCACCACCGCCTCCTGGCAGCCCACCAGCGACCCAACCAAAGACCAGGAAGCAGCGCGCCGGCGGCCACGAGCAACGCGGCACCATCCATCCGCGTCCACTCCACGCCCGACCGGCCGCCCCTACCCCCCGGAGCAAACTTGCGCCGGCGGCCCACCGCCAGAGCAACCGACGACCCACCCAATTGAGCCGGACGGGAAGGAGGGGGAAGAGCCTCAGAGTCCGAGCCGGAATCTTCCGAATCGAGCGCCCAAAACCTGTTAGCCCGGGGCGCAACCAGGGCCGTAGCACGGGGCGGGGGAGCCGAAGAGAGGGAGAGGACGGGGCTCGCCGCCGGTGAGGAGCCCGGAGGAGAACTCAGGGGGGGGGGGAGAAGCCGCACGAGGCAGGAACGCCGACGAGGGGGAGCCGCGGGACGGCGACGCCCCAGGAGAGAGGGGGACAAGAGGAGAAGAGAGCGCCATCTCCAGTTTCTGCAGTTCTTCGTGGAGCGTTTATCCTCTGTGATTTGTCATTTGACTTGTTGGCAAGTTTAAGCTCTATCGTCCCCGTTTGTTCAGATGGGACGCCTCTGAACAGGTACCCCCAATTCTTGTTTTCAGTTTAAGCTTTGTTTGTTTAAAACGATTTTCGTGTCAGCTGTACATACTAGATATGGACACAAATCACTCCATACATTGATGGCCACCGAATTAGGCTTATTAGGAAACTTGCTGGCCGAGAGACAAAATGTTTCACTTGAGAAGTCACATGAAGCTCAGTAATAAACAGTTAATTAAATGACCTCAGAGTCGATGCCCATTGTTGTAACATAGATTAACCGAGTGACCAGGCGTGTCCGTTTTGAGCTCCTACTTATCCGTCCGCAGAACCACTATCCTCATTTTCTTTCTTATATGTCCGGTCACTTGCACGTGATTGCTGGAGATGAAGAGAGGGAAAGAAAAGAATGAATAAAGAAAGAAAAAAGGTGGTCCAGTGTGGGACTGCATCCTATGTGACGGGATGACCAGGCACGCCCAGACGCGTCCGCGAGCCCTCATATCCTCCCTGCATTTGAGATGAATATGAGGGTTCGCGGACAACCCGAATGGGTATGATACGAGGGGTCTGGTTGGGTCATCTTTTTCCTCTCTCCTGTCCGGTCACTGACCAAGCACGTCCGCGAGCATATAAGAGATGGTTTGAGGTGTCCGGCTGTAAATGCTCTTAGGGTCGCTCTCCCTAGGACGACACGGGCGGCCACCGAAAACACTAGCCTCTTCATCCTTGCCGTCGTCGGGAAAAGCCCCACACATGGAGGGCGGAGGCGGGTCCTTCCCGCCCCTTTTGCATCAGAGGATAATGGCAGGCTTGCACACGGTGGATTGGCTACTGGGCAGCATGGCCAGGTGGCATGTATGGTGGCATACCCTGCCTTGTGTGTGCGGTCTAGCGGTGCTGGCCGGGTCCGAGGGTCGCCAGAACATCAAATTGGTCCGCCGCACTCCAACTCGGCGGCGGTGGCCGATTGACAATGGTGTCGAGGCCTACACCGCAATAGTCACCTTTCTATGGAAAAGTTATAGTTGTGTGACCATGTAGCTGCATCTCTTATCTACACCATCCATTTTGCATTAAAATTCATGCATACAAATATCTTTTTTTTTGTTTCTCCCAAATAATAAAATATTTGAACTTGAAACTTTGCAGCTCAACATCACACAAGTACTACCATGTGCAGACATTTTTTAGATTTTTTTGGCACAACAGAAATATATAAGATAATAAAATTCATTTAAAATTTATAGTTTGACAAATTTTTGGTGCATCAAGAAAATCTGAAATATTTTACTCGTAGAATAGTACTTGTATGGTGTTTACCTTTTTTGCGACAAGGATCCATATCTATCATCAAAGTTTAGCAGAAGTATAAAGGATCTCGAACATAATAAAAATTACATTGAGATTCCAAGAACCTCAAACAACCACTACTGCCGCCAAAACGAGCCGCCGACGCGCCGCTGTCGCCGTTCCCCTACCGGAGCCGCCTTGACCTTGTCGATGATAGTCGGGAAGTCTTCGTGCACGTGCCCCTAAGGGCCGGCGCCCTGGAGCTGCAGTCGTCGCCGTTGAACCCTTGCATAGATCTGAAACACCTGACACCAAATCTCGCCATAAGACGAGAAACTGTTGGTGCAATGATAGGCCCCTTATGTTTTGGAGTTTATTGATAGAAATAGTATGAGACTTATGTGTTTGCTAGTGCACATAGAGAAACAGGTCTCAGAAGTATCGAGGAGTTTGATGCAAACGACGAAGATAATCTCACTATCATACAACAAAGGTTATCACCAAAGATGAAGCTAACAAGAGTGACCCCTAAAAATTGCTGAAGTTCAAGAAATTGGTTCGGTGCCTGTTCGAAGCAAATGACTGCGCTCGAGGAAGAATGAAGACGAGATGAAGATGTAGCATTTATGTCGTTCTTCTTCTTCTTTCATTAAGTCATAGGACCACCGTACTATTAAGAGGGGTGTAGCGGTCAAAGCTTTGATTCTCTCATGGTAAACCCAAATCCTATGAAAGCTGTGTGAGAAATCTCTTTGTGCTCCGAGCAAGTACTTGCCAGCAAGAGACTATGATCTTCTTCACTTTGAGAGATTTGCCTCGGACTGAGGTGTTAGCATAGCTTGTTCCTCAAGTAATGTTACCGTTGCTCCAAAATCCGACCGTTGTGAACGTGTCGGTTGGCCATTGGCTGGACCTCATGTCCAAAACGGTCATTTCCCATCTGGGAAGGTTGCGGCTATAAATAGCCACCCCGCACCGGCTTTGTCCAGTGGCTGCTACATTTGATTTCTGAGAAGATTGTTGAGCAACCCACTCTCTGAGCGATTTGAGTTTAAAATCCACCGAGAGAGAAACCTTAGAGCCGAAGAATTAGATAGTCGTTCAGCATCACTGGCATCTAAGTTTAGTACGCTCCGCCTAGTACTCTTGAGAGCTGCAAACTCTCTAGACGGTTAGGTGTCAATTTCTTTATAGACCAAGAGTGATTGTGGTTCTCGAAGAAGAATTCTGTAAAGTTTAGGAGATCGCCTTCAAGTATCTACCATGAGTGATCAACATCGGTTGACGAATCGATTGTTGAGGAGAATAGGGTGAAGAGAGTTTATCTTCCTTGTTAAGTCACGGCCCCTCCAACCAGACGTAGTCCTTGTGCAGAAGGACGAACTGGTCGAACAAATACCTTGTCGCCATCGAGCATATTCGGTTACCTCTATCACCCATGTTTAACTCCATTGCATTTCATTCGTATGATTCTCTTCGATGCTTGCCTTAGTTTCGTTTCGGTACTTTGCCTTAGTTCACTATAGTCTGTTCTTACTTCATTCCACTGCTAGGTTCTGCGAGATTTAAGTTTTTCGAAGAAAATTTAAAACTCCCATTCGTTCCTACAATTGGTATCAGAGTGAGGTACTCCTTGACTCTGCTCATTTTAGTCTAATGACTTTGGAGTTTAAGTATGTCTTCAATGAACTACAAAACGCACCTCAAGATTCCCATATTCGATGGGACGGACTATCACTACTAGAAGGAGAAAATGAAGATCCGTCTCCGCGTGATATATGGTGATATGTGGAACGTGGTGCAGCTCGGGCTCACAATTGCGATTCCTCAAGCTCCTACCGATGAGGAAAAGAAGCTTATTCAACTGGATGCTCAAGCCAAAGATGAAATTGGTGGCCATCTCTCTCGGGCACAATTTTTTCGATATCGCCAGTGTGAAACTGCGAAGGAACTGTGGGATGTCCTCGAAAAGATCAATGAAAGAGTTTCAACTCAGAAAGAAGCTCAAATTGATACTCTTCGAGCAAAGTTCAATCACTTCAAGCGCATTGGAAATGAAAGTTGTCAGCAAACCTTCGACCGTCTCAGTGACATAGCAAATGAACTCCAAGGACTCAGTGCCAAAGACATCACTGACCATGAAGTTATGAAGAAACTGCTTTGATCTCTTGACAGCTCATTTGACACGCTTGTTCTAATGATTCGCGAGCATCCTGATTTCAAAACCCTCAACCCTGCTGATGTCATGGAAAGATTGAACACTCACGAGGAATAAGAGGAAGAAAAAAGAGATCTATATGGCTCAATTCAACGCAAAAATCATGCTCTCAAGGCTGTGGCTGATTCCTCTTCAAATGGAAATGCCGAAGAAGATTCAGATGATCCAGAACAACTTGGCAAAGACCTCGCACTGATCATGAATAGATTCGAACGTTTCCACAAGAAGAGACAGTTCCATAAAAGAAGTTCAAGCAACTCTGGAGGATCAAAATCTTCAAAACCTGCCGGAGAATACACCTGTTTCAAGTGCAAAATAGCATGGACACTTCATTTCGGACTGCCCTCTCTGGGAAGCTGAAATTCGTGTTAGTGGGAGATATGATTCGGGCAACTATCGAGGCAAAAGCAAGAGCAAGAACTATGACTCCGATGATGAGAAGAAAATGAAGAAGTTCTTCAAGAAGAAGGACAGCTCCACCTCAAAATCTTCGTCAAGATCTTCTTCAAGGAATCCTTCCAAGTCCACCTCCAACCGTAAGAATACTTCTCGCAAGGCCAAGGCGTACATCGGTAAGGAGATGGATTCTGAAGAAGAAGAATTATCTGCCTCCGAAGAAGAAAATGAGTCAGATGAGGACTCCGGCTCAGGCATGGCTGGCATAGCATGCGCCTCTTCTCCAGCAATGAATTTCTTCGGGAACCCATCAAGCAACGATGAAACTCCTGCCTACTGCTTCATGACCAAGGCTTCGAAAGAAAAGGTATCCTCCAAACATCACAAGGTTCACCCCAGTGATCAATATTCTTATGATGAGGATGGCCATGCTAAGCTAATCAAAATTGCCAACATACAACAAAATTCTCTTGAGAAAATTGAGAAAACCCTTTGGAAATCTGAAGGGTTGTTGGTTGAGGAGATGGGGAAAAATTAGTCATTGACCGAACAGTAGTCCACTCTAAAGTCACGAATGGATGAACTCGTCATGATTTTCTCTCAGCAGACCACAAGAGATTGACCTATGATTACCTGAGAAGGAAACAGGAACTCGAGGCACTGAGAGAGGCTCATGAAGATTTGATGAGAGAAAATTCTCTTCTCACCCAACAACTCAAGGATAAACCTGAAGTGTTTGAGCCACCATGTTTAAAATGCCTTGAACGATACAATGCTGAATCATCTGTGAATGCTAACCTCTCAGTCAAGGAAAATAGTTCTGTTTCTGATGAAAATGCTAGGTTGAAGGATCTTCTTCAGACAGGAATGTTCAAATCTCTCAAAGGACACCAAACTCTTTGTGATGTTTTGAAGAAATCCATTCTTCACAAAAATCCCAGAAAGGAAGGTATCGGTTTCGAAAGGAAACTGAATGAAAATGGCACTTATTGGGAACCACATCAATATCCTCAAACTGTGTGGGTTCCTGCAAAGAGCAAAACGCTCGATCCATCATTACTTTCGGGATACAACTCTCCCATTACTAAATATCCCGATGATGATTCCCCGGACAACTATAAGTTGTTCAAGAGTCATCATTGTGACACTGTTGCTTGCTATGTTGGACCAAACAGCAGAAATGGCACCCCAAAGAAAGCTATTTGGGTGCCTAAGAAAACTGTTGATGCTTTGCCTATTTCTGCTCGACTGACCATGCAGGTACAAAGAATTCGGCATAATGAGTATAGGCATACTGGATACAATCACTATGCTCATTCATCTGGAAAGAATTTCAATGCTAATTCTTTCAATTATGCTCGCACCTCATCGAGTAACAACTATGCTTATCGAAAGAAATCATATCCTGCTCGTTCATTTGTTTTGAAGCCACCTGCAAAGATGTGCGTGGTTAAGAAAGCCTAATTCTTTTCCAAGACTATGTCTTTGGGTGCACTGAACGGATTATGGACAGTGGATGTACCAGTCATATGGCCGGTGACAAGTCGTTGTTTGTCGACCCCAACTTAACTGCTTCTCCTCTGAAGTATATCACTTTTGGCGACAACAACAAGGGAAAGGTAATTGGGCTAGGTAAAATTTCTATATCCAAGGCCAAATCTATTGATGATGTGTTAATTGTTCAATCCGTTGGATTCAATCTTATGTCAGTTGGCAAGCTATGTGATTTAGGCATGCTAGTGTTATTCTCTGTATCCAAATGCATTGTCTTCATGGCCTCTGACAATACCTACGTGTTTGAGAGAATTAGAAAGGGTGATCTTTATATTGTCGGTTTCTTTAAGGGTCCCTCAACACAAACTTGTTTGCTTGCAAAAGCAACCGAAGGATGGCTGTGGAACTGTAGACTTGGTCATGCAGGTATGAGAAATTTGCAGAACCTGGTGAAGAAAAATCATCTCCATGGCATTCCTAATGTGAAATTCGACAAGGATCGTCTATGTGCTGCTTGTGAGGATGGTAAACTGGCTAAGAAGCATCATTCATCCAAGATAGTTATGACCACAACAAGACCACTGAAAATTCTTCATATGGATTTATCCGGTCCTCAAAATTATGCAAGCTTCGGTGGCAGTCATTATGGCCTGGTTATTGTTGATGATTTCTCTCGCTTCACTTGGGTATTCTTCCTCGAAGCGAAGAAGGCCCAGAATGAATATGATGTGCGAATTAAGCATGCTAGAAGTGACAATGGAACTGAGCTCAAATATACTGATATTGCTGAATTTCTCGATGATCATGGTATCACTCACGAGTTCTCTGCTGCATACACTCCCCAACAGAATGGAGTTGTTGAACGAAAGAACATAACTCTTATTGAAATGGCGAGAACTATGCTCAGTGAGTACAAAACTCCCATTCGCTTCTGGGCTGATGCTATTAACACTGCTTGTCATGTTATCAATCATGTTTATCTTCACAAGTTCATTAAGAAAACTTCATATGAGCACATCACTGGCAAGAAACCGAATGTTTCTTATCTATGTGTTTTTGTGTACCTTGTTACATTCTTGATATGAATCATTCTTCCAAGTTTGCACCTAAGGCACATGAAGGTTTTCTTCTTGGTTACGGCTCAAACTCGCATACGTATCGTGTCTATAAATCTCACCACATAAACGTTATGGAAACAATAAATGTGCGGTTTGATGAATCTAACGGCTCCAAAAGGAACATCTGCCAAATGTGATAGATGAACCATTGATATCGGATGCTATTCGGCAAATGGCCATTGGGAGCATCAAGCCTATTGAAGAAATGCACCTGAGTCCTCTGATGATGATGCTCCTATGACTCGAAGCAGAACTCTTCAAGCCACTGCTGAAGCAAATGCTCCTCTGAATGGAAATGGAAATCAAAATCCAAATGCCGAACAAAATGGCAATATTGAAGGGAATGATGACACAAATGCTGATGCTGATGATAATTGTCGGATTTAGGGTTCTGGCAAAACCCTTGAGGTTCGAACACTGGGGTGCGCACTGATGTCTACTACACAACCTTCTCCTTGTAGACGTTGTTGGGCCTCCAAGTGCAGAGGTTTGTAGGACAGTACCAAAGTTCCCTCAAGTGGATGACCTAAGGTTTATCAATCCATGGGAGGCGTAGGATGAAGATGGTCTCTCTCAAACAACCCTGCAACCAAATAACAAAGATTCTCTTGTGTCCCCAACACACCCAATACAATGGTAAATTGTATAGGTGCAATAGTTCGGCGAAGAGATGGTGATACGAGTGCAATATGGATGGTAGATGTAGGTTTTTGTAATCTGAAAATATAAAAACAGCAAGGTAACTAATGATAAAAGTGAGCATAAACGGTATTGCAATGCTAGGAAACAAAGCCTAAGGTTCATACTTTCACTAGTTCAAGTTCTCTCAACAATAATAACATAATTGGATCATATAACTATCCCTCAACATGCAACAAAGAGTCACTCCAAAGTCACTAATAGCAGAGAACAAACGAAGAGATTATGGTAGGGTACGAAACCACCTCAAAGTTACCATTTCTAATCGATCTATTCAAGAGTACATAGTAAAATAACACGAAGCTATTCTTTCCGGTCGATCTATCATAGAGTTCGTACTAGAATAACACCTTAAGACACAAATCAACCAAAACCCTAATGTCACCTAGATACTCCAATGTCACCTCAAGTATCTGTGGGCATGATTATACGATATGCATCACACAATCTCAGATTCATCTATTCAACCAACACAAAGTGCTTCAAAGAGTGCCCCAAAGTTTCTACGGGAGACTCAAGACGAAAACGTGTGTCAACCCCTATGCATAACTTTACAAGGTCACTGAACCCGCAAGTTGATCACCAAAACATATATCAAGTAGATCATGTGATATCCCATTGTCACCACAGATAAGCACATGCAAGACATACATCAAGTGTTCTCAAATCCTTAAAGACTCAATCCGATAAGATAACTTCAAAGGGAAAACTCAATCCATTACAAGAGAGTAGAGGGGGAGAAACATCATAAGATCCAACTATAATAGCAAAGCTCATGGTACATCAAGATCGTACAAATCAAGAACACGAGAGAGAGAGAGAGAGAGAGAGAGAGAGAGAGAGAAACACATAGCTACTGGTACATACCCTCATCCCCGAGGGTGAACTACTCCCTCCTCGACATGGAGAGTGCCGGGATGATTAAGATGGCCATTGGTGAGGGATCCCCCCTCCGGCAGGGTGCCGGAACAGGGTCCCGATTGGATTTTGGTGGCTACAAGGCTTGCGGTGGCGGAACTCCTGATCTAGGTTATTTTCTGTAGGTTTCGGTATTTATAGGAATTTTTGGCGTCGGTCTCACGTCAAGGGGGTCTCCGAGTCATCCACGAGGCAGGGGGCGTGCCCAGGGGGGTAGGGCTCGCCCTCCACCCTCGTGGACGGCTCGGGACTCTTCTGGCCCAACTCTTTTACTCCGGGGGCTTCTTTTTGGGCCATAAAAACTCGTCAAAATTGGCACGTCAATTGGAGTCCATTTGGTATTCTATTTATGTAAAACTCAAAAACAAGGAAAAACAAAAACTAGCACTGGGCTCTAGGTTAATAGGTTAGTCCCAAAAATCATATAAAATAGCATATAAATGCATATAAAACATCCTAGATGGATAATATAATAGCATGGAACAATAAAAAATCATATATACATTGGAGACGTATCAAGCATCCCCAAGCTTAATTCCTGCTCGTCCTCGAGTAGGTAAATGATAAAAACAGAATTTTTGATGTGGAATGCTACCTAGCATATTTCTCAATGTAATTCTCTTTATTGTGGCATGAATGTTCAGATCCAAATGATTCAAGATAAAAGTTCATATTGACATAAGAGTAATAATACTTCAAGCATACTAACAAAGTAATCATGTCTTCTCAAAATAACATGGCCAAAGAAAGCTTATCCCTACAAAATCATATAGTTAGGCTATGTTTCATTTTCGTCACACAAAATACTCCCGTCATGCACAACCCCGGTTTCAGCCAGGCAATTGGTTCATACTTTTTAACGCGCTTCAGCTTTTTTCACTCTCACGCGATACATGAGTGTAAGCCATGGATATAGCACTACGGGTGGAATAGAATATGATGATGGAGGTTGTGTGGAGAAGACAAAAAGGAGAAAGTCTCACATTGACGAGGCTAATCAATGGGCTATGGAGATGCCCATTAATTGATGTCAACATGAGGAGTAGGGATTGCCATGCAACGGATGCACTAGAGCTATAAATGTATGAAAGCTCAACAAAAGAAACTAAGTGGGTGTGCATCCGACTTGCTTGCTCACGAAGACCTAGGGCATTTTGAGGAAGCCCATTGTTGGAATATACAAGCCAAGTTATATAATGAAAAATACCCACTAGTATATGAAAGTGACAACATAAGAGACTCTATATATGAAGAACATGGTGCTACTTTGAAGCACCAGTGTGGAAAAAGATAGTAACATTGTCCCCCTTTTTTGGGCCTTTCCATTTTTCTTATTTGGCCTTTTTTGGCCTTTTTTGCCTTTCTTTTTTTAAAGGTACAATGCTCTAATAATGATGATCATCACACTTCTATTTATTTACAACTCATGGATTACAACTCGATACTAGAACAAGATATGACTCTATATGAATGCCTCTGGCGGTGTACCGGGATATGGAATGAATCAAGAGCGACATGTATGAAAGAATTATGAAGGTAGCTTTGCCACAAATACGATGTCAACTACATGATCATGCAAAAGCAATATGACAATGTGGAACGTGTCATAATAAACAGAACGGTGGAAAGTTACATGGCAATATATCTCGGAATGGCTATGGAAATGCCATAATAGGTAGGTATGGTGGCTATTTTGAGGAAGATATAAGGAGGTTTATGTGTGATAGAGAATATCGTATCACGGGGTTTGGATGCACCGGCGAAGTTTGCACCAACTCTCAAGTTGAGAAAGGGCAATGCACGGTATCGTAGATGCTAGCAATGATGGAAGGGTAAGAGTGCGTATAATCCATGGACTCACATTAGTCATAAAGAACTCATATACTTATTGCAAAAGTTTATTAGCCCTCGAAACAAAGTACTACTACGCATGCTCCTAGGGGAAGGGTTGGTAGGAGTTAACCATCGCGCGATCCCGACCTCCACTCATAAGGAAGGCAATCAAAAGAGCACCCCATGCTACAAATTTGTTACACAACTTTTACCATACGTGCATGCTACGGGACTTGCCAACTTCAACACAAGTATTTATCAATTTCATAATCACCCAACTAGCATGACTCTAACATTACCACCTCTATATCTCAAAACAATTATCAAGCATCAAATTGATCATAGCATCCAATGCACTTTCTATGATAGTTTTTATTATACCCAACTTGGATGCCCATCATTCTAGGACCAATTCTATAACCATAGCAAATACCATGCTGTTCTAAAAGACTCTCAAAATGATATAAGTGAAGCATGAGAGATCAATAATTTCTACAAAATAAAACCACCGGCGTGCTCTAAAAAGATATAAGTGAAGCACTAGAGCAAGATTGTCTAGCTCAAAAGGTATAAGTGAAGCACATAGAGTATTCTAATAAATTCCGAATCATGTGTGTCTCTACCAAAAGGTGTGTACAGAAAGGATGATTGTGGTAAACTAAAAAGCAAAGACTCATATCATGCAAGACGCTCCAAGCAAAACAAATATCATGTGGTGAATAAAAATATAGCTCCAAGTAAAGTTACCGATAGACGAAGACAAAAGAGGGGATGCCTTCCGGGGCATCCCCAAGCTTAGGCTTTTGGCTGTCCTTGAATTTTACCTTGGGGTGCCTTGTTCATCCCCAAGCTTAGGCTCTGGCCACTCCTCATTCCATAGTCCATCGAATCTTTACCCAAAACTTGAAAACTTCACAACACAAAACTCAACAGAAAACTCGTAAGCTCCGTTAGTATAAGAAAATAAATCACCACTTAGGTACTATTATGAACTCATTCTAAATTAATATTGGTGTAATATCTACTGTATTACAACTTTTCTGTGGTTCATACCCTCTGATACTACTCATAGATTCATCAAAATAAGCAAACAACACATAGAAAACAGAATCTGTCAAAAACAGAACAGTCTGTAGTAATCTGTATCATTCGAATACTTATGTAACTCCAAAAATCCTATTAAATTAGGAAAACCTGAGAAATTTCTGTACCAATCCAAAGAAAGAAGAATCAGATCTAAATCACGTTTATGTGAATTGTAAAAACTAATTTACGGGGTGAAAAAGTTTCTGATTTTCAGCAGGATCAACACAACTATCACCGTAAGCTATCCTAAAGGTCTTACTTGGCACTTAATTGAAATAGAAGCTATAAAACATGATTACTACAGTAGAATAATCATGTGGACACACAAAAACAGTAAGGTTAAATATTGGGTTGTCTCCCAACAAACGCTTTTCTTTAATGCCTTTCTAGCTAGGCATGAAGATGACAATGATGCTCACATAAAAGATAAGAATTGAAACATAATGGGAGCATCATGAAGCATATTACTAACACATTTAAGTCTAACCCAATTCCTATGCATAGGGATTTTGTAAGAAAACAACTTATGGGAACAATAATCAACTATCATAGGAAGGCAAAACAAGCATAACTTTAAAACTTTAAGCACATAGAGAGGAAACTTGATATTATTGCAATTCCTACAGGCATATGTTCCTTCCTCATAATAATTTTCAGTAGCATCATGAATGAATTCAACAATATAACCATCACATAAAGCATTCTTTTCATGATCTACAAGCAAAGAATTTTTATTACTCTCCAGATAGGCAAAATTCTTCTCATTCGGAATAGTGGGAGTATCATAAGAGACTCAAATACTATAAATTGTTTCCACATTAAAAGAGTAATGTTCAAAAAAGGGTAATCATGATCATGATAAGTTTTATAAATATAATCATCACTACTTTTTATAGCATAAGTTTCATCACAATAATCATCATAAGTAGCAACTTTGTTATCATCATAATCAATTGAAACGTCTTCCAAAATAGTGGATTCATCAGTAAATAAAGTCATGACCTCTCCAAATCCACTTTCATAAATATTATAAGATTCAACACCCTCCAAAATAGTGGGATCATTACTTCCTAAAGTTTTTTTTTGAGGAAATTGACAGTAGGAGAGAACTCCCACTGTGATTTTTATATATCTATATAAATGGGGTGTTTACATAGACATATAAAGAGTAAAACTTAACTATCCATCTACTCCCCCTCCCCATGGCTTAGGGAGGAGGTAGACTACCAGCTCTCCACAGGAGGAGTCATGTAAGAAAGAGTTAGAAAGAATCAACCTAGAGCAGTACAAAGGTTTACAAATGAGCCTCTATGGGCTTCCTTGACTCTATGCTGGAGCTGACCCAGGTCGTTTTTGAAGCGTGAAAACCAGGACCCAATAGTAGGGTCAACTCCTCGAAAGTGCTTATTATTCCTCTCCTTCCATAGGCTCCACCTAGCAGTGAGAAAAATTTCCATGAAGAATGGGCCAGGCCATGAGTCTCTATTCATTTTGAGAGCGGTGAGACGGTTATCAAAGGGGGGCCATTGAATGCCAAGTTTGGTCCGACAAGTTCTGCTAAAATCACAGGTGAAGATCATGTGGTCCACCGTTTCTTCAATTGGTAGCCCGCAAAGTAGGTAGTCAAAATCATCACCGATGCTGTAGTGCCTCTGCTTCAACATATTGCGCGTGTTGAGCCTATCATGGAAAAGCAGCCAGCCAAAAACCTTCAACTTCATTGTACATTTTGATTTCCACAGGTGCTTGAACATGGGGTTGGTTTGAGCATCTCTAAAGAAGTAAGAATAGTAATCCTTAGGTCGGAAAGTGGCCGCGCCCCACAGATAGTGCCAAACATCAGTATTCGACGTGGAAGGGCAAAGCTTGGTCAATGTTAGCTGCACGTCGCGAATTTCGTCCAGCGCGATCGGTGACACGGGGAGTTGGAAGGTTTCATGCCGATCGTTGGAGGCCCAAAAATCAGAAACTGAGATGTCCTCATGTAGAGCAAAATAGAAGGCACATGGGTGAGAGTCGTGCAGCACATCACGCGCCCACAGATCTTTCCAAAGCAAAGTGGTCTCCCCGTCCACCAACCGAATGCGAGATATGCCCTTGAAGGTTGGTGTCAATTTTAGTATATCGCGCCACCAGAAAGAGCCGGCCGGGTCCACTACATGTGGTATTTTGTTGATGTAGAGATTGTCCCACAGCAGGTGTACCCAGGGAACATCCATTTTGTTATAGAATTTGTGGAGGAATTTGAGGAGCAGGGCTTCATTATAGATTTTGAGATTGATCACTCCGAGCCCACCTTTATCTTTGGGTCGACAGACCATGTCCCATGCCGCAAGAGAGGAGCATTTGTCACCTTGCTCGGTTTTCTTAGTCCAGAGGCAACATCTTCTGATTTTGTCTAAGATTTCAATAAGCTTGGGCGGAAATTTGAGTGTACACATGGCAAAGATAAGAAGAGACGTGACTGATGCATCCAGCCAGGATAATCTGCCACCGTAAGACATCATAGCAATGGTTGACGTTAAACGCCTTTCCAATCGGCAAACCAGAGGCATGAGGTCTTGGACTGTAGGCCGAGTTGTACCCAGAGGTAGACCAAGGTAGGTGAAAAGCAGCGTGCCAACATTACAGCCAAAGACCCTGGCTAGAACATTCGCTGAGGAGGGGTTAAGATTGATCGGAATCAAGGTGGATTTGTGAAAATTGAGTTTCAATCCAATAGAGGTGGCGTAGTCCGATAAGATCTCCTTGATCAAAGTAGCTTGACATATGCATGCGGGTAGGACTATCCTAGTGTCATCTGCGTATTGAATAATGGGGTAATCCGTTTGTCCAATGCAAGGAAAGGGGGGCTCGATTTTACCTTGTCTGAATGCATCATTTATGGCAGACTGAAGCAAATCCGCAGCTAGCACAAAAATGAGAGGGGACAGGGGATCCCCCTGTCGGACTCCGCAACGACATTGGAATTGTCGGCCCGGGACCCCATTAAGAAGAACAGAAGACCGCCTAGGGGAGAATAAGCATTTGATCCAAGAAATCCACTTGTCATTGAAGCCCATGTGACGCATAATCTGGATCATCGGGTCATGAGCAATTGTGTCGGAGGCCTTAGCAAAGTCAAGTTTGAGCAAAATGATCTATTTGCCCGAGCTTTGACATTGGTGTATGTACTGATAAGCCCAAGTAAGGCAATCCTGTATAGTCCTCCCCTTAATGAAGCCATATTGATTGCGGTGAACTAAGTCCAATATAGAAAATTGTAGCCGATCAGCTAGGAGTTTTGTAATCAACTTGAAGCAGTAGTTCAGAAGCGTGATTGGTCTGTAATCATTTACTGTTTCCGGGGAGTTGACTTTTGGGATTAGCGTGATGAGCCCATCGTTGACGCTGTTAATATCCAGATCGCCATCATAAAAATGAGCACATAGATCATAAAAATCATGCTTAATGATAGGCCAACAAGCCTTGAGGAAAGCTCCACTAAATCCATCAGGGCCAGGTGCACGATCCGGGGGCATGTCATTAATAACTTGATCAATTTCTTTTTGTGTGAACGGCTCTGTCAGGCGATCAAGATTATCAGATCGTTTGATGAGGTCTGGCAGAGAGAATTTCATATCAGAGGTTGAAGTGGAGCCAAGCTGATATTTATAAGTGAGGAACAAGAGAGCCTCTTTACTAGGGTGATCTTCAATTATTGTGCCACTTTTGTCACGAAAGCTTGAATGTTATTTTGGCGGTACCTTCCAGTTGCAATGGCTTGAAAGAACTTAGTATTTTCGTCTCGAAATTTGATCCACCTAATAGTGCAGCGTTTTTTCCAATAAAGCTTCTGGTACTGGAGGAGCCTGAGCAAGTGTGTTTTTAGAATTGTCCTGAAGTTGGCCTCTGGTATAGTGAGTGTGCGTTTGTTTTCAAGCTCGTCAAGATTAGCAAGTACACATTTGCAGTTAGAAATAGCAATAGAGAGGCGGGAGATGTTCGTACAAACCCAGTTTCATCAACATAACCATCATAAATAGGAGGCATGCTATCATCATAATAAATTTTCTCATTGAAACTTGGGAGGCTAAAAATTTCATCTTCATTAAACGTAGCATCCCCAAGCTAGGGACGAACATTAATTGCAGCAAATACATTCTCAAACATGTCATTCTCATCAAAGATAGCATCACCAAGCTTGGGCCTTTTCATATCATAAACATAATCACTCTCACCATTAATAGTATGGATAGCACCAATAGTATAACAAGTATCATCATCACAATGAGTAGTAGGAGAAACATCATTTGGGAGGGATACCTTTCTACCTTTGCTTCTCCGTCCTTTCTTTTTCTTCTTCACATCATGTGTGGGTTTAACCCTCTTTTTTGAGCTCCTTATTAATGAGATTGGTTGAATAGAAGGCTCCTCCTCGTTACCTGATTCATCATAAGAAATAATAGGAGGATATTGGGAATTTTCTTCCCTTTTAATAGTATTCTCTTCATCTTCTATTTGCTTTCTTTTCTTTATGTAATTGGAAAATAAGGATTTTCAATGCAATTCACCGCACAATACATATAAATTTCCTCTAGATCAATATTAAGGAATTTCTCAAGGTCATATTCTGGAATAAGCTTAGTTATACGTTTCATTTCTTCATAACCCAAAAGCAAACTAAGCTCGTTATGATGTGCAAGGGAAATCGAGTAATCACAATTTTTGGACACGATTCAATCATGAAACAATTTGCATTGGAGATTTAAATGACCACGTTCATTGCAAAGTTAACAAGGATGGCAAAGATATTTTAAATTTTCAGCACAAACATCTAGCCTCTCTCTCAACCATTTAGTTTCTAAATACTTATGCCTTTTGCAAAATCTATCTTCCCTATTTGGTGTGTACTTGCAAACTCTATGCACTCCACAAAAGTTGACATCTTATAAGAGACATTTTCGTCATGACTAGTCCAATCATCATTAGTAATATGGATATTCAAAGAGTTTATACTAACAACATTGCAATCATGCTCCTCGTTCATAGATTTAGTGCCAAACATTTTATAGACTTCTTCTTCTAGCACTTGAGCACAATTTTCCTTTCCAACATTCTCATGAAAGATATTAAAAAGATGAAGCGTATGAGACAATGATGGAGCGTGTCATGATAAATGGAACGGTGGAAAGTTGCATGGCAATATATCTCGGAATGGCTATGGAAATGCCATAATAGGTAGGTATGGTGGCTGTTATGAGGAAGGTATATGGTGGGTGTATGGCACCGGCGAAAGTTGCGCGGAACAAGAGAGACTAGCAATGGTGGTAGGGTGAGAGTGTGTATAATCCATGGACTCAACATTAGTCATAAAGAACTCATATACTTGCAAAAATCTACAAGTCATTGAAACAAAGTACTACGCGCATGCTCCTAGGGGGATAGATTGGTAGGAAAAGACCATCGCTCGTCCCCGACCGCCACTCATAAGGAAGACAATCAATAAAAAAATCGTGCTCCAACTTCATCACAAAGCGGTTCATCATACGTGCATGCTACGGGAATCACAATCTTCAATACAAGTATTCTTCAAATTCACAATTAGTCCACTAGCATGACTCTAATATTACCATCCTCATATCTCAAAACAAATTACCAAGTATCAAACGGATCATAGCATCCAATTCACTTTCTATGATAGTTTTTATTATACCCAACTTTGATGCCCATCATTCTAGGACCAATTTAATAACCATAGAAAATACCATGTTGTTCTAAAAGACTCTCAAAATAATATAAGTGAAGCATGAGAGATCAATAATTTCTACAAAATAAAACCACCGCCGTGCTCTAAAAATATATAAGTGAAGCACTAGAGCAAATGACAAACTACTCCAAAAGATATAAGTGAAGATCAATGAGTAGTCAAATAATTATGCAACCATGTGAAGACTCTCTAACATTTAAGAATTTCAGATCTTGGTATTTTATTCAAACATCAAGCAAAAGAAAATAAAATGACGCTCCAAGCAAAACACATATCATGTGGTGAATAAAAATATAGCTCCCAGTAAAGTTACCGATGAACGAAGACGAAAGAGGGGATGCCTTCCGGGGCATCCCCAAGCTTAGGCTTTTGGCTATCCTTGAATTTTACCTTGGGGTGCCTTGGTCATCCCCAAGCTTAGGCTCTGGCCACTCCTCATTCCATAGTCCATCGAATCTCTACCCAAAACTTGAAAACTTCACAACACAAAACTCAACAGAAATCTCGTAAGCTCCGTTAGTATAAGAAAATAAATCACCACTTAGGTACTGTTATGAACTCATTCTAAATTCATATTGGTGTAATATCTACTGTATTCCAACTTTTCTATGGTTCATACCCACCGATACTACTCATAGATTCATCAAAATAAGCAAACAACACATAGAAAACAGAATCTGTCAAAAACAGAACAGTCTGTAGTAATCTGTATCATTCGAATACTTATGTAACTCCAAAAATCCTACCAAATTATAAAAACCTGAGAAATTTGTATACCAATCCACAGCAAAAAGAATCAGATCGAAAGCTCGTTTATGTGAATTGTCAACACTAATTTACTAGGTGCAAAAGTTTCTTATTTTCAGCAGGATCAACACAACTATCACCGTAAGCTATCCTAAAGGTCTTACTTGGCACTTAATTGAAATAAAAGCTATAAAACATGATTACTACAGTAGCATAATCATGTGGACACACAAAAACAGTAAGGGTAAATATTGGGTTGTCTCCCAACAAGCGCTTTTCTTTAGTGCCTTTCTAGCTAGGCATGAAGATGACAATGATGCTCACATAAAAGATAAGAATTGAAACATAATGGGAGCATCATGAAGCATATTACTAACACATTTAAGTCTAACCCACTTCCTATGCATAGGGATTTTGTGAGAAAACAACTTATGAGAACAATAATTAACTAGCATAGGAAGGCAAAACAAGCATAACTTTAAAACTTTAAGCACATAGAGAGGAAACTTGATATTATTGCAATTCCAACAAGCATATGTTCCTCCCTCATAATATTTTTAAGTAGCATCATGAATGAATTCAACAATATAACCATCACATAAAGCATTCTTTTCATGATCTACAAGCATAGAATTTTTATTACTCTCCAGATAGGCAAAATTCTTCTCATTCGGAATAGTGGGAGTATCATAAGAGACTCGAATACTATAAATTGTTCCACATTAAAAGAGTAATGTTCAAAAAAATGGTAATCATGATCATGACAAGTTTTAAAAATATAATCATCACTACTTTTTATAGCATAAGTTTCATCACAATAATCATCATAAGTAGCAACTTTGTTCTCATCATAATCAATTGAAACCTCTTCCAAAATAGTGGATTCATCACTAAATAAAGTCATGACCTCTCCAAATCCACTTTCATAAATATTATAAGATTCAACACCCTCCAAAATAGTGGGAGGCCGCACAAGAGTCCTCTCTGACCCTTAGCTCGGAACCGACTGCGCCGATCGAGGATGGGTGGCTGGACACCGCCTCAGGGGCTGCTACCTCTACGGCGATGGAGCTGAATACCGACCCTATCCCTTGTGAAGCTTGTGACTCCCAGGTGCCGGACTCCTCTCCGGACCCCGAACCTTCTGCGCCCCTGCCAATCGAATCCGATTGGGCACCGATCATGGAGTTCACCGCTGAGGACATCTTTCAGCGCTCGCCTTTTGGCGACATCCTGAATTCGCTAAAGTGTCTCTCGTTATCAGGAGAGCCCTGGACGGATTATGGTCAGAACGGTTGGGATGCGGACGACGAAAAAATTCAAAGCCCACCCACCACCCACTTCGTAGCCACTGTCGATGACTTAACCGACATGCTAGACTTCGACTTCGAAGATATCGACGGTATGGACGACGATGCCGGAGACGACCTAGAACCAGCACCTACAAGGCACTGGAAAGCCACCTCGTCATATGACATATACATGGTGGACACCCCAAAGGATGGGAATGGCGATGGACCAGTGGAGGATGACCCTTCCAAAAAGCAGCCTAAGCGCCGGCGTCAGCGACGCCGCTCCAAATCTTGGCACAACAAGAATGGAGATTCCAGCACCGGAGATAATAACACCCCGGACAGTGCGGAAGACAACCCCCTCCAGCAAGATTCAGCACAGGAGGACGGAGAAGCCAACCCTCGTGAGAGAGCGGCAGACGAAGAGGTAGAGGATGATAATTACATGCCTCCCTTCGGAGACGAGGCAAGCCTTGACGACGACGAATTTGTCGTGCCTGAGGATCCCGTCAAACAAGAGCGATTTAAACGCAGGCTTATGGACACGACAAGCAGCCTCAAGAAAAAGCAACAATAGCTCAGAGCTGACCACGACTTGCTAGCCGACAGATGGACTGAAGTCCTTGCGGCCGAAGAGTATGAACTCGAACGCCCCTCCAAAAGCTACCCCAAATGCAAGCTGCTGCCCCGATTAGAGGAGGAAGCACATAAACCTACATCACCAGCGCACAATACGGTCGACCGGCCACCTCGTGGCCGCGACAGAGAGGCCCCTAGGCCCTCCACTAAAGCCGCACCCCGGCGTCGCTCGAAAAGTACAAAGCCACGGGGGAACATGCCAGACTTGCAAGACATATTGGAGGATAAGGCGATGCAAACAAGATCGATCTACGGATCGCGTGGGCGCCCTACGATACGTGACGACAACCGTCACACCGGATACAACAACCCCGGCCGGGCCGAACACAGTAGACAAAGCTCATTTGAGCTGCGTCGTGATATAGCCCAATAAAGAGGCGCCGCACACCCACTATGCTTCACAGATGAAGTAATGGATCATCAAATCCCCGAAGGGTTCAAACCCGTGAAAATTGAATCCTACGATGGCACAACAGATCCTGTGGTTTGGATTGAAGACTTTCTCCTTCATATCCACATGGCCCGCGGTGATGATCTTCACGCCATCAAATACCTCCCACTCAAACTTAAAGGACCAGCTCGGCATTGGCTCAACAGCCTGCCAGCAGAATCAATTGGGTGTTGGGAGGACCTGGAAGCCGCATTCCTCGATAACTTCCAGGGCACATATGTGCGACCACCAGACGCCGATGACCTAAGCCACATAATTCAGTAGCCAGATGAATCGGCCAGACAATTCTGGACACGGTTCTTAACCAAGAAAAATCAAATCGTCGACTATCCGGATGCAGAGGCCCTTGCAGCCTTCAAACACAACATCCGCGACGAATGGCTTGCCCGGCACCTAGGACAGGAAAAGCCGAAATCAATGGCAGCCCTCACATCACTCATGACCCGCTTCTGTGCGGGAGAAGACAGCTGGCTAGCTCTCAGTAACAACCTAACCAAAAACTCTGGTAGTTCGGATGCCAAAGACAGCAATGGCAGGTCGCATCGCAATAAGCACAAGCGCCGCATTACCGGCGATAATACTGAAGATACGGCAGTCAATGCCAGATTCAGAGACTCTAAACCCGGACAGCGGAAAAAGGCATTCAAAAGAACTACTCCGGGCCCGTCCAATTTGGACCGGATACTCGATCGCTCGTGCCAGATACACGGCACCCCTGAAAAGCCAGCTAATCACACCAACAGAGATTGTTGGGTGTTCAAGCAGGCAGGCAAGTTAATCGCCGAAGGCAACGACAAGGGGCTGCATAGCAATGACGAGGAGGTGACACGGCTGCCGAGCAATAAAGGACAGAAGGGTTTCCCCCCACAAGTGCGGACGGTGAACATGATATACGCAACCCACATACCCAAAAGGAAGCGGAAGCGTCGCCAGGACGATACGTGATGGAGCCAGTCGCCCCAAAGTTCAATCGGTGGTCCTCCCGCCCGATCACTTTTGATCGAAGGACCACCCACCATATCCGCCATGGCGGATTCGCCGCATTGGTTTTAGACCCAATCGTCGATGGATTTCACCTCACTAGAGTTACGATGGACGGCGGCAAGAGCTCTGAACCTGCTTTATCGAGATACACGATGTGCAAGATGGGCATAGACCCCTCAAGGATTAAACCCACAAAGACGACCTTCAAAGGCGTCATACCAGGTGTAGAGGCCAATTGTACAGGCTCAGTCACACTTGAAGTGGTCTTCGGATCCCCGGATAACTTCCGAAGCGAGGAGTTAATCTTCGACATAGTCCCGTTCCGCAGCGGCTATCATGCACTGCTCGGACGAACTGCATTTGCAAAGTTCAATGCGGTGCCGCACTATGCATACCTCAAGCTCAAGAGGCCAGGCCCTCGAGGAGTCATCACGGTCAACAGAAACACCGAACGCTCCCTCCGCACGGAGGAGCATACAGCGGCTCTCGCAGCGGAAGTGCAGAGTAGCCTCTTAAGGCAATTCTCGAGTCCGACTGTTCACCGACCGGACACTGTCAAGCGCGCCCGGAGTAACCTACAGCAAGACCACTTGGCACGTTCCGAGCATGCGTAGCAATGCGGCCCCAACCCCAGCCCTCGCGAAATCGCGAGACCAGTACCACGCGTACATCACTACGCTCTGGAGGTACCATGGGCATAGGGGGAGGGGCACGACCACGGCATGCCCAGAGTGCGGATCAACCACACCAGGGGCTCCCAAATTTGTCATTCCTTTTTTTCTTCTTATTCTCAAGACTCCGTTTTCCAGAAGCCCTGTCCGGTGCAACAGCCAGGGAAGCAAAAGGCTACGACGAGTATCCAGGTGGTCTCCATTACGAGCATTATGCCTGTTTTACATACCATTCCGCAGCCTACCCCTGGAGGGGGACATGTTAAATAGTCCCACCCCTCGCTTATCGCACTATTTGTATCACTTTGCCTTTATTGCAGTATCTTTTGAATAAACAATGCATCGCTATTTGCCTATCATTGCATTCCTTTCTATATATGTTCACTTATGACATGTTGCACCCGTACGCCTTGGTACGACAAAATACACTAGGGGCTTAAGTTCCCCAAAGTATGGTGTGCTAAGTCCGAACACTTTCACAAGTGCAGCACCCCGAACTTATAGCATTAGATGCATCGGCTCTGAATCATGTCTTGGGTCAATAGTTGGGTTTGCCCGGCTCCCATGTTTTGGTACCTTATGTTCCGTTATATCAGCTAAGGTAGCGCTGGGAGAACCACTGCGATTGTGCCCGAGTTGAGCTGGGTTGAGCACGTTAGTGGAGAAAGCTAAAATGACCGTCATGATAAGGCGAGAGCTGGTCGCTATTCAAGAGGTCTTTTTGAGTCCCTAAATAGTTATGCTGCTTAGAGCGAGGAGCCGGCTTTGTACGGCCCCAGGCGTGGATAGCGCCCCGAATTCGGCCTTCCGAATACTAGGGGCTTCGCCGAAATTTAAAATTATAGAATTCTATGGCTAAGTGAGAGTGTTCAAGCATTATAAGTCCGGTTGCCTCGTTCGTTGTGTTGAGCGCCTCCTAGAAGGACCCAAAATGGGAACAAGAGCGCCAAGCTTATCCCGAACACCCCAAAGACTTTGTGGCATGGGGGCGAAATAACGACTTGCCATCTCTCGATTTGATAAACGACCGCACAAAAGGTAATATTTTAAATTAACAAGCGTTGCTTAGCGATATGAACAAAGTTTTCAGCGCGACAGGATAACTAAATGCGAGTCTACTCAAAATTACATCTTTGGAGCATTCACCATAATAAAGCGGGCACCCTTCAGACACCCTTATAATACATCTCGGCGTGCGATACTCCTTGCCCGGCGGTGGCGCGTCCGTCACAAGCTTCTCGGCGTCCATCCTGCCCCAATGCACTTTAGCACGGGCAACGGCCCGACGGGCACCTTCAATGCAGGCGGAGTGCTTGATGACTTCAACCTATGGACAGGCGTCCAACAGCCGCCACACCGGGCCGAAGTAGCTCCCAGGCATGGCTTCTTTGGGCCACAGCCTAACTATGTGGCCCTTCCTGGCCTGTTCGGCCACCTTGTGGAGGTCGACCAGCTACTTCAGCTGGTCGCTCAGGGCACTGGATGTCCGCCTCGATATCGAGACCGTAACACTTTTTCTGCCGAGCTCCCTCCTCGGCTCAGAGAACGCGCAAAGATCGGACACGCTATGGGGCAGATCTGCGAACGCTCCTGGGGAGCTCTGAATTCGGGTAAGTAACAAGTAATTTACTTTTACATGCTTGCTTTTCATGAAGAATGCCTTACCCGCCGCTATTTTCTTTACTACCTCAATCTCCTGGAGGGCCTTCTAGGCTTTGGCCTTAGCGGCTTTGGCACTACCAAGAGCCGACGCAAGCTCGGACTCTCGAGTCTTCGAGTCACGCTCCAAACTCTCGTGTTTTTCCATGAGAGCCTGGAGCTCTTGCCGCACCTCCGCCACCCGCGCCTCCTGCTTCTCTTGCTCAGTGCGCTCTGCGGCCGCATTGCGTTCGGCCGCGGACACCGCCTCCTTCAGGGTCGCCACCTCGTTCGTAGCCCCTGCAATACCCACGTTGTTCCTGTCATTTTTTGCAACCAAATCCTTTCTATAAGGTATCACTTTAATAAGGTATTATTTACCTTCCTTGTCCTCGAGCTGCTTCTTGGCACGGCCGAGCTCGCTCTCGGACCGCCGAGGCTCGCTTCAAGCGGTGACCTCCGCAGCAAGGCGGCAGAGGTCAAGAATAGCGCCTTTGCATTCCCATATTGACATATTTGTGTTAGACTCAGCGATATCTTTTAGATCCTCGGTTCGGCTTTTCTTTCCGAACACCGAACTGAGCATCAGGGGCTACTGTCTATGCGGTACTATTTCATATATCTTAAAATCCTTACCTCAAAGCTTTGTTAGAAGGTGGTGTGCGAGCTTCAGTCAGCCCGCTCTTGGCGGATGAACTCTGAATCACCGCACTCATAACGGTGCGGTGTTCCTCTTTGATGGAAGCGCAGATTGGCGCCTCCGGCAAGTTATCCGCGCCCGGTTGGGCGGAGGTCACCAGCGTCGCCGTCTCGCCCTTCTTCTGAAGGGCCACTCGCTGAACTCGGAACCATTGAAGGTTCCGGCGCGGAGTCCGGCCCAAGGTCCGGGAGGTTGCCCTGCGGCACCTCCGGGGCCTCCTCCTCCTGGCCGGTCCCCTTCTGGGACCCCGCCTCAGCGTCTTCTGCGTCACAAGGGGAGGAGGCGGTCGGAAGTGAAGCGCTATTCACATCCGACGAACCCAGGGACCCGCTCGACGAAGCGGGGAGATCATCCTTGGGCGGGCTATATGGTTGTGTTCGGCATTAGAAGACACTATGCGGCGAAAGGAAAATCATAAATTATTCTGGGATCCGGCCACTTACGATCTCGCCAGGGGCTTGGCCCTCAAAGGCCACTCCTCCTCCTCCTCGCCGGCATTGGTGGAACAGTCCGGAGGAAGGGTCCTCCCCTTCTTGGACACACCAGCCTCCCCAATCGGGGAGGCCATCCTTTTCTTCTCTCCCCCCACTGGGGGAGAGGCTTCCTTTTTCTCCTCCTCGTCCTCGTGGGAGGAGTCCGCCTCGGAGTCATCAGATGATGAGTCCGATAACACCTGGCGCCGGGAACTCCTCCGAGTTCCCGTGGCCTTCTTCTTGGCCTTCTTCTATGACACCACTAAGGCGCCGGGGCCAACAGTCCCGATAATCGGGCATCCGCTGGGTCTTCGGGAAAGGGGCCGGGCAGTTAACCTGCCCGGACGTCTTCTGCCAAGCCTGTCAAGGGTAATGGGAGTTTTAGATCCCGCATAGCGTCAAACTATGTAAAGCAACTGTCCTGTAAAGGACAAAATAGCTTACCTCGCCGGCTTGACGCGGCGAGCTGAATCCGCGATCTTCGGTAGCGGATGAGGGAGCCTCGGCGCCCTTGAACAGCACCCTCCAGGTGTCTTCGTACATAGTGTTGAAGAGCCTGCTCAAGGTTGGGTGCTGTGCCGGATCGAACTCCCACAAATTGAAAGCCCGCTGTTGGCACAGGAGAATCCGGCGGATGAGCATGACCTGGATTACGTTGACAAGCTTGAGCTTCTTGTTCACCAGGGTTTGGATGCAGGATTGAAGTCCGGTCAGCTCCTCTGAATCACCCCACGTCAGGCCCTTCTCTTTCCAGGAGGTGAGCCGTGTGGGGATCCCAGATCTAAATTCGGGGGCCGCTGCCCATTTAGGGTCACGCGGCTCGGTGATGTAGAACCACCCCGATTGCCACCCTTTGATGGTTTCCACGAAGGCGCCCTCGAGCCATGTAATGTTGGGCATCTTGCCCACCATGGCGCCTCCGCACTCTGCTTGGCAGCCGCCCACCACCTTCGGCTTGACATTAAAAGTCTTCAGCCATAAGCCGAAGTGGCGCTGGACGCAGAGGAAGGCCTCGCACACGACGATGAACACCGAGATGTTGAGGATGAAATTCGGGCCCAGATCATGGAAATCCAGGCCGTAGTAGAACATGAGCCCCCGGACAAATGGGTGGAGTGGGAAGCCCAGTCCGCGGAGGAAATGGGGAAGGAACACCACCCTCTCATGGGGCCTGGGGGTGGGGATGAGCTGCCCCTCGTCGGGGAGTCGGTGCGCGATGTCGCTGGACAAGTATCCGGCCTTGCGCAGCCTCTTGATGTGCCCCTCCGTGACAGAGGAGGCCATCCACTTGCCTCCTGCTCCGGACATGGTTGAAGAAGGTTGAGGTGAGATGTGCGAACTTGGGCGCTGGAGCTCGAGTGCGCAGAGATGGATAAGCAAAGGAGGAAGAAGGCGTAGGTGAAAAGGTGGATTCTTATCCCCTTATATATGAGCGATTAAACTGCAAGTCCCCCACCGCCTAGTAAAACTCGCTTATCTCCCAAGCGCCGCAATCAATGGCGCGGTTGGGTTACCCATGCCCGTATTGACGAGAATCCCGGAATAAGGGGACACGATCTCTGCTTTGAGAAGACGTGCCAAGGAAACCGCTTCGCTAAACACGCTGAGGTGGAACAATAAAAACGATTCGAACAAAGGCTTGGCCGTGGCGTGACGTCATGCCACGAGATACGTTAGCAGATTGAACTTGTGTAAATATTATTCTCTCTACGGTGGTATGTGGAACTTAATTTGCAGAGCTGGACTCTATCCTGGTGTTCAAAATCTTCCATGAATTATTCGGAGGAGGAACCCGCCTTGCAATGCCGAAGACAATATGCGCGCCGGACTCATCGTCATTGAAGCCTGGTTCAGGGGCTACTGAGGGAGTCCTGGACTAGGGGGTGTCCGGATAGCCGAACTATCACCTTCGGCCGGACTCCAAGACTATGAAGATATAAGATTGAAGACTTCTTCCCGTATCCAGATGGGACTTTCCTTGGCGTGGAAGGCAAGCTTGGCGATACGGATATGTAGATCTCCTACCATTGTAATAGACTCTGTGTAACCCTAGCCCTCTCCAGTGTCTATATAAACCGGAGGGTTTTAGTCCGTAGGATGAACAACAATCATACCATAGGCTAGCTTCTAGGGTTTAGCCTCCTTGATCTCGTGGTAGATCTACTCTTGTACTACCCATATCATCAATATTAATCAAGCACGAGTAGGGTTTTACCTCCACTGAGAGGGCCCGAACCTGGGTAAAAACATCATGTCCCTCATCTCCTGTTACCATCCGCCTAGACGCACAGTTCGGGACCCCCTACCCGAGATCCGCCGGTTTTGACACCGACATTGGTGCTTTCATTGAGAGTTCCTCTGTGTCGTCACCTATAGGCCCGATGGCTCCTTCGATCATCAATAACAACACGGTCCAGGTGAGGCTTTTCTCCCGGACAGATTTTCAGATTCGCCGCTTCGCTGCGGGCAATTCACTTGGCCATCCGAGCAGATCGAAGCTACGCCCAGCCATCGAGCCAGATTTGAAGTTTGAACTATACGGGCGACATCCGCGGAGACTTGATCTTCGACGGATTGGAGCCACAGCCGAGCGCCCCCTTACCGCACGATGGGCATGATTTAGCTCTGCTGCGGACAAGTGCCACGAGGCCGCACAAGAGTCTGCTCGACCCTTAGCTCGAACCGATCAAGCCCGACGAGGATGGGTGGTGGACACCGCTCGGGGCTGCTACCTCTGGCGATGGAGCCAACACCGACCTGTCCCTTGTGAAGCTCCTGACTCCAAGGTGCCGGACTCCTCTCCGGACCCCGAACCTTCCGCGCCCCTGCCAATTGAATCCGATTGGGCGCCGATCACGGAGTTCACCGCTGCGGACATCTTTCAGCGCTCGCCTTTTGGTGACATCCTGAATTCGTTAAAGTGTCTCTCGTTATCAGGAGAGCCCTGGCCGGATTATGGTTAGAACGGTTGGGATGCGGACGACGAAGAAATTCAAAGCCCACCCACCACCCACTTCGTAGCCACTGTCGATGACTTAACCGACATGCTAGACTTCGACTCCGAAGATATCGACGGTATGGACGACGATGCTGGAGACGACCAAGAACCAGCACCTACATGGCACTGGAAAGCCACCTCGTCATATGACATATACATGGTGGACATCCCAAAGGATGGGAATGGCGATGGACCAGCGGAGGATGACCCCTCCAAAAAGCAGCCTAAGCGCTGGCATCAGCGACGCCGCTCCAAATCCCGGCACAGCAAGAATGGAGATTCTGGCACCAGAGATAATAACACCCCGGACAGTGCCGAAGACAACCCCCTCCAACAAGATTCAGCACAGGAGGACGGAGAAGCCAGCCCTCGTGAGAGAGCGATAGACGAAGAGGTAGAGGATGATAATTACATGCCTCCCTCCGGAGACGAGGCAAGCCTCGACGACGACGAATTTGTCGTGCCTGAGGATCCCATCGAACAAGAGCGTTTCAAACACAGGCTTATGGCCACGGCAAGCAGCCTCAAGAAAAAGCAACAACAGCTTAGAGCTGACCAAGACTTGCTAGCCGACAGATGGACTGAAGTCCTTGCAGCCGAAGAGTATGAACTCGAACGCCCCTCCAAAAGCTGCCCTGATTAGAGGAGGAAGCACATAAACCCACATCACCAGCGCACAATACGGTCGACCGGCCACCTCGTGGCTGCGACAGAGAGGCCCCTAGGCCCTCCACTAAAGCCGCACCCCGGCGTCGCTCGAAAAGAACAAAGCCACGGGGGAACATGCCGGACTTGCGAGACATATTGGAGGATAAGGCGAGGCAAACAAGATCGATCTACGGATCATGTGGGCGCCCTACGATACGCGACGACAACCGTCACGCCGGATACAGCAACCCCGGCCGGGCCGAACACAGTAGACAAAGCTCGCTTGAGCTGCGTCGTGATATAGCCCAATATAGAGGCGCCGCACACCCACTATGCTTCACAGATGAAGTAATGGATCATCAAATCCCCGAAGGGTTCAAACCCGTGGACATTGAATCCTACGATGGCACGACAGATCCTGCGGTTTGGATTGACGACTATCTCCTTCATATCCACATGGCCCGCGGTGATGATCTTCACGCCATCAAATACCTCCCACTCAAGCTTAAAGGACCAGCTCGGCATTGGCTCAACAGCCTGCCAGCAGAATCAATTGGGTGTTGGGAGGACCTGGAAGCCGCATTCCTCGATAACTTCCAGGGCACATATATGAGACCAACAGACGCCGATGACCTCAGCCATATAATTTAGCAGCCAGACGAATCGGCCAGAAAATTCTGGACATGGTTCTTAACCAAGAAAAATCAAATCGTCGATTGTCCGGATGCAGAGGCCCTTGCAGCCTTCAAACACAACATCCGCGACGAATGGCTTGCCCGGCACCTAGGACAGGAAAAGCCGAAATCAATGGCAGCCCTCACATCACTCATGACCCGCTTCTGTGCGGGAGAAGACAGCTGGCTAGCTCGCAGTAACAACCTAACCAAAAACTCTAGTAGTTCGGTTACCAAAGACATCAATGACAGGTCGCGTCGCAATAAGCACAAGCGCCGCATTACCTGCGATAATACTGAAGATACGGCAGTCAACGCCGGATTCGGAGGCTCTAAACCCGGACAGCGGAAAAAGGCATTCAAAAGAACTACTCCGGGCCCGTCCAATTTGGACCGGATACTCGATCGCTCGTGCCAGATACACGGCACCCCTGAAAAGCCAGCTAATCACACCAACAGAGATTGTTGGGTGTTCAAGCAGGCAGGCAAGTTGATCACATAAGGCAACGACAAGGGGCTGCATAGCGATGACGAGGAGGAGACACGGCTGCCGAACAATAAAGGACAGAAGGGTTTCCCCCCACAAGTGCGGACGGTGAACATGATATATGCAACCCACATACCCAAAAGGGAGCGGAAGCATGCGCCAGGACGATACGCTGATGGAGCCGCCGCCCCAAAGTTCAATCCGTGGTCCTCCTGCCCGATCACTTTTGATCGAGGGACCACCCCACCAATATCCGCCCATGGTGGATTCGCCGCATTGGTTTTAGACCCAATCGTCGATGGATTTCACCTCACTAGAGTCCTCGATGGACGGCGGCAAAGACTGAACCTCGCTTTATCGAGATACAAAGGCGCAAGATGGGCATAGACCCTTAAGGATTAAACCCACAAAGACGACCTTCAAAGGTGTCATACCAGGTGTAGAGGCCAATTGTACAGCTCGCCACACTTGAAGTGGTCTTCGGATCCCTGATAACTTCCGAAGCGAGGAGTTAATTTTCGACATAGTCCTGCTCATGCGGCTATCATGCATCGCCGGACGAACCGCATTTGCAAAGTTCAATGCGGTGCCACACTACGCATACCTCAAGCTCAAGATGCCACCTCGAGGAGTCATCACGGTCAACGGAAACACCGAACGCCCCTCCGCCGAGGAGCATACACGCTCTCGCAGCGGAAGTGCAGAGTAGCCTCTTAAGGCAATTCTCGAGTCCGGCTGTTAACCGACCGGACACCGTCAAGCGCGCCCGGAGTAACCTACAGCAAGACCACTTGGCACATTCCGAGCATGCGTAGCAATGCGGCCCCAACCCCAGCCCTCGCGAAATCGCGAGACCAGTACCACGCGTACATCACTACGCTCTGGAGGTACCATGGGCATAGGAGGAGGGGCACGACCACGGCATGCCCAGAGTGCGGATCAACCACACCAGGGGCTCCCAAATTTGTCATTCCTTTTTTTTCTTATTCTCAGGACTCCATCTTCCAGAAGCCCTGTCCGGCAGTAGACCTGCCGAACTCACGATGCAACAGCCAGGGAAGCAAAAGGCTACGACGAGTATCCAGGTGGTCTCCATTACAAGCATTATACCTGTTTTACATACCATTCCGCTGCCTACCCCTTGAGGGGGACATGTTAAATAGTCCCACCCCTCGCTGATCGCACTATTTGTATCACTCTGCCTTTATTGCAGTATCTTTTGAATAAATAATGCATCGCTGTTTGCCTATCATTGCATTCCTTTCTATATATGTTCACTTATGACATGTTGCACCCGTACGCCTTGGTACGGCCAAATACACCAGGGGCTTATGTTCCCCAAAGTATGGTGTGATAAGTCCGAACACTTTCACAAGTGCGGCACCCCGAACTTATAGCATTATATGCATCGGCTCCGAATCATGTCTTGGGTCAATAGTTGGGTTTGCCCGGCTCCCATGTTTTGCTACCTTACGTTCCGCTATATCTGCTAAGGTAGTGCTGGGAGAACCACTGCGATTGTGCCCCAGTTGAGCTGGGTTGAGCACCTCAGTGGAGAAAGCTAGACGCATAGTTCGGGACCCCCTACCCGAGATCCGCCAGTTTTGAACCCGACATTGGTGCTTTCATTGAGAGTTCCTCTGTGTCGTCACCTATAGGCCCGATGGCTCCTTCGATCAACAACAATGTGGTCTAGGGTGAGACTTTCTTCCCCGGACAGATCTTCGTATTCGGCGGCTTCGCACTGCGGGCCAATTCACTCGGCCATCTGGAGCAGATAGAAAGCTACGCCCCTGGCCATCAGGTCAGATTTGGGAGTTTGAACTATACGGCCGAAATCCGCGGGGACTTGATCTTCGATGGATTCGAGCCACAGCCGGACGTGCCGCACTGTCACGATGGGCAGGATTTAGCTCTACTACCGGACAATGCCCTGGAGGCCGCACAAGAGTCCGCTCCGACCCTTAGTTCGGAGCCGACGGCGCCAATCGAGGATGGGTGGCTGGAAACCACCTTGGGAGCTGCTACCTCTACGGCGATAGAGCCGAATACCGACCCGGTCCCTCGTAAAGCTCGTGACTCCAAGGTGCCGGACTCCTCTCCGGACCCCGAACCTTCCACGCCCCTGCCAATCGAATCCGATTGGGCGCCGATCATGGAGTTCACCACTGCGGACATCTTTCAGCGATCGCCTTTTGGCGACATCCTGAATTCACTAAAGTGTCTCTCTTTATCAGGAGAGCCCTGGCCAGATTATGGTCAGAACGGTTGGGATGAGGACGACGAAGAAATTCAATGCCCACCCACCACCCACTTTATAGCCACTGTCGATGACTTAACCGATATGCTAGACTTTGACTCCGAAGACATCGACGGTATGGACGACAATGCCGGAGACGACCAAGAACCAGCACCCACAGGGCACTGGAAGGACACCTCAACTCACGATGTATATATGGTGGATACACCTAAAGGAAGCGATAACGAGGAACAACGGGACGCCGCGAAGGATAATTCCCTCGAAAAACAGCCGAAACGGCTACGCAAGCGCCGCCAAAAGTCCCGCCTCGACTACGACAGCACCCATACATACCCAGCCATAGAGCAGGGCGAATCGGTGGACGACGAACATGCCCCTGACCAACCATCCCAACAGGATGAATTGGATAAGAAATCCATCCCCGGCAAAAACAACAGTCCGGATGATCTCATGCCGGACACATCGTTGGAGAAGAAGAACGTCCACAAAAAGCTCGTCGCCACTGCACGAAGTCTGAAGAAGCAGAAGCGGAAGCTCAAAACAGCGGAACACGTACTCAGAATGAGATGGAGAAAAGTACTCAAGACCGCAGACAAATACGGCGATAGTCGCCAAGCAAAAAGCTACCCGAAGCGGAAACTACTGCCTGAATTTGACGAGGAGGCCGTAGAGCCCCCACAATCAAAAAACAAAGAGGCTGCCTGGTCGGATAGACGACCACATGACAAACAAAGAGCGGCAAGCGGCACCGCACACAAGCCGGCACGTGATCCACGTAAGGATCCTCGCAAAGAGGACGGCCCGGCCAGGTCCATTTATGGGTCAAGAAAGCAAGCTCCAGAAAGCAAAACAACATGTCAAGTATTCGAAAATCACGGCACACCCAAATACAGGGGCGCTGCACACCCCCTATGTTTCACCGATGAGGTGCTGGATCATGAATTTCCAGCGGGATTCAAGCCCGTAAACATAGAGGCATACGACGGAACAACAGACCCCGGAGTCTGGATTGAGGATTACATCCTGCACATACATATGGCTAGAGGAGATGACCTCCACACCATAAAATACTTACCCCTCAAGCTCAAAGGGCCAGCCCGGCACTGGCTCAAAAGCCTCCCAGAAAATACCATTGGAAGTTGGGAAGAGCTCGAGGATGCGTTTCAGGCAAATTTTCATGGGACTTATGTCCGCCCTCCGGATGCAGACGATTTAAGTCACATAACTCAACAGCCCGGAGAGTCAGCCCGCAAGTTCTGGAACAGGTTCCTCACCAAAAAGAACCAAATAGTCAACTGTTCGGACGCTGAAGCCTTAGCAGCCTTCAAACATAACGTCCGAGAAGAATGGCTTGCCAGACACCTCGGCCAGGAAAAGCCAAGGACAATGGCCGCACTAACAAGCCTCATGACCCGCTTTTGCGCGGGAGAGGATAGCTGGCTGGCAAGATGCAGCACTAGCGACCCAAGTACATCCGAGGTCAGGGATGGAAATGGGAAACCATGACGCAGAAAGGACCATGCCGGACTAAGGGAAATGGCCCAAAGAGCACGGCAATCAATGCCGGATTCAAAAGCTCTCGGCAGAACAACAAAACACTGCCTCTCAAGGATAACAGCGACGAGCTATCCAACTTAAACAAAATCTTGGACAAGATATGCCAAATCCACAGCACCTCCGAGAAGCCTGCAAACCACACCCACAAAGATTGTTGGGTCTTCAAACAGTCCGGCCGACTTAATGCCGAACGCAAGGAGCTCGACACACCAAGTGAGGACGATGACGAACTCCACATGCAGAGCACCGGAAAACAAAGGAATTTCCCACAAGAGGTCAAAACAGTAAACTCACTTCGTGTGACAACAGGCAAAAATAGAGAGGCGCCCATTAAAGCACGCGCCGCACGGTCCACCCCAGCGGAGTCCCGACACTGGATGTCAAAACCAATCACTTTCGACCATCAGGATTACTCCGGAAGTATCCGGAATGCAGGATGGACTGCTCTGATATTAGATCCTATAATCGACGGACTACAATTCACGCAAGTCCTAATGGACGGCGGCAGTGATCTAAACCTATTATATCAGGATACAATCCGCAGAATGGGGATAGACCTAACCAAAATACGCCATAGCAACACTTCCTTTAAAGGAGTGATGCCAGGCACATATGCCCATTGTACGGGCTCTCTACCACTAGAAGTTGTGTTCGGCTCATCCGACAACTCCCGCCACGAAAAGTTAGTCTTCCACATCGCCCCATTTCAAAGTAGCTATCAAGCACTATTGGGACGCGAAGCTTTCGCCCGCTTTAACGCAATACCGCATTATGCATCTCTTACACTTAAAATGCCCGGTCCACGCGGCATAATCTCATTAAGGGGAAACCTCGAGTGTTCCTTGAATACGGAAGAAAGTGGGACTACCTTGACAGCCACACATTAATCCGGCTTTGCTGATCAAAGCACCCAAACAGGTCATTCAGATCCCGGACACGGTTAGGCGAGTCCGGCACAAATAAACAAGGGGCTGCATGCACATACAATAAGAGACAATAAAGCTCAATTTCATTCGTTTTTTGACTTATACTCTATTTATACATTTTTTGCATGATCCCTTTTTCAAACTAAGTCCTTCCCTTTTTACAGATGGACACCATGCTACGCCCGTCCAGGATACGACACAATGGAGACACAGGCGTAGACGTGCAGTAGGGACCCGTTGCAAGGATTCTTTTCAGATTAAGACCCTGCGTAAACCTTTCTTACTGTCGCTTATTGATACACATCCCCCGGTTTCTCACTATAACCGAGGAGGAGGCTGGCGTTTTGGCATCAGCCGCGTCAGAAATTTTTGCGCGTACCTGGACAGTAGGGGCTTAGGGCATTGCTCTGCCCATTTTCATAAAGACCAAATACCTTAGGGAGTGTTCGATGTCTCGAGTTAGGCCTTATATGCATCAGCTCCGAATATGTCTTTGGTCAAATGTTGGGTTTGCCCGGCTCCTGTGTTTTGCTGCCTTACGTTCCGCTCTATCGGCTAACGCGGCACCAGGAGAACTACTGCGATTGTGCCCTGGTTCGTCCAGGTGAGCACCTCAGTAGAGAAAGCCGAAAACTGACTGTCATGATATAGCGAGAGACTGGTCAACCACTCGATCGACCACCGGAATGTTTGGAATTCCTCCGCTTTAACGAAGGAACGTTTCCCGGTTAGGCACATACGCACCCCGAAATTTGGAGAGCGCAGTGCCCCTAGGGGCTATATAGTAGCCCCACCATCGAACTCCTATGGCTAAGTGAAAGTGATAAAGCATTATAGTCCGGTTGCCTAGTTTGCTACGCTATCACCTCCTTCATAGGACCAAGATGTTGGATTAAGTGTGAAAATGCGCTTTTTTGCAAACACCCCCGCACTATGTACGTGGGGGCTGAAGCCGAAGACTGCCATCTTTCAGGTTATATACACATATACGTTAACGGCCGCACAGGAGGTATTTTAACACTTGAGCGAACAAGTATAAAAAGCCCTTATATTATATTTGAAACATGGTTTCACAAATCATACATGTCATTTGAACATAACATTTTTTCGAGCACTGTGTCTCTATTAAACGAGCGCCCTGCAGGACTTCCCCAAAATAGTGCTCACCGGTAATCGCCTTTGAATCAACTCGAAGCAACGTCGGTGGCCTCCATCTCTGCCCAGTATGTTTTGACACGGGCGAGTGCCATTCGTGCACCCTCTATGCATGCCGACCGCTTCATCGCCTCGATATGCGACACCGCATCAAGGAACTGCTACACCAAGCCAAAATAACTCTTCGGCTCAAGCCTTTTCAGCCACAAATGAGCCACGACATCCTTCATGGCAAGTCCGTACAACCTATTCAGCTCAGCCCACTCAGCTAACCGATCGGTCAATGGAAGTGGATGCTCCGGACTATGGAATTGCGACCAAAAAAGCACTTCCCTTCCGTGATCCTTTTGTCCTCCGAAGTGTGCGACTGCGTCTGCGACACTCGCCGCCAAATTCAGATAAGCATCCTCCGCACCCCACAACTGGCCCAACTGAGCATACTTCGGATCCGTGAACTTCCTACGCAGCAGAAAAGGCTTTCCAGCCGCAATATCCCCGGCCAGACGTAGCTCCTCCTTTATAGCTCTCATCGCAGAGCGGGCATCCTTGGCTTCGGCGGTAGCCTTCTTCAGGTCCTCTGGCTCCGCTCGGTGTTCCCTTTTAAGAAACTCACAGCGGTCGGTAGCATCCTTCAGCTCCACGGCCATCTTGGCCATTTCCTCCCTGCTTTGGCAGTGAGCAGCCTGTTCGGCTTTTAGCTCTTCGGCCGCCTTCAAGGCAACCGCATCACTTTTTCGGGCTTGCTCTGCCCGAAGGTCCTCCATAGCAGCGGCACCATCTGCATTAAGCATACATGTAGTAAGGCACGGGCGTCAAGCTCCCTTACCAAGTGTCCGCGGAGAAGCCACATACCTTGTGACTCGTCAAGTCGCTTATTGACCAGCGCGATGTCCGCATCCGCAACGTCAAGTTGCCGCTTCAGTTCGGCAACTCTATCAGTCCGGCTGGCCACCGAACGCTCCGCCCCCTGAGTAGGAAGGGCGACATCTTATAACTGAGATTATGATCCTCGGCACGCTATCACTTTTGACAACGTACCGAGTCTCAGGGGCTACTATCTATACAGGGCGCATTCTATATGCAAAACTGTCAGAAGGTATGTCATTTTCGCGTATCTCAAACCCCGTCCGTAAACTTCTGACGGCCTCATGCTACCCGCTCTCAGCGGATGAGATCCTTTCAATCACCGTACCCATTAACGTACGGTGATCTTCTGAGATAGACGCCCGCCCGAGCAGATCCTTCAGCTCCTCCGACCGTACACCAGTTGGCGCCGAACTTTCTGGCCCCACCGGACTCGGGGAAGCCCTCCGTGACGACACCTTAGGGTCGTCCGCCCCGCCTAACGGTGCGGCAGATGGAGGCGTTTCGCTCTCCATCATCTCCGGACGAAGATCCCCCGAAGATGAACTCTGCTGAGAAGGGCTGAGATCCGAACTACAAGGTAATAACTTCGTTTATCTTCAGAAATAAAAACGGGGATGTCCCTTATTACAAAACTCCCCTCTCTACTTACGGCTCGCTAGAGGGCTGATTTCCTTGGGGAAATAGGGCGGCCAGGGCTCCTCCCGGCGCAGGACCCTCTGGTGAAGATTTCTTCCCCCGCTTTGAGGCCTTGGTCTCCGGATCTTCAGAAGCGATCCTCTTCTCCCATTGGAGGGGGAGATTTTCGATCCCCCCTTCCTTAAAAGCCTCCTTAGCGGAGGCGGTAGCTCTCCTGTTCCCCCCTTCGCCCTCTTCCAAAGGCGCAGCCTCCAGCATCCTGGTTAACACAGGATCTGGCGTGGTCTCAGGGAGGGGTCCGGACACCTTATTAGTTTTGCTTTTGCTATCCATTCCTGTTCAAGGGACAGCTCTTTAAAGGGAAAATTTATGATAAATGTACGGATAGAATGTCCGGGCACAGGACTACTTACTTGAGTATCCAGGCGATTGCAGCTCAGACCTGCGTCCTCGGTCAAGTCTGGACACATCTCTTGTGATCTGAAGAACAGTTTGTACATCTCCACGGGCATCGCGCCCATGAAGTGTTGGAGAGCTCGTGGTCCCTCCGGATTGAATTCCCACAGGCGGAGAGGGCGACGTTTGCAGGGCAGAAGGCGCCGAATCAGCATGACCTGTGCCACTACAACCAGATTGATCTCCCTCTCTTGGAGGTCTCGAATACGGCCCTGCAATAATGGTGCGTCCTTGACGGCCCCGATCAAGCCCTTTGTTGACCCATGACGCCACCCGTTGTGGAGGGCCCGAGCGAAAGGCGGGCGCCACCCATCTGTGCCCCCAGGAGCGGTGATGTAGTACCACTCTGTTGCCACAAACCAAGCTCCTCTTGAAAAAAGCCCTCGGGCCATGGAGCGTCTGCCCTCTTGCTTATAACTGCCCCTCTGCACTCTGCCTGCCGCCCCTCGATCATCTTCCGCTCCACGTTGAAGGTCTTGAGCCACAATCCAAAGTGAGGGGTAGTGCGGAGGAAGGCTTTGCATACAACAATGAACGATGAGATGTGGAGGATGGACTCCGGATCCAAGTCATGGAATTCCAGCCCATAGTAAAACATGAGCCCCCTCACAAAGGGGTCCGTCGGGAAACCTAGACCCCGACGGAAGTGAGACACGAACACCACGCTCTCACCAGGCTCGGGAGTAGGAATGACTTGCCCTTGGGCGGGCAGCCTATGCGGAATTTCGCCGGTTAGATACCTGGCGTCTCTCAGCTTTAGCACATCTTCTTCCGTGACGGAAGAAGGCATCCACTGGCCTTGTAGGTCAGAGCCGGACATTGTTGAAGGTCTGAAGTGCTTGAATCTGGAGCCTTGGGTGTTGGAACTCGAGGCGAGGAGCGGATTCGATTGAGATTGAAGAAAAGGAACATGCATTAGTCTCGTTATAAAGGGGTTGAATACCAAGAGCCGTCCCCGTGACCGTTTGGGACTCGCCTTCAATGGAGGGGGCGTGCCAACGGGCGCGGTTGGGTTACCCACGCCCGTATTGATGAGGAACCCGGAATAAGGGGACACGATCTCTGCTTTGACAAGACTTGCCTAGGAAACCACTTCGCTAAACGCGCTGAGGTGGAACAATAAAAACGATTCGAATAAAGGCTTGGCTGTGGCGTGACGTCATGCTGCGAGATACGTCAGCAGATTGAACTTGTGAAAATATTATTCTCTCTACGGTGGTATGTGGAACTTACTTTGCAGAGCCGGACACTATCCTGGTGTTCAAAATCTTCTATGAATTATTCGGAGGAGGAACCCGCCTTGCAATGCCGAAGACAATATGCGCGTCGGACTCGTCGTCATTGAAGCCTAGTTCAGGGGAAACTGAGGGAGTCCTGGACTAGGGGGTGTCCGGATAGCCGAACTCTCACTGTCGGCCGGACTCCAAGATTATGAGATACAAGATTGAAGACTTCGTCCCGTGTCCGGATGGGACTTTCCTTGGCGTGGAAGGCAAGCTTGGCGATACGGATATGTAGATCTCCTACCATTGTAACCGACTCTGTGTAAACCTAGCCCTCTGCGGTGTCTATATAAACAGGAGGGGTTTAGTCCGTAGGACGAAAAAACAATCATACCATAGGCTAGCTTCTAGGGTTTAGCCTCCTTGATCTCGTGGTAGATCTACTCTTGTACTACCCATATCATCAATATTAATCAAGCAGGAGTAGGGTTTTACCTCCACCGAGAGGGCCCGAACCTGGGTAAAAACATCGTGTCCCTCATCTCCTGTTACCATCCGCCTAGACGCACAGTTCGGGACCCCCTACCCGAGATCCGCCGGTTTTGACACCGACATTGCTGCTTTCATTGAGAGTTCCCCTGTGCCGTCGCAATCAGGAAGGATGCCTCGTCCCGTCTTTAAAGATGGCACCGTTGCCAAAGGAGCTTTGGCCATCGGCCAAACTATCCGGCTAGGCGGTTTTCTTATGACCGCCTGTTCGGCCGCCACGCCGACGATGACCTCTCGGGTCATCAAAAGCGATCTCCACATCAACTCAGAATTCGCTGAGCAGCTAGATCCGATGGAGCTCTCCTCCTTAAATGAGCTCCTGGATCGCATCACCGCCCTGGGAGTCGCTACAGACTACGATCAGATTGGGCCTAAAACCGATCTGAGAGAGATCACTACTTTTTATAGCATAAGTTTCATCACAATAATCATCATAAGTGGCAACTTTGTTCTTATCATAATCAATTGAAACCTCTTCCAAAATAGTGGATTGATCACTAAATAAAGTCATGACCTCTCCAAATCCACTTGCATAAATATTATAAGATTCAACACCCTCCAAAATATTATAAGATCCGGACACGGGATGAAGTCTTTAATCATGTATCTTCATAGTCTTGGAGTCCGGCCGACGGTGATAGTTCGGCTATCCGGACACCACCCACTTCATAGCCACTGAGGGAGTCCTGGACTAGGGGGTGTCCGGATAGCCGAACTATCACCTTCGGCCGGACTCCAAGACTATGAAGATACAAGATTGAAGACTTCATCCCGTGTCTGGATGGGACTTCCCTTGGTGTGGAAGGCAAGCTTGGCGATACGGATATGTAGATCTCGTACCATTGTAACCGACTCTGTGTAACCCTAGCCCTCTCCGGTGTCTATATAAACTGGAGGGTTTTAGTCTGTAGGACGAACAACAATCATACCATAGGCTAGCTTCTAGTGTTTAGCCTCCTTGATCTCGTGGTAGATCTACTCTTGTAGTACCCATATCATCAATATTAATCAAGCAGGAGTAGGGTTTTACCTCCACCGAGAGGGCCCGAACCTGGGTAAAAACATCGTGTCCCTCATCTCCTGTTACCATCCGCCTAGACGCACAGTTCGGGACCCCCTACCCGAGATCCGCCGGTTTTGACACCGACAGTTGGCGTCAAAGGACCTCTTTTCAATCAGTAACACTCATCCAACTTTCTTTCAAGAGAGTCCATACCGCAAGCCACGCACCTCAGAATCTACTCGGTTTTGGACTCAAGAACATGCCATTTACTACTCTCGAATATTATATGACAGCCGCAAGATTTTCCCTCACGAATTCCCGAATATTTCTGTGATGAAAAACATCGGCTCCTTCAACCAAGTATATATTGCAAGACATCGAAGACTTTGGCCTCACGCATGTCTTTGCATATTAGCATCCATGGAACACAGAGATCATCCTGCAATTTGTGCCACTCTGTATATCTACGGTGATGCATCTGATAGCACAAAATGGATCATGGAGTGGATGACTGAAGGGAAAAGAATCAAATGCTCTGCAATAGACTTTGTGTCCACTTTCATTTCCCTCGGTTTGAACATGGCCAGACTGAGACTCGGGTTCATAACATTGTTGCGATCTCTGATGAAGATTTTCAATGCACAATGGATGAAGAGAAAATCCGTGACTACAATGGTCCTCATCTTCCTGAGCACTTGACATTTGATAATCAGACACTATATCATATCCTTACTTATACCCTTTCTCCGCAGGCTGGGATGAATACTGATAATGCTATTTCTGATGTTCTTCGGTGTTGAAGCTATGTTTCTACGCATTCTCCTCTCAAGGGTTCATATTAGATGTTGAAGCTATGTTTCTACGCATTCTGATGGATTCAGCTCAGCACCCGAATGCTATCAAGGTATTTGCGCCCTGGATTCAGAAAGTGGTTGACTATGCAATGAAAATCGAATATCTTGCAAAAGTCAGTCACAAAAGCTTCATTCCTCCAGTTCATGATACGATAAAATCATGGAAGATTTATCTTCGGAGAAAGCACCAGGTTCAAGCCCTGTTGATTATTACAACACCTTCAATAGACATAAGCTGCCTCAGCGTGATCGTCAGCCCAACACTCAACCTCCTTCACATCTTGAAGTGAGCCTGCGCACTCAACAGACTGAAGCATATGGCTGGGGATTTCCAAGAGAAAGAGCACATACCCGCCGAACTGAATGCAATCCACAACCAAACAAAAGTTGTGCACATGATCACAACAGAAAACAAGAAGCGTCTTTGGAAACTGCTTCGGAAATTCTTCTCAAAGAAGCAACTGGGCCACTCTCATCTTAAAGAACTCTATGAGTATATTGATCAAGGGTTTTTAGCTGAAGATTTTCATGACCGCAGTACTCCGCCTTTGCCAGCTCATGAAACAACAATGAGTTTACTTTAGATTCAGCTGCGCAAATTTCTCGACGGATCAGAAGCCACACCGTCTACTGAAAAACTGACGACCCACAAGTGTAGGGGATCTATCGTAGTCCTTTCAATAAGTAAGAGTGTCGAACCCAACGAGGAGCAGAAGGAAATGACAACCGGTTTTCAATAAGGTATTCTCTGCAAGCACTGAAATTATCGGTAACAGATAGTTTTGTGATAAGGTAATTTGTAACGGGTAACAAGCAATAAAAGTAAATAAGGTGCAGCAAGGTGGCCCAATCCTTTTTGTAGCAAAGTACAAGCCTGGACAAGTTCTTATATAGAGAAAAGCGCTCCCGAGGACACATGGGATTTATCGTCAAGCTAGTTTTCATCACGCTCACATGATTTGCGTTCGTTACTTTGATAATTTGATATGTGGGTGGGTCGGTGCTTGGGTACTGCCCTTTCTTGGAGAAGCATCCCACTTATGATTAATCCCTATTTCAAGCATACGCAACTACAAAAGAAGTATTAAGGTAAACCTAACCATAGCATGAAACATATGGATCCAAATCAGCCCTCACGGCTAAACACATAAACTAGGGTTTAAGCTTCACACTCTAGCAACCCATCATCTACTTATTACTTCCCAATGCCTTCCTCTAGGCCCAAATAATGGTGAAGTGTCATGTAGTCGACGTTCACATAACACCACTAGAGGAGAGACAACATACATCTCATCAAAATATCGAACGAATACCAAATTCACATGACTACTAATAGCAAGACTTCTCCCATGTCCTCAGGAACAAATGTAACTACTCACAAAGCATATTCATCTTCATAATCAGAGGGGTATTAATATGCATTAAGGATCTGAACATATGATCTTCCACCAAATAAACCAACTAGCATCAACTACAAGGAGTAATCGACACTACTAGCAACCCACAGGTACCAATCTGAGCTTTTGGTACAAAGATTGGATACAAGAGATGAACTAGGGTTTGAGAGGATATGGTGCTGGCGAAGATGTTGATGGAGATTGACCCCCTCCCAATGAGAGGATCGTTGGTGATGACGATGGTGATGATTTCCCCCTCCCAGAGTGAAGTTTCCCTGGCAAAACAGCTCCGCCGGAGCCCTAGATTGGTTCCGCCTCGTGGCGGCGAAGTTTTGTCCCGTGAGTTTGCTTATGATTTTTTCCAGGGTAAAAGACTTCATATAGCAGAAGATGGGCACCGGAAGGCTACCAGGGGGGCACGAGGCAGGGGGGCGCACCCAGGGGGTGGGGCGTGCCCCCCACTCTCGTGGCCTGGGTGTGGGCCCCCTCTGATACTTCTTCTGCTCAATATTTATTATTAATTCCAAAAATGACTTCCATGGAGTTTCAGGACTTTTGGAGCTGTGTAGAATAGGTCTCCAATATTTGCTCCTTTTCCAAATTTCTGATCCCAGTGCGCGGCATTCTCCCTCTTCATGTAAACCTTGTAAAATAAGAGAGAATGGGCATAAGTATTGTGACATGACGTGTAATAACAACCCATAATGCAATAAATATCGATATAAAAGCATGGTGCAAAATGGACGTATCAAAAACCTATTGAAGGAAATATTCTGTCTCGCGAGACTCAAGAGGTTGATCCCAATGTGCCTTCCTCTTCTCAGCCCCAAGCCAGTCTTGAAGGATCTGCTGTTGCTACTGAAGATGAAGATATTCCAGACACCTCCGAATTAGAAACTTCTTCGGGCAGTTCTTTGGGCGATGCCTCGGAGGCTCGGAGTGAATCATATTCACCCTTTTTTCGCACTCATGTTTCTCGTCACGTTTTTGACACTATTTGATAAAAAGGGGGAGAATTACATCGAGAGTTCCGATAGATTTGCTCTGTTGGATTTCGTCTCTGTGTTTATTTGACTATCTTTTAAGACTATTTTTGACACTCTGTGTGCACTGATTATGCGCATTTATGTGAAACTTCTATTATCGGTTGTAATATTAATAACCCCTCCTGCTGCACTATATTCTCTCGAAGCATTTGTTTTGCAAGTGAATTATTGACAAAAGCCATGAATGATTGCGCTATATTCTCGTTGGATTATTTATCATCAGTGTGAATCATTATCTCGAATGATTGAAAAATCCTTCACTTACTTTAATGAATTGCAAAGAATATCATTATATATCAATTGACCCTGCATACATTCAGGGGGGGTACATTTCATTATCGAGTCAAGTAACGCAAGTTCACTCTTGTTCAATTTATTTTTCACCTATCTATCTTCACTTGGATGATTATCTGTTTTGTCAACAACCGCCCAAAAAGGAGGAGATTGTTGGTGCAATGATAGGCCCCTTGTGTTTTGGAGTTTGTTGACATAAATAGTATGGGACTTATGTGTTTGCTAGTGCGCATAGAGTAACAGGTCTCAGAAGTATCGAGCAGTTTGATGCAAACAATGAAGATAATCTCCCTATTGTACAACAAAGGTTATCACCGAAGATGAAGCTAACAAGAGTGACCCCTAAAAATTGTTGAAGTTCAAGCAATTGGTTTGGTCCCTATTCGAAGCAAATGACTGCACTCGAGGAAGAATGAAGACAAGATGAAGATGTAGCATTTATTTCGTTGTTGTTCTTCTTTCATTAAGTCATAGGACCACCGTACTATTAACAGGGGTGTAGCGGTCAAAGCTTTGATCCTCTCATGGTAAACCCAAATCCTATGAAAGTTGTGAGGGAAATATCTTTGTTCTCCGAGCAAGTACTTGCCAGCAAGAGACTGTGATCTTCTTTGTTGCGAGAGATTTGCCTCAGACCGAGGAGTTAGCATTACTTGTTCCTCAAGTAATGTTATCGTTGCTCCCAAATCCGATCGTTGTGAACGTGTCGGTTGGCCATTGGCTGGACCTCATGTCCAAAATTGCCATTTCCCATCTGGGAAGGCCGCGGCTATAAATAGCCACCCGGCGTCGGCTTTTTCCGGTGGCTGCTCCATTTGATTTCTGAGAAGACTGATGAGCAACCCACTCTCTGAGCGATTTGAGTTTAAGATCCACCGAGAGAAAAAACCTAGAGCCGAAAATTAGATAGTGGTTCAGCATCACTGGAGTCTAAATTTAGTATGCTCTGCTTATCACCCTTGGGAGCTACAAACCCTCTAGACGATTAGGTATCAATTTCTTCAGAGACCAAGAGTGATTGTGGTTCTTGAAGAAGAATTCTGTAAAGGTTAGGAGATCACCTTCAATTATCTACCACGAGTGATCGGCATCGGTTGATGAATCGATTGTCGAGGAGAATAGGATGAAGAGAGTTTATCTTCTGTGTTAAGTCACATCCCCTCCAACCATACGTAGTCCTTATGCAGAAGGACGAACTAGTCAAACAAATACCTTGTCGCCATAGAGCATCTCCGGTTACCTCTGTCACCCATGTTTAACTTCAATGCATTTTCATTCGTATGATTTCTCTTTGATGCTTGCCTTAGTTTCCTTTCTGTACTTTACCTTAGTTCACTATAGTCTGTTCTTACTTCATTTCGTTGCTGGGTTCTGAGAGATTTAAGTTTTCCGAAGAAAATTTAAAACTCCCATTCACTCCCCCTCTGGTAGACATACTTCATTCCTACATAAACCCTAACCTCACTGTCCCAAAGAGACGACATGAATCTTGGCCGGAGCTCCATTCATTCCGTCCAGATGGACGTACTCGAGGAGGATCAGATTCCAGAAGACAAACTCAAAGAAGTAGCGCCATGATCCGCCTGAGCACTGCACCTGCGAGGACTAAAAACTCTAACCTAAACTACTAACCGGAGCGGAGGCACCAACATTTCCCTCCCCTGCCATCGGCCGCCGGAGCGGCAGGCAGAAGGGAGGTGAATCCATGGGCTCGCCCGTGAAGTTTGGAGGGGAGAGTTTGCCCTAGCCACTTAGGGTTAGGGAAGGAAAACAAAGAGAGATACCAACAAAGCAAATTCTTGTATGGTGTTTACCTGCAAAGTTTCAAGGTAAGATGTTCTCTTTTTTGGAAGAAATGAAAAGGATAAATTTCTATATGAAGACATCACAGATCTTAATGCAAGTTGGATGGCCTAGATAGAAGGTGTAGATACATGGTATGATACAACATCCACCACTCCTTTTTTATCTCTCAGGCACCCAGATTTTGTTACCTAAGGCGGCACATTGCAGGGCGGCGACAAGTTTTGGCATTCTATAGTTGATGTGTGGCGTGGCGAAGGTGGTGCTCGGTAGTAGTGTCGATGATGCTAGTCAGTAGTACAAATGGCTGGAACATGGATTTAGAAACTTGATACACCAAATCCCATGACATGGTAGTTGTTCTTACGAAAAGCCCTAGTATCTATTATAAAGACTCATCAAAAGTATAAAGGACCCCAAACATAATAAAATTTACATCAAGGTCCTTAGAGCTCCGAATGACCATTGTCGTCTCTAGAATGAGCCGCTGACATGTCGCTGTCGCTGCTTTGTTACCAGGGGATGGACTGACCTTGTCGACGGCAGACATGTAGTCTCACGCATGTGCCCCTAAGGATCAACAACATAGATCCATAGTCGCCGTTCTTGGACCCTCGAATCGAATTGAAGCACCTGACACTAAATCTTGCCATCGCGCACGCACGAAAAAAAACATAACCTTTCGGCCCAAGGAGACGACAAGAATCTGTGCCAAAGCTCTCTCGATTCTGTTCAAATAGAAGAACTCGAGGAGTATTGAAGCCTGAAAGACCAACTCAAAGAAGGAGCCTACCATCCACCCGAATGTCGCATCTGCAAGGACTAAATAAAACCCTAACCTAAACCACTAGCCAGAGCTATGGCACCACGATTCTTCTTCTTGCCATCGGCTGCCGAAGCAACAGATAGAGGGGACACATATCCACAAGCTTGCCGACGAAGGCTAGAGGGGATGAGTGTGCCCTAGCTGCCGAGGGGAATGGGACGGAAACTCTTCACATATTCATATACCATAGCATGTCAGTTCTTGCCTTTAAAGTAATTTCTAGGACTTGATCTTTAGGGTGAAAGCCCATGATGTGGTTTTTCCTGGTCAGATGTAGCAACAATAGTGTAGACATGCCATTCCCTTCCTAGAAGTGTTGCTTTTAGATAACCATTATCGCGGTCTTGGTGCTGTCAAGGGTGGTCGGTCGGCTGCTTGGTGTGGATCATCGTTGCTTTTATTCCTTCTATTTTGTACTAATTTGGTTTTATGTATCCTCATTGTCTTTAATTGCTCTTGGTTTCATGTTTACAAAGGCATAGTGTAATTGATAGTGTTGATATTGATATACTCCCTTTACAAAAAAAGTGCCTAATACTCAGACTAGATTAAACATAAGCTCAATATCTTGTGAATACTAGAAGAGCAAGCTGTCAGAAATATAGGTAGCAACTTTGTGGATAGAATTGATAGCTATCCTGCTATGTATGAAATTGTGATATCTTTTGGATAAAATGTAAACTTGCCCTTACAACATCAAACGATAAGAATGCCTCAAAAACTAATAAATGAACATTCAAATGGCCTTTGATTCTAATGACCAACTATAAAATTATGATCACTAGCCTACCGATGACTAGTTAGCAAACAAGGCCAATGGCAAACATCGGACAACCATGAAATGCATGTCTTCCCCACAACAAAAGCATGTGGTGAAGGCATGACATATATTAGGACTTTGACTTGGGGCTGAACTAACCAGCAAGTTGGCATGCTTTCAGAATTGCTCAATAGAAATTAGCACTTATATTATTTTAGAAGATCTAGTTACCACTGGCACTAGATGCGCAATCCGTGAAAATGTATAATAAGGATTGCCTATACATGTTTAGGTTACAAACATATTAATAGAAAACATCAACAACAAAAACTATGAAATGCTATCCCTTCCTCACAATGCCTTCATTGATTCAACAATGGCATATAGTGAAGGGGTAAATTTGATATGACATGATGTTTCTCCTTGGTGTGGTATGGAACCCATCAATGTGTAAACAAGCTTTTGCTAGTCTTTTTTGGCATTTAGCTAGTTTTCCAACAAAACATTTGGCTAGGAATGACATTCTTTTTTTAGAAAAGGAGGATGACCCCCGGCCTCTGCATCTGGGCGATGCATGCAGCCATTTTATTAAATTCACAAAGACCTTACAAAGTAATACATCAGGTACTCTGAAGCCATCATCTTCGCAACATTTGTTGCCACCACTATCCACTTCATGAAGGGTGTCGATAGTCTGAGCCTAATACCAAACATACATCGCACCAAAGCCTAACACCTAAACCCAAAGACCCCTACCAAGCCGCGTTGCTGGGGCAAACACTGGTCCGGTGCACTCACAGAGGCCATCGCTGCCGTCTTACACCTATCCATCTCCAGAACAGACACTGATGCATCACCCTTGCCAGGCATGTCATCGACGCCACCACGGCGCCAGACAACACCACCATCCTGCACGTATCCATCCATACACGCCTGTCGCCGAAACTTCGCAACGCCATGCCACCGAGATCCGCCATTGGCCTTGCGGTAGATGTAACACCGCTCCTCCTCCCCTCCAACCAGTACTTGCTCCAAAACGATGCCCCCAGGAGGGAAAACACACCAAAGGTGCCGCCATCGTCCGATTCGGGAGACCCATATCTAGTGTTTCCCCCGAAGCATCCCGAGCATGATGACGCAAAGTGCTATGATGATGCCTCAACAAGGAAACATCATCGGAGAGGCCACCATCGTCTGTCATGACCGTAGTCGGTGTGATTTTCATTGGCAGGCGCACCACCAGGCCTTGCACCGTCGGCGTCACTGGTCCCTTCAACCGGAGCAAACTCCAAAAACGATGCCCTCAAGAGGGACTACTACACCAAAGCACCGCCATCGCTCAATCCCAATGAGATCTAGGGTTTCCCCCAGAGTTGCCAGTGGTGTCAAGGACCCAGACAAGGGTTAAATCCCGGCGTAATCAGAAGAACCTGTCAAGATCTGATCCGCCCAGTTGTCGATGTGCCGCACCCGCCACCGCGCCGTCTGGAACCCGGTGCCAGCCACCGGACATCACAAACACGTCCAACCACTAGCCACGGCCAGATCTGGCCAGTGACACCATCATGTCCTGGCCGCAAGCACCGAATCTCCAGGATATGGTCGGAGAGCACCACCATGAGATGAACCTTGACCTCCACCACCGACCACCGCTCATTGAGTCCCGTCGTTGTACGCCTAGATGTGCATCGGACCGGGATGCCACCAGCCTCCACCAGGTCATGTCTCCCACAGAGCAGGGGGGCCGCGAGAGATGGGCCACGCCGCCGCCATCAGTCACACGGGCTTCGCCCGGCGGCGTCTTCCGGCGGCGTCTTCCGGCGGCGGCGGCGGGTGGGGAGAGAGGATTGGCGGTGGCGGTTGCTGGTGGGGAAGCCACCCTCGCCTCACCCTGGGCAGGGGCGAATGAGGGGTGCGGGATGGATCTGTTCCTACCAAAGTTTACATCCTAGAAAAAATCAAGGAAAAAGCAGAAAGTACTCTTTCTCTTATTGGATCATGCAATTATGAACTATGCCTACTTAGATAGTTAGTCATGCCAGCAAATCAGATAGCATACATACACGCTTATGAACGAGGGGAGTATATCATTGGTCTAAGCTATTCTTTAGAAAACCAAGTAAACTAAGAATCAAATATACTCCCTCCATTCCCTTAAACAAGGCCACTTCATATTTTTATATCTATATTTGACCATTCAATTTACCAAAACAAAGTGAGTTATATGACACAAAAAATGTGTCATTGTGTAACAAGTGATTCATCAAGATATAAGTAGTTTCAATTTCTTTAGCTCTTTAGAAATTTGAGTGTCCAAAACTCCAAGTGGAACAGATTCACTAAGCACAGTAGAAGCATCATCAAAAGAACGGCAGAAGTAGAAGCAATGACTACTTTATGTGACATAACAGTGTGTGGAGCATGTGATGGTGGTTGTGGGGTCACAAGTTCACTCAAAACAGTAGGTGAATCAAGAGTAGAGCTAGTAGGCCAGTGTGCACCTTGCCTTGTCTTAGAAGGCTTGATCTTGCTCTTAGTATCCTTGAATTTTCCCATAGTGAAAGATAAATTTCAGAAAATAAATAAATCCCAAGTGAACTTAATAAATAGAGCTATGCTTCCCAGCAATGGCACTAGAAAATAGTCTTGAGGACCCACAATTGTAGGGGATCGCAACAGTCTTCGAGGGAAGTACTTCAACCAAATTCATAGAATCAACACAAGGGGGGCCAAAGAAGAATATTTAAAAGCCTTAGTGTTAGGGCATATTTCTTCCTTAGTGGTTTTGGTGGTTCATGACAATGCATTTGTGGACTAATCGTGTGCATTGAGCATTTCAGATATTAAAGACGATTCGAGCCCCTTGGAGTTATAGAGTGAAGACTGTTATTTTTCCTGCATTTCTTTTTCGGTGCACTTGAGTCATAGGAAATCATATTATCAAGAGGAGGTCCCCATCGAAAAGGTTTGGGTGGAATCATAACGTACATGTCTTCATTTGCACACACTTCCATCCCCACAACTTATGAGATCATCCCCTGTTACTCAGTTGTCCTATCCTGAGGCAACGGTAGTACCACTCAGGGCGGCGATAGTACCGCTTGTGCGGTACTGCCGTCGTTCCAGTGCCGTGGCCACTACCGTTTATTTGATGCGTTCTGTTGCTCCGATGCACTCAGCGGTAGTTGAGCAGAAGTAGAGTGGTGGTATCGCTTGCAGTACTTTCGGCGCTACTATCAACCCACTTCCCCTGGTCTCGCTATAGATTCGGAACATAAGCGGAGGTGGCGCGGTAGTAAAGTGATAGTACCGCTTTCGTGCGGCACTACCGCCCTCTCACTACTGTTGTGACTACTGCTTATTCAAGGCCTCCTGGAGTAGTTTGCATCAGTGCGGCAGTAAGGCGGTAGTACGACTGCCATTGTACTCCACCTACTACCATGAGTTCCTATCTAATGCACCCTAAGTGGTAGTACCAATCCGGCGAGCGGTAGTACCGCTCCGGCGGCACTACCGCCTTTGGGCACTCTACCCTTGCATTTAGATTACGAACTATCGCCCTAGCGGTAGTACGGCTCGGCTGAGCGGTAGTACCGCTTGTGTGCTGGCTGAGTGAAAGAAAATGGTTGGATTTCTTCCCATTATAAATAGGGGTGTTCTTCCCCAAGATGACTTACCTCTTTCTTCCCCAAACTTCATTCTTTCTCAAAGCTACATTTTCACCCGATCTCTCTCCCTAGCCAACCAATCTTGTTGATTTTCTAGGGTTTGGTTGAGAGGGCCCCGATCTACACTTCCACCAAGAGATATTCAATTCACCCCACTAATCCCTTGTGGATCTTGTTACTCTTGGGTGTTTGAGCAATCTAGACGGAAGAGGTGACCTCGGAGCCAAATCCAATGTGGTGAAGCTTCGTGGTGGTGTTGGGAGCCTCCAATTAAATTGTGGAGATTGCCCCAACCTTTGTTTGTAAAGGTTTGGTTGCCACCTTCAAGGGCACCACGAGTGGAATCACGACATCTTGCATTGTGCGAGGGTGTGAGTAGAATACGGCGGCCCTAGTAGCTTCTTGGGGAGCATAATGCCTCCGCACCATTCCAACGAAGACGTACTTCCCCATTAAGGGAAGGAACTTTGGTAATACATCCTCGTCTTCACTGGCTCCACTTGTGGTTATCTCTTACCTTTACTTTGTGCAAGCTCGTATTGTGTTGTATGGATGCGGCTTGAAACTGCGTCGCTATTTCCCCAAAGAGAAATTAGGGATGATGCAGTACAACTACGGTAGGTATTTCCCTTAGTTGTGAAACCAAGGTATCAATCCAGTAGGAGAACCAAGCAACACTATGTAAACGGTACTTGCACACAAAGAACAAATACTTGCAACCCGACGCGGAAGAGGGGTTGACAATCCCTCCATGGTAAAAAAGATAGATAAATTTGTGGTAGTTTGGATAAATAGATCTCGCAAGAACACAAAATAAAAGATGCAAATAAAAAGTGCAGCAAGGTATTTTTGGGCTTTTGTAATCATAGATCTGAAAATAAAAGTGGCAAAAAATAGATCGGAAGCAAATATGATAAAAGATACACCCGAGTGTCGTAGGTTTCACTAGTGGCTTCTCTCGAGAAATAGCACACGGTGGGTAAACAAATTACTGTTGGGCAATTCATAGAAGAACAAATAATTATGACGATATCCAAGGCAATTATCAATATATAGGCATCACGTCCAAGATTAGTAGACCAAAACGATTCTGCATCTACTACTATTACTCCACACATCGACCGCTATCCAGCATGCATCTAATGTATTAAGTTCATGGAGAAACGGAGTAACGCAATAAGAATGATGCCATGATGTAGACGAGATCTATTCATATAGGAATAGCCCCCATCTTTTTATCCTTAATAGCAACAATACATGCGTGCCTCACTGCCCCTTCTGTCACTGGGAGAGGACACCGCAAGATCGAACCCATCTCAAAGCACCTCTTCCCATGGCAAGAAAATTTGATCTAGTTGGCCTAACTAAACCAAAGATTCGAAGAAGAAATACGAGGCTATAAATAATCATGCATATAAGAGATCAAAGAAGACTCAAATAATATTCATGGATAAAAATCTGATCATAAACTCGAACTTCATCGGATCCCAACAAACACACCGCACAAAGTCATTACATCAAATAGATCTCCAAGAGACCATTGGATTGAGAATCAAAAAGAGAGAAGAAGCAATCTAGCTACTGCCTACGGACCTGTCGAGGGGATGAACCCCGGGCAGGCAACGGAACCCGAATCCTTTTCAAAAAACAGCGGGGCCTGCATTGCCCCGCAAACCGGCACACGCCTGGCCGGGTTGCTCGACCCAGCAGGGCCTGCCACCCAGCCAAAATCTCCGACCCCGCAAGGTACGTCGACCCGGCCTCAGCAACTGGCGCAAGACAACTCAACCCGGTGCAACCAAGGCTTCCCCAGCAAGCCAGCCCCACCCGTGGCGTCCACGGCAACCCAGCCACGGGTCAGCTCCCGTTCCATCCAGGCCGTACGATGGGGCGATACCTCAACCACCGATGACCAAGACAACAGTGTTTCCACCCATGCCTATTGTCAGCCGGAGCGTGGCAACAGTGCCCCACACCTACCCGCTGACCAAGGCTGGCATGGCAACAGTGCTCCCGCCCTCACCGCTGACGACAGCAAGCGGCAGCCTGACGGGGAGCACTGTACACGACTCGACTCAGCCACGCCCTGACGATCGACAAGACGGCGCACAGTTCCCCTAGGCACACGGGGCCCGCACCAAGGGGAACCCGACGAACCACAAGCCCTCAAGCGGGACCTAGCCCGATGTCCCGGACACCGACAATACGGACCCACCGACTCTGCATATTACCATTGTAACCCCGGGTGGGTTGGTCTATAAAACCCCCCAGGAACCCGCGCCTACGGGAGAGAGGGGATGTAATGCAAAGCTGCCTGTGAGAAACAGACAGAGCCAGCGAGCATATGAGTAGCCACCCAACAGCAACACCGGGGAGAAGGAGAAGCCCAAGCCTTGGCCAGCTTCCTTCCTCCTCCATACAGCTCTAGGAGCGACCTTGTACTATCGATCATCCAACTACACTCGGCAGGACTAGGGGTATTATCTCTCCGGAGAGCCCCGAACCTGGGTATGTCCGGCGTCCCGCGCCCGCTCATGCCAACCTCGCCTCTGGAGCCCACCAGCGCTCTCGAGCCTCCTCCTCTCTTTAGCCATCCCTTGGCATCTATCGTGTGCCCACCACAATAGTTGGTGCCCACCATGGGGCAGCTCTAGGAGCTGGCCGGGAGCATGCTTCAGACGGGGCCCGTCTCCTACACCGATGAGTCCGTCGCATTGGAGGATGACGTCGTCGGCGCGCTTGCCGCCTCGTTCACCGCGTTGCGCACCTCCGATGCGTACGCGGCCGACGAGTACCCCAGCGAGGTGCTCAGCTACTCCGACTCTCCGATCTCCCTCGGTAGTGGCGATGCCGCAGGGGCGATGGACGTCCATGTGGAGGTCTACGTCACCGGCGACGGCGCCTCCTCCTCGTCGAACAAGACGAGGAAGGCCGCGGAAGCCAGGGCCGCCACGGAATGGACCGAGCCATCCGATCCGCTGCGCGCGATGATGCAGAGCCTCTGCATCCCCATCGGCACCAACGTGACGCAACCAACGTCGCCGAGGCCCGATCTCAGCTCGAAGAAAGGCGCCAGCAGATGCTAGACCTATCCGAGATGCTCGCCGCCACCAAGCGTCGCCTGGAGGCCGCTCAGTTGGAGCACGACGCCGCTCATGGACTCACGCCCGCCGCGGCCGAGCCAAGCCGGGTCGCTGATATATGCACCCGGGGAGGAGCGATCGGCCGGGCCCTCGGCGCCGTCCAAACCATCTACGAGACCCGGTGAAGAACATGCGTGCTGCGGAGGCAGCCGCGGTCGGCCTCGACCAGCTCACATGTCAGGAGCTGAAAGAGCGCATCGGGCGGATGCGCAAGCTCCTCCACGCCGCCAACACCTAGCAGGATCGCCTGCACCAGCTCGCCAAGCCGGCGGGGTCCGGTTCCGCCCGCCTTGGCAGACCCGGCGAACTTCTACACACAGCTTCCTCGCCGCCCAGCGAGGCGCACTCGGCCAAAACCGGACTCGACGCAACCCGGCCACCACAGCCGTCGACGTCCTAGGCAATGAGCCCGCCCCGGAGACCCAGCGCGGGCCCGGCCAGCCTGGCTGACGTCCGGCTCCAACTGACCCGGCCCCTCGGGGCCTGGCCGCTAGTCGACTTGGCCCGCGTGCCAGCGATGACACCAACGCGCGCCACCGCATCGATCAGCTCGCTCGCTCCCTGGAGGTGGCGGAGAGCGGCGCTATCGGGCCGACGTGCTTCAGCCCACGCATCCGGGAGGAGCCCTTCCCCAAGGGGTTCATGCTTCCCCGCAACACCCCCAAGTACAACGAGACCGTGAAGCCAGAAGACTGGCTCACCGACTACACCAGAGCCATCGGCACCACCGGTGCCAATCGCCGTCTCACCGTGCGCTACACACCGCTCATGCTCCAGGGGTCGGCCCGCACGTGGTTGAACAGTCTGCCGATGGGCAGCATCAACGCTTGGGTCGACTTCGAGGAGGCCTTTGTCCGCAACTTCACGGGGACCTACAAGCGACCCGGTCGCCCCAGCCAGCTCGCCATGTGCGTGCAGGGGCCGACGAAGACAGGTCGCGAATACCTCTCATGCTGGACTGAGCTCTGAAACAGCTGCGAGGGCGTCCATGAAGTCTAGGCGATCAAGTACTTTGTCAGCGGGTGCCGAGACGGCACTCTACTCAAGCACAAGCTTTTGCGCTCCGAGCCGGCCACCATGGCCCTGCTCATGGTGACGGCCGACAAGTACGCCAACGCCGACTCCGCCATGAAGATCCAGGTGGCACTGGATGAAGCCGGCAAGGCCAAGCCGGTCCCCCCTGAAGCCGGCCGGCGAAAGCAGCCGGCAGCAGCATCTCCAGAACAACAAGCGCAAAGGAGGAGCAGCCGGCACAGCGTCACGACAACCGGCTCATCGCGACCGCCGAGCCCGCGGTGGACCAGGCGGTGAAGCGCCGGCAGACCTGCAAGATAGCGTGGCAGCCCGCCATGAGTTTCGAAGAGATGCTCGATGCCCCATGCAAGCACCCACAGCGGCGCAAGGCCCTCCACGCACACACTTCGACAGTGCGCCATTACCAGGCGCATCATGAGGGGAGACGTCCCGCCTCCTCCGGCTCCGGCTCCAGCCCCAGGCGCAGGGCAGCCGCCTCCGCCTCCACCGCTGCCTCCCGCGGGCGGCGTGATCCGGAACGACGCCTAACCGGACCAGAACGCGGCCTACGTCGTCTTCACCAGCCTCGGCGATGACAAGCTCAGCGAGTGCCTTCTTCGGCAGGAGGTGAACACCGTCGCTCCGGCCAAGCTGCAGTTCATGCATTGGTCGAATCGGCCGATCACATGGACCCGGGAGGATCACTCGGCGATCATGCTGAGTCCAGGTGGATACGCCCTCGTCCTCAACCCCACCATCGTCGTGCGGCGCACATGCAAGTTCTCCCGAGTCCTCATCGACGGCGGCAGCATCATCAACATCCTCTACCGTGACGCGATGACTAAGCTCGGCCTCAAAGCTGAGGACCTGGAGCCAACTCGTACGATCTTCCACGGCATCATGCCCGGCCTCTCCTGCTCTCCCATTGGCCGGATCCGGCTCGATGTCCTATTCGGCGACAGCAACCACTTCCATTGTGAGCCGATCTGGTTCGAGGTGGTGGACCTGTCCAGCGGGTATCACGCGCTGCTGGGCCGGCCCGCGCTCACCAAGTTCATGGCGGTTCCCCACAACGCGTACCTGAAGATGAAGATGCCGGGTCTCAACGGCCTGATCATGATCACCGGCGATTACCGCAAGTCCCTGGAGTGCGCCCGAGACGGCGCCAAGTTGGCCGAGTCGCTGGTCATTGCCGAGGAGCGGCGCCAACTCGACCGGATCATCGCCATGCCGGGCGAGGCTTCCGTCGCATCAATCCCGACCACGAACCCGGCTGACGAGGCTGCCTTCAAGACCTCCAAGGAGACCAAGAAAGTGAAGCTCAACCCACAAGACCCCAGCTGCAGCCAGTACGTTGTCATAGGGGCCCGCCTCGATAGCAAATAGGAAGGCGAGCTCGTCGACTTCCTCCGTGAGAATCAGGATATCTTCGCATGGACCCCCAAGGACATGCTGGGTATTCCGAGGAAGTACGCCGAGCACAAACTTCACGTCCGTAAGGACGCCAAGCCTGTCCGTCAAACCCTACGACGATTTTCCAAAGAGAAGAGAAGAACCATTAGTGAAGAGGTCGCCAAGCTTTTGGCGGCCGGCTTCATAATGGAAGTGTTTCACCCCGAGTGGCTGGCCAACCCAGTCCTCGTCCTGAAGAAGAACAAGACCTGGCTCATGTGTATCGACTACACCATCCTCAACAAGGCCTATCCCCAGGATCCGTTCGCTCTCCCGCGGATCGACCAAGTCATCGACTTGACCGCCGGGTGCGAGCTCCTGTCCTTCCTGGACGCGTACTCCGGCTACCACCAGATCAAGCTGGACCCGGCGATGCCACGAAAGACGCCCTTCAAGATGCCCTCGGGCGTCTTCGCTACATCACCATGTCGTTCGGCTTGAAGAACACTGGCGCCACCTTCCAACGCTGCATGCAGAAATGCCTGCTGTCGCAACTCGGCCGCAATATCCACGTGTATGTGGACGACATCATGCTGAAGACCAAGCAACACCTCACGCTCCTCGACAATTTGAAGGAAACATTCGCCAACCTCCGTGAATACAAGGTCAAGCTTAACCCGGAAAAATGCGTCTTCGGCGTCCCGGCTGGAAAGCTACTCGGCTTCCTCGTCTCGGAACGCGGCATTGAGGCAAACCCGGAGAAGATCAAGGCCATCGAGCTCATGCGCAAGCCGGTGATAAGTCTCCGTCGTATCTATAATTTTTGATTGTTCCATGCCAATATTCTACAACTTTCATATACTTTTGGCAACTTTTTATACTATTTTTTGGGACTAACATATTGATCCAGTGCCCAGTGCCAGTTCCTATCTGTTGCATGTTTTTGTTTTCGAGTAACCCAATATCAAACGGAGTCCAAACGGGATAAAAACAGATGAAGATTTTTTTTGGAATATTTGTGATTTTTCTAAAGTAAAATCAACGCGAGATGGTGCCCGAGGGGGCCAGGAGATAGGGGGCGCGCCCCAGGGAGGCAGGCGCGCCCTGGACTCTCCTGGGCCCCCCGTAAGGCGGTTGACGCTCTTCTTTTCGCGCAAGAAAGCTAATTTTATGAGAAAGATCTGGGCGAAAGATTCACCCCAATCGGAGTTACTGATCTCCAGATATTTAAGAAACGATGAAGGGGTAGAATCCGGGAACGCAGAAACAGAGAGATAGATCCAATCTCGGAGGGGCTCTCGCCCCTCCCACGCCATGGGAGCCAAGGACCAGTGGGGAAACCCTTCTCCCATCTAGGGAGAAGGTCAAGCAAGAAGAAGAAGAAGGGGGCTCTCTCCCCTTGCTTCGTGGCGCCGAACGCCGCCGGGGGCCATCATCATCATGCGATCTTCACCAACACCTCCGCCGTCTTCACCAACATCTCCATCACCTTCCCCCATCTATATTCAGCGGTCCACTCTCCTGCAACCCGCTGTACCCTCTACTTGAACATGGTGCTTTATGCTTCATATTATTATCCAATGATGTGTTGCCATCCTATGATGTCTTAGTAGATTTCTATTGTCCTATCGGTGATTGATGAATTGCTATGATTGGTTTGAGTTGCATGTTTAATGATTGGTGCTATCCTATGGTGCCCTCCGTGTCGCAAGAAGCATGAGGGATTCCCGCTGTAGTGTGTTGCAATGCGTTCATGATTCGCTTATAGTGGGTTGCGTGAGTGACTGAAACACAAACCCGAGTAAGGGGATTGTTGCGTATGGGATAAAGGGGACCTGATGCTTTAATGCTATGGTTGGGTTTTACCTTAATGAATCTTTAGTATTTGTGGACGCTTGCTAGAGTTCCAATCATAAGTGCGTATGATCCAAGTAGAGAAAGTATGTTAGCTTATGCCTCTCCCTCAAATAGAATTGCAATAGTGATTACCGGTCTAGTAACGTAGTCAATTGCTTAGGGACAATTTCACAACTCCGACCACCACTTTTACACACTCGCTATATTTACTTTATTGTTTCTTTATCTAAGCAGCCCCTACTTTTTATTTACGCGTTCTTTTTTATCTTGCAAACCTATCCTACAACACCTACAAAGTACTTCTAGTTTCATACTTGTTCTAGGTAAAGCGAACGTCAAGCGTGCGTAGAGTCGTATCAGTGGCCGATAGGACTTGAGAGAGTATTTGTTCTACCTTTAGCTCCTCGTTTGGTTCGACACTCTTACTTATCGAAAGAGGCTACAACTATCCCGTATACTTGTGGGTTATCATGACCTTTTTCTGGCGCCGTTGCCATGGAGTCATATTTGCTGTTCTAAGTTGTTATCTATCTTTAGTTATGGATATGGAATGCAAAATACCAAAAAATAGGTGTACTTGCTACTCATGGAGATGGGGTAACTCCTAAAACCCTCGATTCTCATTATGCGAAAGATATTATGTACTACTTTGATAATCCTGAGAAAACCCCATTCAAATTTATAATGGGAGACATGTTGGATCAACGTGAATACTTTAGGGATTATCGCTCGACACAAAAAGGAAACTATTATGGGATCAATTTATTATGTTGTGTTGGTATGCCTGGAATCTATGCTTGAGATATGATATTATTTGTTGCTCTAGGATGAAGGCTCCACACCTTCCGTTTTCATGCAAATTTAATGATAATGAAACCTTAGCTTCTTATGCTAATGGTATATATGATTACTATGATGTGGAACAAATAGAAGAATTTGTTGCTTTTAAGGCTGCTTATGAAATTGAATCTTTGTTTGAAAAGTATGAAGCTTTAGATGATGATGCTTATAGGCCTAAAAATCTTGCTATACTTAGATATTGCTATGAAAATTATGAATACAATTACTATATTAATGCATTTATTGAGAAAGTCTCCGCTGTCCAAGAAGAGACTAATATTTTGCAGGAAGCTATGGAAGAAGAGATTGATGAAACTGTGAGCTCATTGGATGAAAAAGATTATGAGGAGAGCGAAGAACAAAAGGAGGAAGAGCGGATTAGCTACCCATGCCCACCTTCTAATTAGAGTAACCCTCCAACTCATACATTATTTAATTCCCCTTCGTGCTTACCGAAGGATGATTGCTATGATGATTGCTATGATCCCTCGAATTTGTTTGAAATATCACTTTTTGATGATGCTTGCTATGTTTGTGGCCAAGATGCCAATATGAATTATGCTTGTGGAGATGAACTTGCTATAGTTCCTTATGTTAAACATGAAATTGTTGCTATTGCACCCACACATAATAGTCCTATTATCTTTTTGAATTCTCCCGACTACACTATATCGGAGAAATTTGCGCTTAGTAAGGATTATATTTTTGGGTTGCCTTTTACCGTTGCACATGATGATTTTGATGAATATAATATGCATGTGCTTGCTGCTCCTACTTGCAATTATTATGAGAGAGGAACTACATCTCCGCCTCTTTATGTTTCCAACACGATAGAATTGCAAGAAACTACTTATACTATACATTGGCCTTTACTTGATGAGCATGAATTGTTCTTTTATGACATGCCGATGCATAGGAAGAGAGTTAGACTTAGTTGTTGCATGATATATGTTACTTTGTGCTCACTATTAAATTACAAATCATTGTTAATTAAAATTGGCTTTGATATACCTTTGGATCCGGGTGGATTCATGACTTGAGCACTAAATGCCTAGCTTAATGGCTTTAAAGAAAGCGCTGCCAGGGAGACAACCCGGAAGTTTTAGAGAGTCATTTATTTCTGTTGAGTGCTTTCATATAGTTTAAAAACAAAAAAAAAATAAAGAGGGGGACCTAAAACTTTTCAAAAAGGAAAGTGAAAGTGAGAAAGACAATCATTGTTGAAGTGGGAGCTAGCCTTGAACTTCGTTCATGCTCACGGAAACTTTGTGAATCTTGATTACAGAAACTTTTCATCAAAAATAATTATCCCCTTGTACAATTCCATTGTATTATAAAAATAATGTTCCAAGGTTTGCCTTTAGGATGTTTACAATGCTTGTTGGTTTGTATGGTGCAGGGCAGAAACTTTGGCTGTAGTGCATGATTTTTACATTTTTAACTGGAATGTCAATTGGTTCTGATTCCTTTTGCACTGTCTTGCTATACAACTGTTTATTTTTCCTAATTTTGGTAGAATTTTTGGGGTGCCAAAAGTATGGTGGATGTTCAGATTGCTACAGACTGTTCTGTTTTTGACAGATTTTGTTTTTGATACATAGTTTACTTGTTTTGATGAATCTATCAATTTATATTAGTGGATTAAGCCATGGAAAAGTTATACTACAGTAGACACAATGCAAAGAAATAATATGAATTGGTTTGCAACAGTACTTAGAGTGGTCATTTGCTTTATTATACTAACGGATCTTACCGAGTTTTCTGTTGAAGTTTTGTGTGGATGTAGTGTCTAATCGAGGATGTCTCGATATGAGGAAAAGGAAGAGAGGCAAGAGCTCAAGGTTGGGGATGCCCGAGGCACCCCAAGTAAATATTCAAGGAGACTCAAGCGTCTAAGCTTGGGGATGCCCCGGAAGGCATCCCCTCTTTCTTCAACAAGTATCGGTATGTTTTCGTATTCGTTTCATTCGTGCATTATGTGCAAGTCTTGGAGCGTCTTTTGCATTTAGTTTTCACTTTTATTTTATGCACCATGCTGGTATGAGATAGTCCTTGGTTGATTTATAGAATGCTCATTGCACTTCACTTAAATCTTTTGAGTATGGCTTTATAGAATGCTTCATGTGCTTCACTTATATCATTTGAAGTCTGGATTGCCTGTTTCTCTTCACATAGAAAACCGCCATTTGTAGAATGCTCTTTTACTTCACTTATATTTGTTAGAGCGTGGGCATATCTTTTGTAGAAAGAATTAAACTCTCTTGCTTCACTTATATCTATTTAGAGAGATGGCAGGAATTGGTCAATCACATGGTTAGTCATAAAATCCTACATAAACTTGTAGATCGCTGAATATGATATGTTTGATTCCTTGCAATAGTTTTGCGATATAAAGGCAGTGATATTAGAGTCATGCTAGTGGGTGGTTGTGGATTGTAGAGACACTTGTCTTGAGGTTTGCAAGTCCCATAGCATGCACGTATAGTAACCGTTGTGTGACAAATTTGAAGCATGGGGTGTTTCTTTGATTGTCTTCCTTATGAGTGGCGGTCGGGGACGAGCGATGGTCTTTTCCTACCAATCTATCCCCCTAGGGGCATGCATAGTAGTACTTTGCTTCTAGGCCTAATAAACTTTTGCAATAAGTATATGAGTTCTTGATGACTAATGTGAGTCCATGGATTATACGCACTTTTACCTTTCCATCATTGCTAGCCTCTTCGATACCGTGCATTGCCCTTTCTCACCTCGAGAGTTGGTGCAAACTTCGCCGGTGCATCCAAACCCCGTGATATGATACACTCTATCACACATAAGCCTCATTATATCTTCCTCAAAACAGCCACCATACCGACCTATCATGGCATTTCCATGGCCATTCCGAGATATATTGCCATGCAACTTCCATCATCATCATATACATGACTTGAGCATTCATTGTCATATTGCTTTGCATGATCATAAGATAGCTAGCATGATGTTTTCATGGCTTGTCCATTTTTGATGTCATTGCTATGCTAGATCATTGCACATCCCGGTACACCGCCGGAGGCATTCATATAGAGTCATATCTTTGTTCTAGTATCGAGTTGTAATATTGAGTTGTAAGTAAATAAAAGTGTGATGATCATCATTATAGAGCATTGCCCCATGAAAAAAACAAAAAAAAGAAAATGAAAAAAAGGGAAGGCCAAAGAAGCCTAAATAAAAAAGGGGGCCAAAGAAGCCCACTGAAAAAAAGAAAAAAAAGAAAAATAAAAAAGGGGCAATGTTACTATCCTTTTTCCACACTTGTTCTTCAAAGTAGCACCATGTTCTTCATATAGATTGTCTCCTATGTTGTCATTTTCATATACTAGTGGGCATTTTCATTGTAGAACTTGGCTTGTATATTCCAACGATGGGCTTCCTCAAATGCCCTAGGTCTTCATGAGCAAGCAAGTTAGATGCACACCCACTTTGTTTCTTTTGTTGAGCTTTCATACACTTATAGCTCTAGTGCATCCGTTGCATGGCAATCCCTACTCCTCACATTGACATCAATTGATGGGCATCTCCATAGCCCGTTAATTAGCCGCGTCGATGTGAGACTTTCTTTTTTTTGTCTTCTTCACATAACCTCCATCATTATATTCTATTCCACCTATAGTGCTATATCCATGGCTTGTGCTCATGTATTGCGTGAGGGTTGAAAAAGCTGAAGCGCGTTAAAAAGTATGAACCAATTGCTCGGCTTGTCATCGAGGTTGTGCATTATGGGGGCATTTTGTGTGACGAAAATGAAGCATGGCCAAACTATATGATTTTGTAGGGATAAGCTTGCTTTGGCCTTGTTGTTTTGAAAAGACATGATTGCTTTATTGGTACGCTCGAAGTATTATTGTTTTTATGTCAAAAGATAGACTATTGCCTTGAATCACTCGTGTCTTAATATTCCTGCCATGATTAGACATATGATCAAGATTATGCTATGTAGCATTCCACATCAAAAATTATTCTTTTTTATCATTTACCTACTCGAGGACGAGCAGGAATTAAGCTTGGGGATGCTGATACGTCTCCGTCGTATCTATAATTTTTTATTGTTCCATGCCAATATCCTACAACTTTCATATACTTTTGGCAACTTTTTATACTATTTTTTGGGACTAACATATTGATCCAATGCCCAGTGCCAGTTCCTGTCTGTTGCATGTTTTTTGTTTCGCAGAAACCCAATATCAAACGGAGTCCAAACAGGATAAAAACGGACAGAGATGTTTTTTGGAATATTTGTGATTTTTTGGAAGTAAAATCAACACGAGACAGTGCCCGAGGGGGCCACGAGATAGGGGGCGCGCCCCAGGGAGGCATGCGTGCCCTGGATTCTCCTGGGCCCCCCATAAGGCGGTTGACGCTCTTCTTTTGGCACATGAAAGCTAATTTTATGAGAAAGATCTAGGTGAAAGATTCACCCCAATCGGAGTTACGGATCTCCGGATATTTAAGAAACAGTGAAGGGGTAGAATCTGGGAACACAGAAACAGAGAGATAGATCCAATCTCGGAGGGGCTCTCGCCCCTCCCACGCCATGGGAGCCAAGGACCAAAGGGGAAACCCTTCTCCCATCTAGGGAGAAGGTCAAGGAAGAAGAAGAAGAAGGGGGGCTCTCTCCCCCTTGCTTCCGGTGGCGCCGGAACACCGCCGGGGGCCATCATCATCGCGGCGATCTTCACCAACACCTCCGCCGTCTTCACCAACATCTCCATCACCTTCCCCCATCTATATTCAGCGGTCCACTCTCCTGCAACCCGCTGTACCCTCTACTTGAACATGGTGCTTTATGCTTCATATTATTATCCAATGATGTGTTGCCATCCTATGATGTCTTAGTAGATTTCTATTGTCCTATCGGTGATTGATGAATTGCTATGATTGGTTTGAGTTGCATGTTTAATGATTGGTGCTATCCTATGGTGCCCTCCGTGTCGCGCAAGCATGAGGGATTCCCGCTGTAGTGTGTTGCAATGCGTTCATGATTCGCTTATAGTGGGTTGCGTGAGTGACTGAAACACAAACCCGAGTAAGGGGATTGTTGCGTATGGGATAAAGGGGACCTGATGCTTTAATGCTATGGTTGGGTTTTACCTTAATGAATCTTTAGTATTTGTGGACGCTTGCTAGAGTTCCAATCATAAGTGCATATGATCCAAGTAGAGAAAGTATGTTAGCTTATGCCTCTCCCTCAAATAGAATTGCAATAGTGATTACCGGTCTAGTAACGTAGTCAATTGCTTAGGGACAATTTCACAACTCCTACCACCACTTTTCCACACTCGCTATATTTACTTTATTGTTTCTTTATCTAAACAGCCCCTATTTTTATTTACGCATTCTTTTTTTATCTTGCAAACCTATCCTACAACACCTACAAAGTACTTCTAGTTTCATACTTGTTCTTGGTAAAGCGATCATCAAGCGTGCGTAGAGTCGTATCAGTGGCCGATAGGACTTGAGAGAGTATTTGTTCTACCTTTAGCTCCTCGTTGGGTTCGACACTCTTACTTATCGAAAGAGGCTACAAATATCCCGTATACTTGCGGGTTATCAGTCGGCTAGGCTGCGCGACGTCCAGAAGTTCACCGGGTGCTTTGCGTCAGTCAGCCGGTTTCTAAGCCGGCTGGGCGAGAGGGCGCTCCCCCTCTATCAGCTGATGAAGAAGACGAGTCCGTTCGAATGGAATGGCAAGGCAGACGAGGCCTTCCAAGACCTCATGCACGTGCTTTCCACCGTGCCAGTCCTGGCCGCACCGACCAACAAGGAGCCACTATTGCTCTACATAGCCGCGACCTCGCGGGCGGCCAGCACGGTGCTGGTGGTCGAGCGACCAGAGAAGGGCAAGATCCAAGCCGTCCAGCGCCCAGTCACTACCTGAGCGAGGTGCTCTCCATCTCCAAGCAGAACTACCCGCACTACCAGAAGATGTGTTACCGCGTGTACCTCACTGCCAAGAAGCTGAAGTAGTACTTCCAAGAGCACGTCGTCACCGTCGTCAGCACGGCGCCTATCGGAGAAATCATCGGGTGCCGGGACGCATCTGGCCGGGTCGCCAAGTGGGCGATCAAGCTAGCCGGCCACACCATCCTCTACGAGCCCCGCACCATGATAAAGTCTCAAGCCCTGGCCGATTTCCTCGTCGACTGGACCAAGACCCAGTACCTGCCAACGCCTCCCGACTCGACGCATTGGCGCATGCACTTCGACGGGTCCAAGATGTGACTCGGCTTAGGGGCCAGCATCGTACTGTCATCCCAGAAGGGCAACCGGCTCTGCTACGCGCTCCAAATCCACTTCGCCGCCTCCAACAATGTTGCCGAGTATGAAGCCCTTGTGCACGGCCTCCGGCTTGCCAAGGAACTCGGCATTCGGCGCATCCTGTGCTTCGGGGACTCGGACTTAGTGGTGCAGCAGTGCTCCGGCGAGTGGGACGCCCGCAACTCAAACATGGCAAGCTACCGCTTCCTCGTCCAAAAGATGTCCGGATCCTTCGAGGACTGTGAGTTCCTCCATGTCCCGTGCGTGGAGAACGAAGCAGCCGACACGCTCGCCAAGATTGCCTCGTCATGACAAGCCATCCCGTCCGGCGTCTCCCTTGAGCACCTGCGCAAGCCGTCCATCAAGCCATCACCGGACTCCGAGTCCATTCACGTTCCAGCCAACCCGGCCGCTCCTCAACCCGGCACGGGGACTGCTGAACCCGGCCCAGGGGCTGCTCAGCTCAACCCGACCACCATCAACCCGGACCCAACCGTCGCCAACTCTGACCCGGGGGCTGCTCAACCCGGCTCGGGGGCTGCTGACTCGGAACCCACCCTGGTGGCCATCTCCGCCGTGGTAGCAGCTCCATCCTGGGCCATCCCAATATTAGAATTTCTGGAGAACGGGGTTCTTCCCATGGACGAGACCAGAGCTCGGCAAGTTTAGCGCAGGGCATCCGCCTACAGCATCATCAACAACGAGCTCGTCAAGCGCAGCTTTACCGGCGTGTTCCAGCGCTCCGTCGAGCAGGATTGCGGCATCGACATCCTCCTCGACATGCACCAGGGCGAGTGCGGGCACCACGCCGCATCATGATCCCTGGTGGCCAATGCGTTCCGCCACGGTTTCTATTGGCCCACGGCCCTCGAAGACGCCGAGTCACTCGTTCTCAAATGTGAAGGGTGCCAACGCTTCAGCAAACGCAGCCACCAGCCGGCGTCAGCACTCCGCACCATACCGATCGCCTGGCCCTTCGCGGTTTGGGGACTCGACATGGTGGGACCCTTCAAAACCGCTCGAGGCAGCATGACGCACTTGCTGGTGGCAGTGTACAAGTTCACAAAATGGATCGAGGCAAGAGCAATCAAGAAACTGGACGGGCCAACAGCCGTCCGGTTTGTCAAGGACATAGCGGTGCGCTACGGCATGCCGAACAACATCATTACCGAAAACGGCACCAACTTTGCCAAGGGCGCGCTCGAGCAATACTGCTCCATCTCCGGCATCCGCCTCGACCTGGCCTCCATTGCGCATCTGCAGTCCAACGGGCAGGTCGAGCGGGCCAATAGACTCATCCTGTCCAGCATCAAGCCGCGACTCGTCGAGCCACTCATCCGCTCACCCGGCAGCTGGCTCGACGAGTTGCCCACCGTTCTCTGGAGTCTCCGCACCATGCCGAATCGGTCGACCGGGTTCACCCCGTTCTTCCTCGTCTACGGAGCCGAAGCCATCATCCCGACCGACATCGAGTTTGACTCACCGTGCGTCGCGATGTGCACCGAAGCCGAAGCCAGAGAAGCTCGCGAACACGGCGTCGACCTGCTCGAAGAAGCACGTCTCCTGGCGCTCAGTCGCTCGGCCATCTACCAGCAAGCTCTGAGGCACTACCACAGCAAGAAGATCAATCCCCTCACGTTCCGCGAGGGCAACCTCATCCTCCGCCTCGTCCAAGACCAAGTAGACCAGCACAAGTTGTCCCCTCCATGGGAGGGCCCATTCATCGTGAGCAGGACCTTACGCGATCGCAACACCTACTACCTCATCGATGCATGCAAGTCAAAGAAGCGCAAGAAGGACACCGCCGGTGAAGAAACGACACGGCCGTGGAACGCGGAACTCCTCCATCTGTTTTACAGTTGGCTGCACAAGTGTATGTATCGTCGCCTTTTGTAAATGCATGAAACTATGGGGTCCCCGAACGAGACTCGGGGGCTACCTTTTGCCGACCAATTTATTGCGCCCTTATTTTTTCTGCATCACTATACCACTGAACCCGGCCACCGGTTCCATTCGCTCGAACCGGGGGCTCGGGGGCTGGCCGGCTCGATAGCCACCCCGCTGCCTTACTTGGTGATTTCTGATAAAAGTCAGGATGCCGCGGTCCCTCACTTCACCCTAAAAGCCACAGATCCAGCTTTGGATGTCGGCTGGCAAGCACAACGGTCCAAAGCTCCTGTACATTTCATACACTAAGTCAAAGGCCGCCGGGTCGATCAACCCAGCCCGCCACTCACCAAATAGACAGCCGCATGACTGGCTGCTCGCCAACCGGCTTCGCCGGATTGCCGCCAGCCAGACCAGTGGGTGTTTCGCTGGCGCTCAACGTTTCCAAAGACCCAAGTCATGCGCGCCCCCTTTCAAAAAAACTGAACTCCTTGTCACGGACCGGAGCCTCGGGCGTCTGACTCGCGGGGGGGTGGGGGGTGGGGGGTTTGGGAAAGGAAAAAACGCATGAAATCGGTCCGAAAAACAGAAGGCAAAAAAGCAAAGACACTCACGACATTTACACATAGATATTTAAACAAAAGGCCTACGGCCGGAGTTCATTACACCCTAAATAACCCCCAGTGGGTGGGTGGACCTGCTACTTAACAGATTCTGCATAAAGTGTCTCAGGCATCTCCAGCGCCGCGTCGCGATGTCGACGACCCTCCCCTAGCGGCCTCCGGGTCCGACGAAACACCGATGTCCTCCTCAGTATCCGCGTCGCCATAGACGCCCGTCTCCTCCGAGCTCCCCTCCGGGTCATGGAGAAGCAACACTACAAAAAAAATACACTTCGGTGATGATACGTGTTTGTCACAGTAGGTCGCGTTTTTTGTCATGCATGTACATCCATGACGATTTTATGACAGAATCAAGATAGTCATACCTGTGGTGTCGTAGAAGTGTTCCATGACATTACCAAAATTATCATCACGGAAGTGTCCACTTCCATGACGATAAATCGCGCGTCATAGAAGTCCTTTCGTCAAGGGTGACCGATATGTGGCATCCTCCATAACGGAACGTCGTTAAGCTATCGGGTCGGGTTTTGGATCCGATAACCCGTTAACAGCCCCGACCAATGGGGATTTTCCACGTGTAAAATCATCATTGGCTGGAGGAAACACGTGTCGACTCACCGTTGGGACAGATTATCCTCTCATTGGACCGAAGGCGCCTATGATACGGAGACACGTGGCATGGCCCAACAGAGGGCCATTCCTGTGAAAAGGCCGGCCCGTTTGACTTTGTCAAAAGGTGGCGGGTCGGCCCACGGAAAGCCTGTTAACGGCCTGTTCGCATATAGCCCATTTACAGCCCGCTAACCCCGCGCAGATTACGCCCTATCCGAATTAGGCCCAGTAGTGTCATCTAGGCCGTCCAATATGATTCCAGCCCGTTTTAACTTCCGGACCATGTGTGGCCCATGACTTCTTTCAGCCCATATGAGGCCCTTTGTAACTCTTGGCCCATTAACGGCCCGTGGTGAAACTGGCCCGTAATGAATAATGTATCACTTTATACCCAGTAATGGCCCGTTATTCTATTGGGCCATTTCCAGCCCAAGTTATCTTTCGGCCTTCTCAGGGCCCATTGATTCTTGGGCTCATTTGCAGCATTCGGTTACATACGGCCCATTACTGTCATTTTCTGCGTGTGGCCAAATTCAGCCCGTCGTTACAGTCGGCCCGTTTGCGGACCGTTAATAGTTGGGCCGTTTTCATGTCAAAAAAACTCGTTGGGTTGTTTTCATAGAGTTATCAAATACGGTCTATTAATGGCCCGTTATGGTCCAAGAATTGTACGGCCCATGATTGGCGAAATGATGATACGCCCCATAGAAGGCCCATGGATCTATGACCCGTATGAGGCCCATGGATCTACGGCCCGTAGAAGGCCCATGGGTCGTACGGCCCGTAGAAGGCCCATGGACCCTATGGCCCATAGAAGGCCCATGGACCCTAAGGCCCGTATAGAAGGCCAATGGATCCTATGGCCCGTATAGAAGGCCAATGGATCCTACGGCCGGAAGAAGGCCCATGGATCATACGGCCTGTAGGAGGCCCATGGTTACAACAGTCCGTGTGTTGCCATGATTATTTTGGCCTAGTTACCAAAAATAGGCTATTGTGGCCACTAGAAAAACACAGAAAAAGAACTGCAGTGACTACAAGCAAACAACTAAACAAGACAATAAGGAAATAAATAAGCAAGCATTTAACGCTAGCCTATTACCGCTAATACACATATTACATCTACTGGGCATCAAAGTTTGCCACCGTGCAAATATAGGGAACAAAGCAGCATATTACATACACTGGCCATCAAAATTGGCCACTAGTGCAAATAAACACGGCAACAAAACAAGAGCATAACTGAAACAACTTCAGAAGAGCTCAAGAAACGTTATCCCGGTATCCACCATGCTTTGGCAATAAGCTTAGCAAGCTGATTAGCTTTACCTGCTTGGCGCTAAAATCCTCCAACGCTTGTCGTTGCACGGAAAAGTATGCATCTGAATGCTCCAAGGACTTCCGCATCCTTTCGCTTCTTGTCAAAGACACCGTGATCGATGTCTTTAGCTTGTAGTTGAGACTCAAGAAAGCAACTGATTCGATACGGTGAGTTTGAATAGCTTGTGCAAGCGGTAGTGGCCAAGAATCGAACACTAAACCAAGACAGACTTTGGGGTTGTCTCATTGTCTTCAAGATAGTCTTCCTTAGTCGTTCTATCAGCTTTGTTGAGACCAACAAGGATGTGTCACTATCCCGAACCTTATCTCGCATTACTTTCTTTACCATTGCTTAATAAGTCGCTCTTCCCCAATATTCATCACAAGATTCTAAAAGAAGAAACAAGCGGACACATAACAAGTTTAGCATGTACTAGTATATGAAACTCATTTCGTGAACCAGTTCATTAGTAAGGTGGACAGGATTAAACTACCAAGTCTTCTATTGCCAAGTACTAGTACATAATAAAAGCATCAAACAAACATATATCTATGTCCTATGGTCACTGCATTGTCTTGCCAAATCAAAATAGAGACACGGTTCAAATCATATCAGTTCAAGACAAAGCGGCAGTGAAAGAATACAAAGCGTGGGAAACTACACGGCACAACAAGATTTCAGATGGGTACCACGGGTCTACATGTAGAACAACACTATTGGCTCTGTTGTGATGCTAGTAATGTGCATGATATAAAAGTCAACTGTATACACAATTGAAATTGAAATCAAAAGAGCTATTGATAAGAGCAAACCTGTTAAAGAAACATGCGTGAACATACCTGCTGTGCTATTTTAGTTTCGATTGGATCCTTCAATTTAAAAATAAGTCTGTATCAGTAAATACAGTGATACAAGAGCAAAGCAATCATAGTTAGAAAAGGTGCGCCTAAGTGAGCGCTTAAGCGCGCCTATGCTCTAGGCGTTGGCAAAACGCATTGCGCACAACTACGCATAATCTGTGCATAACTGCGCATAAGCATGCGCTTTGGTCAGTAAAGCGCAAGGCGGTGGCAAAATGCACAATTAACGCATAACGCTTTTTTGAACTATGATAGCAATGGAATCTTAAATTTGAACAGTTGTTCTTGAGGTTTAGGCACTTGTTCTACATGAACAGAGTACAGTAAGACGCAAGAATATAATACCTAAAATAGAAAATGAGCTCATAGACCTTACCACATTCTTGGTTCGGGACCAAGATAACAAAGCGTTCCCGATCATCGCCCAAAAATGTGTCTCAGAGAACGTAAGGGAATTTGATGAGATTCTTTGCGGTGAAGTACGTTTTCTTGAGTAATTCGATCTCGCCACCAAGCATTCTTGAAGATAGCAGAGGTATTAGCACAGGTTACCTCATCCTGAGTTTCCAAATCGGTCCTTCTCTATAGAGAAAAATGGGAAAATTTGCTGTATTATAACCATCATGGAGGTAGAATGTATGGGACGAAGCAAAGTAATTGCCATGAATAACATTACTTACACATAACTCTTGGACAAACACCTGAACTGGCATTTTCTTTCATCTTCAGTATAATATTTCCAAGATGGGAAGATACGCACATATGATTTAACAACATCAAATGCGATAGATGCTAAACTACGACTAGCTGGTTGTGCTTCCTCCATAGTAATAGGCGTACTAACTAGGGTTCATCATGATAGTACTGGCCCTTTGGGCACTGGAGCTGCCTTACTAACTGCTCTTGTTTTGGAGCTCTATGGTGGAGATGGTGCTGTGCCAACAGGAACTGGGTTACTATCGGCTGGGGTTGGGGTTAGATTGGGTGAAGCTGGTTCTCTGTCCATCGCAGTAGGGGTACAATCTGCGAGAGTTTGGGTTATGTGTGGCAGGGCTGGTTCTTGTGCATGTACAACCGGGGTGCTATCTCCACCAAGAGGTAGCACTGTTTTATTTGAAGACCGTGTTTTTATTCCGCTAGATACTGGCATCACCCGCTCCAATTCAAATGGTTGATAAACAGGAAACATAGTTGAATGTACAGACATTGTATGAGAGATAGATGCAATAGATAGTGTGGAAAAAAGAGGGCATGAAATAGTTGACATGTTTATTGTTTATCTAAAACGGATAGCATGACATAATTTCACATATATAATGCTGGATAGCATAGCATAACCTAATTCAAAGATATGATGAATAACTAAACAAGATCGGATGACATAATTCACCTACATGTTATCTAAGTAATCAGGATCGCATCATTTAATTCACATATGTGATTTATATGCTAAACAGAGGGCATTTGATATGATGTTTGAACTAAGAACATGGTGTTGAATATTGTGTATATGATGTCTAAACTATGCAATGCAAGACACCGTATGCATGATATGAGCAGTATAACCGTGCCAAGTTAGAGCATACACCTCAGTGGGGGAATAGGACTGGTCATCTGTCTCTGAATCCATCTCTGAGAGCTATCGAGACCCAAGAAGAGATCTGCTTCGACAGGTAGCACTGTCTGCTCTGAAGGCCCTGTTTTCACTCCAGATTTTTCCATCTCCCACCCAAATGGTCGATTCACAGGAAGAATAGTTTAATGTACAAACATTGTCGACAAATGGAAATGTAATGAAGAAAAGGATGGGCAAGATATCATTCAATTATATGATGCCTGTTTAAACAGGATGGCATTGCACATTTCACATATATTATGGCTGGCTAAAAGACATGAGACGGCATAATTCCCATATATATTATAGAAACTAAACAGGTGGCATTACAGAACATGTCTAAACTAAGCAGATGACATATATGATGTCAAAAGTAGGCACTGCAAGGCAACATATGCATGGTATGACTAACATCATCATGCCAAGGTAGAGCAAACACCTTGGGCGTAAATAGGAGTGGTCAGCGATGTATGAATCCGCCTTAGAACAGATATCTTCCTCTGGATTACAATCTAGAGAGGGGTGGGAAGGGTTTGCCATTGAACCCACCATGGAGCGATGTCTGCATGACATTGTATTGCCGTGCAAAACTCTTCTCTTTTTCTCTACATGTTCAGCATGATTGTGTACAATATCTGACATGCATACAAAAAAATATGGTGAGATTATGTAAGGAGAGCATGCAGAAATTTAGAGCGATGATAACAACCAATGGATGGATCCAAAAATAATGATAGCAGGCCGATGATTGCTTTAAATTAATGAAAAGACAGATGATGATTGCTTTACTATTTGTTTCCCACCCAAGATGAACAACATAGGCATACCCTAGGTGAACCAGATATTAGACAGACATACTATTCATTGTTGCCTCGATATGTGCCCCACAACTAGTTTAGAACTCAAGTTTGAACATTAATTTGGACCTGACTTGGGAGTCCAAGAGCTGAACAGGACGATAAAGTAGCAGGTAAGTTTAAGAAATGCATAACATAAGCATAAACAAAAGAGTGCGACCTCTCTTGTGGACCTGTGTACTCCTCACGTTCATCTGCTGAGTCGATGATGGTGATGCCGTTGCGGTGGGTGCTGGCGGCATGGAAGGAGATCTAAGGTGGCGAAAGACGGTCAGGAGTCGTGATGTCTGGTTTGGTGGATGCTTCTGTCGATGGAGCAGCTCAGGTGAGGTGGATGACGTCGCGGCAGGAGCAGGACAAACCACACAAAGGTCCCTTCGACACGTACCTGTAACTGAAGTAATTCTGTAAGGGCTCATTTGGCTTGCATGATTGCAGGGATAGGAAAAACACCAGAATAGGATAGGAAAATGCACATGGTAAACAGAGCATTTGTAAACACAGGATTTCTGTCAACTTGGGTGTTTGGTTTACGGGAATTGGAAGAGCAGAGGAATGCAAAGAAACATGGCCAAAATAAAGTGAAACCATATGAAAGCGTGTATAGTTAGAATGTTATTCTGGCACTAATGCACTTGGTCTTGTTTTCATGCATAGGATTTTGAAAAGTAGGTCCAGGTGGATGTTTTGCTTCATTCCTTTCAACAAAATGCATGAATAATTGAATAGTAGAGTGCCATTGGAAAATTCCCTATTGTTATGTTTTTCCGTTGAACCAAAATAGCCCTAATGGATGGACGTGAATGTATAGTAATAAGTGATGCAACAAGTGTACAACCTCTTTGCCGTAGTCGTGTCGACCTCGGCATCATTGGGTTGGTCACTGAAGCAGTTGAGGCAGAGGTGGCTGTCGGAGGTGTGGAGGAAGATCTGAGGAATCTGTAGACGGCGTCCGGGCATCGCTCATTGTGATGGATTGTTACATCGTTGGAGCAGCTCCGTGAGTCGAAGACGTCAAGGCTGAAGCAGCACAAGATGACATCGTCAATCTCAAGTGGGATTCTAATAGCATCTCCAATAGATGATGTAAAATGGTTGTAAAATTAACATCACCAAAACCACCGACTACAACAGATGAGGTAAAACTGTTGACTCTGAACTTAACTGTCGAAACTGAAATTTCTTCAGGATCTGAATGCTACTTGTAAACTGAATGCAATGGTAGCAGAGAGGCACTTGACATGTAGTTTAGGGAGGGCCTGCAGTTCATCTTCAACCTGCACCCCCCTGAGCCGCCAGCCACAACCGGCCGAACCGCCGGCCCCAGCGCCGCCTCGCCGCCCCGAAGCAACACGCCACCGCTGCCCCGGCCAGCCCTCTAGGCCCCCCTCCCCCCCACCCTGAACCCTAAGATAGATAGTGGGGTACCTCTCCGGTGAGCCGCCATCCCCGCTGCGGGTGGTTCTTCCTTAACTCCGCACCCCCCCAACCCCTAAAAACGGACTGACCCAAAAGTCGATTCAGTCGACTGAAGTGTGGCTTAATCAGAGTAGAGCAGCAGCACGAGCGAGGGGGAGAACAACAGCAGCAGCTGGGCGAGCGAGCGATCGAGCGAGAGCCGGAGCAGCAGCAGCAGTGCGAGCGAGCGAGCGAGAGCCGGAGCAGCAGTAGCAGATCCGGCTGGTATGGCCACCGCTGCCGAAGGGGCCTCGCACTGGGGGAGAGCCGCCATGGAGATGTCGCCCGCGGAGCCCGCTTCAAGGTGGCCGCTCCATGGTGGTGCGGGATGGAGCATCGTCGGCGCCGGGAGGTCGAGTTAAGGAGAAGGTGCGATGCGATGAGTGTACAACCTCTATGGTGGCGCCGAGTAGGCCTCGACTTCGTCCGAGGAGTCGGTGAGGTGCTGGGTTAAGGCGGCGCTATGGGGATGGAGCAGCCGTGATAGACGAGGCGATCGTCGGAGCAGCTCCTTGGAGGTGGAGGACGGGGCGGCTGAACTGGCGGGACGGCGAGATGGACGACAGATCCTCATCCGGGGAGGTGGACGAGGGACGTCGAGCTGTTGCGGTGGACGACGTCGTCGGGGAAGAGGCTCCGGCTAGGCAGTGGTGACATGGTGGACGGAGGAGGGTGGGGTTTCGCGGCTAGAGTGGAGAGGTTATGGCGGCCTGCGATTTCGAATGGCGAAAAGGGGGCGATGGGAGGGGGTGAAGCATGACTTAGGGACGCGCTTGTCCAAAATGTAGGGTGTGTTACAAAAGTACCCCCACCGATTTGAACTAGCGGCCCTTTCGGCTCAGGGTTAGAAGGGGGATTTCGCGTGTCGGGATTTGGCAGCTGGAGGGAGTTTTCGCGCGCGTTGTAATTTCGGGATAGCAAGGCGCGGGTTGTGAAGGCACCAGTTTTGGGAGCACGATATCTGAATTTTCGAGATATAACAAGACGCGGGTTGAATTTTAGGGACAAGCCTAACGTGTAGTAATATGGTACTTGTACGTACCAAATCAATTCACACTTCCCTCAACCAAAAAGAAAACAAAAAAATAAAACTATTCACACCACACAAAGAGAGAGTCTTGCCCCGTTTTACTATACAAATGCTATTCAAAGCTACTCCCTCCTTCCATCTATATAGGGCCTAATGTGTTTTTCGATGCTAACTTTGACCAAATATTAGAGCAATGATATATGACATGCAACTTACACAAAGCACACTGTTAAATTCGTCTGTGAAAGGTTCTTTCAATGATATAATTTTCACATTGTGCATGTCATGTACTATTAATCTTGTCAATAGTCAAAGGCGGTCTTAAAAATCGAATTACGCCATATATAGATGGAAGGAGGGAGTATGAATCCATGTTATGTCCGATTAAATTTTTTCGCTTGCTGTATAATGCGTGTAACCTACTCATACCAACATTTTAGTGCATTCCAAATGTCTATACTACCGCTGCAATTCGAACTAAATTTGAATTCGTTCCTCTATTTCAATAAGAATCTACAATCATGATTGTTGCCAACTTCAACCATCATTCATGTATTACCTTAATAACACACCACATGATTACTATAGATATAGATATGAACTATGTGTACTACATGAACTCGAATTCTATTTTTTGAATACACTTGATGTTGATTCCAAATAATAGTACATTTGATGTACTAACTATATATTCATAATCTAAACCATGTTCCATACGTGCACCGTGTTTATCACACAAAGTATAGTGCCCCGCCCCCTACATTATGACAAGTATTTAGACCTGAGTTGCAAAAGCCACACATTAGCCCAAATTATAATCAATGTTCTACATTATGATATCTTCTTCAAGTATTCGTATCCACTTTTTTATAATGAATTATGATCTCTGTTCGTCTTTTACACCTTCACGATCCTGTTCTATTTGTAGCTAGCTAGCGCTAACTTTCTATCGTGCATGCACACGCCCGCCCCCCTCACACACCCTTAGCGTCCCCTCCATCGCGCACGTTCATTATTTCTCTTTAGGTCGTCCACCAGCGGTGTGTGTAGGCCCCCAGCTCCTTCTTTCTGGCACACATCGGTCGATATACCTCTCTAGCCAAGTGTGCCTACAAAAAAACACATATATACTTACCCTCTTCTCTTCTCACCGTCCATGCCCCCATATGTCCAATACGATTCCACGCAGGTGCACACTCCCGCCCCTATTTTCATTAATCACATGCTCACACACTCCTCCCCCCTCGACATGGTAGGCCTCTCGCACCACCTCGTAGCCACAACCTCTCCCCCTGTCTGCCTCTCCGGACCTTATTTGCTTCTAACACATGCAGGCATGTATATGAACTGATCTCCCTACATTTAGCCAGGTCGACTATAATTCGTTTTCACCAAGCACCGATACACTTACCTCGCTAGTTATGTCTTTTTCCCAACCTTATTCCTCTGCTATACATATCCATGGATGTCGATCGATCTCCCTCAATACATAGCTAGGTCTCTCTCCTTCCCCACACATATACTAGTCGTCCGGTCTCTACCCCCCCCCCACACACACACACACATACACCGATAGTCGAACGTTGTAGGTAGGTATCCATGCCACGGAGAAGAACTGCACCTCTGCCCTCTCAAATTCCAGTAGGCCAGCCGCCCCGTATTTTTGACGTGGGCAAACACAAATTCGATGGCACTCTTACTCGATCGCGCAGCCACACACTTCATCCCTGTTTTCAATTCTATCGATATCTCACGTCCATGACTCCGTTTCACACACATTGCATATGTTACGTTTTTCTGATTGAGATATCATCAACACATTGTCTCTATTTCGCACAAACCATCTCTCTCACACCCACCCACGTACGTACCTGCACCTAAAGAAGAAGTGCATGCAGGACGCACATACTCACGTCTCGTTCCCGGCCACACCCGCGCGGGTACATGGTGGAGTTCGTTTCTGTACGAAAAGGCAGCCCACGTGATAATTTGACGCGTGTAGCGGTTATTTACTCGAAGGAGGATCGGGTACCACGCCTAGAATATAAAACGATTGCCGTGGGGAAAATGGAAAAATGGGTTTGTCTCTCGTCACACCATCTCACACAAGGTCGTCGTGGCCTCTGTCTCTCAGCGTTGGTCAGTGATCCGGCCGCATCCCGTCCGCTGGCGGAAAGGGAGGATATGCATCGTCTCTCCGTTCGACGGCGTTGAGGCAACTCGTCCCGATCTGCGGTACCCGCCGTTCTCTCTGACCAGGCTCCGGCGTGGTAGGGCCTTCGCCACTTGCTCGCTGCCGCAGTATGGGCAGATCCCGGCCGCCGGCGCCCTCCTAGTAACATCCCAACGACCCTCAGGTACAGCTTCCTATGGCCTTGCTCCACTGCCCATGTTCCCACATTGCTGCATGTGGATCTTCTTTAGTTGTTTGGTTAAATCGTATCTCGGCCGGCGTACTTTCCATCTTGCAATCTCGTCCTCAAACCATTTTTGATAAACCACCATGTGCTATCTTTCCCTTTTTACATGGAACATGCTTCTTTTTTGTCGGCGTATGTGTCTTCAACTCGTGTTATTGGGCAGTAATTGTTTCCTTTCGACCTCCTTTTGCAAACAGGGCTATCCATTTTCACCTCGTTGCTATTATGACCTTTTGGTGAACTGCACAAATCACTTTTACGAAGAGTGTTTTGTGCAGTTCCGCCAAAATGTCACACGGGCAACGTTTTTACATTTCTGTGGGACTGCGGAAAGGGAGATTGGTTTTGCTATCCTCGTCATCCAACTCCGTGCCTAATCTTCTCCAACAAGAAGTTAGTCCTAAAGAGAGATCGTAGAGGTGATCGGCTTCTATTTATGTGTGTTATGTTTCATCATCTAGTTCCACTATTATTGTAATCACACTGACTGGATATCTTTGCAAACAGGGATGGTCCGCCCGATTTTAGTGGAGCTGCACAAAATGATCGGATTGTGGTGTCCTTCATACACCTCTTTTTTGGCTACAGAGCTGGGTGAAACTAGCTGCCAAGCAATGAACACTGTGCCAAGGAAATGGAGCCATGCCTACGAATAGCATTGATCAATTATATTTTTTTCCTTTATTTGTACACCTACTCACAACTTTGTCTTCAGTTGTGATGTGAATATTGGCGCTGATCTGCGAACCATTGAGATGCATTAGCCATGGTAGTTTCATTTGTATTTGATGGAATGTTGTAACGAGATAATCTGACGCAAGACACATGAATCCTAAGTTGAAACCTTTTTTTCCTATGGGAACCAGAGTTGAAACCTTCATAGCATCACAGTAGAATTTCATCAAAATCATGCGTACATATAAACAAATCCTGAAGGATTGACAGCAATGCCAGAAACAATTCAACTTTGTTTCGCCGACGTGTTGGACATCCTTCATTCGGCTCCACCTGCCATGCAGCAATATTGAGTGCACAACACAACTTCAGGGAAAGATTCACCCCGGTCATTGCGCCGCAGTAGTAATGACTAGTGAGCAGTCAAATCACAGAGCCCCACCTTCGCCACAGTAAGTTGCTCGGACGAAGCAACCATCATTTCTCTGTTCCTTGAATCCGCTGGTACTCCCATATTCCCACAGTAATAAGTTGCTCGGGTGAATCAACCATCACTATATCCGCTCACGTGTGATGACCACATGAGCTATCCATTCAGATTGCATGTTAAAAAAATAAAGGTCGATAACTAATGCGGCAAACTTTCAAAAAAAAACTAATGCGGCACCTCGGGCCAATGTGGCCAGATCGCATTTTGTACGAGAAATTACACACCATGTTTCATTGGCATGTGGTCTGTTCCAACATATCAGTGAGACGAAGGCGAGTAGTAGGAGTATTTCCGAACCGACGTGTAGGCAGGGGCGCCCCTTCGTGAACCACGGCAAACTGGCAACCGTCCACCGACTCTTCGCCTTTCCCTCTCGATTTGGAACTGCTGTTGCACGCTCTTCCTCTCCCTCCTCCATTTTCCTTCAACCCTTCACCCTTTCTTCTGCCATTGTTCGATCGTCTTCTCAATGGAGGGAACAGGATGGAAACGACTCCGTTATTCTTGCCCCGATCTGAAAGATGACGTGGTGGAGGAACTCATTGATCGGTGCGACATCATCACCTCGGCTAGCATGGCAGGTTCGTTCAAGCCCATTCTCGACTCAACTAATAACATTATTACAAGGAACCCAATAGTCAAGGAGCGGTTTGATCTCCCTTATCTTCTTCGCCGTGACCCTGATGACTGGCGCCGTCACGACGGAGGCCTCGCCCTGTGCAAGTTGATGCCGCTTGATAATGATGTTAAGATGCCATCGCTTGAGGGCAAGGCTTGGGCAGGCGCAAATGGAGATTGGCTTGTTTACATTGGGTCCAACTGCGAGTGGGAACTTGTGATGTGTACACTCGTGACCGGTTTCCACTTCCAAAAATCTCAGCAGACTGCCCAGAGGTTGAGAACACCGATATTGTACGCACGTTCAAATACAATCATGGTGACTGTCTTCTACGGAAGATAGCAATTTCTCGAGTTCCCAACCGCTCTTGGAATTACAACAACTATGAAGTTGATGCTATCTTCGACAAGCTTGTTGCCATCCTTGCTGATTTGACTCGATGGATATTGCTCAAAATCCGTTTGTGTACACGCATGAGTATTGTGATGCAATTCAATACAAGGGCCTTGTGTTTGCTGCCACCACTTGTGGCACTATTTTTGCATGGAATTGTTATGATTTTGGTACGTTTGTCTTCCACCGTAATTATAATTGTTTCATCCACATGCATGCGGGTTAGCAAGTTTCCCTTTACTAACTAACCTTCTTCTTGTGTTTCCAAGGTCCTGTGAACATTCCACCACCTATACTTGAAAATTTTTATAGCCAAGGGGGAGATGACGATGGTGATGATCACGAGCATGAGGACGAGCAGCGCCCATATACTCTTTGGCGCCTGGCAACTAATTTCGATGGATCACCTCTTCTCGTGTGTATACAGCCCACTGATGATGTTACTGCTAAGGAAGCAGGTATAGTCTCCCATGGTCGCACTCTCCGGACCTATTCCAACACCCGTTGCATGGTATTCGGGATGGATACTAGTGTGCTAGCGCCAACACCTTCTCCCTGGTACAGAATTGATAATCTAGGATAAAACTTGCTCTTCCTTGGACAAAACTATCTGATGATGGTGAAAGGCGATCCAACTGCTGTTGACACAACGTTACTAGCACCATTTATGAGAAGCAACTGTGTCTATACCTCGGACATTAGCGTGATTCCCTACCCTGGTACTGATATAGTAGGCCGCTTCAGCCTGGATGATCAGTCCTGCGTTGGTCTCGAGATCGACAATAGATGGCCCATCCCAGAGAATCACTTGTGGTTCAAAACAAGTGTTTCCAACGCTGAGAAATGGTTGAGTTGAAGTTCATTTCATTGCTTGTTATTTGTTGTGTGGTGAAAACTTTAGTATCTATAATGTATCCTCGTTGTCGATGTGGGTTGATGACCTGTTGTATGTAATAAAATGATATGCATGTGATAAACTTACTAAATTTATGAATGGCTTTCGAGTTGCTTCTGTGAGTGAGTGGTGCGACGAGGCAAAAAATATTTTCCGAATACATAATTGTACGTGCATTGCAACAGGTTATCGGATGAGGCCAATCAACAATAGTAGTACACTATTTGTACTAGCTTCACATGCTTCGCGCGTTGTGCAGGTGTTTTTACTGTAGCCATATTGTATGTAACCAGCACCTCGAATCCTCGATACTAGTACTATATAGTAAGTAGTAGGAGTAGTAGGGTGGCATGGGCGTAACAAGCATTCACGTCCAGAGTACGGCACACGCCACCAAAGACGACTTCCATCGACACCATATTTCTTGGAGTCCGTGCTAGAGCAATCTCTTCAACCTCATCGTTTCTCTAACTCAGCCATCGCGGCAAGCGGCGAGGTGGGGGTTTCTTGATAGTCGGTTTCCTCAACTGCGGTCCCACTTGTAAGGCCAACTCCAACGCTCTATCAATATATGGATGTACTCTTCTTCCCAATACAAAAACTTGCATCCATTCTACTCCCTCCGTTGCACAATACATGCCTTCTATTTGCCAAAATATATATGTATCTAGACATGTTTTAGTATATAGGTACATCCATTCTTGGACAAATGGAAGTCAAGTATTTTGGAACAGAGGGAGTACACAATTAAAATTTTAAGTTAGCACAACTAGTCTAATCCGAGAGCACAACCGAAGATTTGGTCGGGTTCTTCCCCCTTTTGCCGACCGTGGGACATCCAAAGATCCGTGTCGTGTCATGAAAGAAAATAGAGTGGTAGTTGAAGCCACGAGATGTGCATCTTGGGTTAAATTGTAAATAGAATCTTACTACTCTTGAGTAACTCCAAAAGCGGCCACCGAAGATCTTTATTAGATTTGTTTTTCATCACTAGCACGTCGAGGTGAAAGATGTGCAGGTTCAGTGGGTCCTCTTGCGTTTTCACTGACATGTGGGGCCACATGTGAGCAAACAGACGATGGGCTCCGCGCGTCCGCTTACTGGCTGAGAAGAGAGATAGAGGAGGGCTGAGCACGGACTGCAGGAAATTTGTTCTATGTAACCAGCACCTTGATATTCGCGTGTGGTTGTTTCTAGAATAAAAAAAGGAGGTACCCCTACTTATGTTACTCCCACTACGCCTAGACTAAGTTTAGTAGGTGACCTTGCGCTTGGCTCTTCTCCTCTTCCGGAAGCCGATGGTTCTACAGTAGTGCTTCTGGCAATCTGACACCAAATGAACTGATGCACGTCCACCGCTTGTAAGCAAAAGTTTCTCCTCGTGCTGCGAGCCACCGCGCACGCGTTGGCGAGGGAGAAGGCGTAATCAAGTTTCTCGTCATTCTGCGAGTTGATGGGACACATCAAAGTTATTTACTAGTAGTACGTAGTCTCTCCAAAAAAGGGCTGACCATGTCATTGCTACCATCCCGTGCTCCGTCGTTGAGTATGTGCACTATTCACGTGCCATCGAGGAGAAAAAATATTGCGTAGGTGCCATTGAAGTGCATGACTCACTTACGAAAAAGGGTTTCCCCCCACTTCCCCCCCCCCCCCCGCACGACTCACTTACGCACTACTTATCTGATTATCTCCATTTTCTTGCATGACACGTGCACCTTGATGCTAGATGTCTCGCGTGTTGGGAAAAGGATGAACAAAGCTCACGTAAAAGAAAAGAGTTGAAGAGCATAGATTCCCGATGACCGAGGAGGAGCAAGGAACCTTGCGGTGGAGCGTCTGCAAGGAACCTTGCGCATTTTCCCCTGTTTTTTGCCGCCTGCCCACCTATAAACAACTAAAAGAACATGAATTTTTCGCTAACCACTAGAAACGGTACATCAGGATGCTAAGTTGAAGATGTTTTATACTCCCTCCGTTCCCAAATATAAGTCTTTTTAGATATTTCAATAAGGGACTACATACGAAACAAAATGAGTGAATCTACACTCTAAAATATGTCTGCATACATCCGTATGTTGTAGTCTATTTGAAATGGCTAGAAAGTCTTATATTTAGGAACGGAGGGAGTAGTTTATATTGAATTATTGATAACCACGCAACAAGCCACGCATGCAGCCACGCATGTACACAAGCCAACGCACTAACTCCATCCGATCCAACTCATGCACATACACGCACAGCATGGAGCACACAACGCACGTACACAAGACGTGCATGCACACACGCTCGGCAGTAGAATGCACGTGAATAACACATGCATGCGCACACACTCGGGTGCATGGAGGCGTGCGCCATCTGCGAAGACGTCCGGTTCGTCGTGCTATGGCGAAGCTCACACGCAACGGCGCATACGCATCTCTTGCAGCACCTCTTTGCCGTTGTTGCTCAACTACTACTCGAATACGAAGACGACCGCAGCCTCGGCCTTAGAGCTAGCACCGATGAAAAACACGCACACTGCACGCACACGAGCACATACGGAGTGCCCACGACGTGGTGGTGGTGCGTCCCCAGCCGCCTCTACTCCTTCTGCACTCATTGTCTATCAAGGCGGCTGCATGCTAATGATGATGTGGGTGAGATCTTCTAGGACTCAGATGATGACGAGGAAAATTATGAGACACAAGGTGACATACACCGTCAAGGTCCATGGTCAAGGGGGTGCTAGTAAGTGCTTAGATGTGCTTAGAGCAAGTACAATAGAGCTGAGTCAACGGGCTATAAGGAATAAACTATAGTATATTTCTGCTTAGTTGGAGGAAAGAGAAGAGGAGAGAGAAGGTAAGCGGGCTCTTTGTGAAGAGCCAGCTCTAGCACGTGCTCCTAGGCACTTTGTGAGAATGAAAGGTGGGCCACAAAACAAAAAAGTAGTAGTACAGTCTTTTGATCTACTGTTGTACATGTTGACTATAAGATGGGCTGTAGATGACATGGCACTGGCTTATAGCCAGCAGCTGGCTATACTATTAATGCTCTTTAGATGAGGTGTTAAGTGCATTAAATGGCTTAGTAACTCAAGTCTTCAATGCATAGGTTCTTAGTTTATTGGTGCCACATCATATTTTATGCCTAGGTGGCAGCCTTAGCAGCTATACATGGTGGAGCACTGGGAGAGGCCAAGGCTAGTCATAGTGGGGAGTAACTTGTACTGTAACATATTACTATGTTACTCTAAACATCTCTATAAACCGGAAAGGAGGGAGTAGTAACATAGACTAGTGTCATATGCAGAGTATGGGAGCACATGATATTTCCCCGTCCGGACCGATCCCAAGTTGGCTTCTCACCTTTTTGGCCCAACAAAAACCCCTCCCCCCTCCCGCGCACGCTTCCCGCCCAGCGCCAACTGAGCCCGCCGCTCCACATTGATGGCAAGTCAGGGCGACACGACCTCTCACTGCTTCCGCCATTGAGGCGGCGCAGACATCGAGGGCACCGCCACGCTGCGCCTGACATTTCAGACTACACAATGGATAGTAAATTTTAGAGAAAGTACTACAATTAGATGACATAAGCAGGCTATAAGGATTTAAATATAGTATTTGTGCTTAGTTGAAGGAGAGAGAAGAGGAGAGAGAAGAGAAGCGGATTGTAAACGTGTAGCCGGTTGTACTCCAACATACTTTGTGAGACAAAAGGTGGGGCCATTATTAATGATATTGTATTTATACTAAAGGGACTAATGGATGCCTTAATTACTCCGTTTTTTTAGACAAACCTTGGTGGGGCTATTATTGACTTTTGTTTGAGCTATTATTGACTTGGACGTGGGGTTTGGGGGCCAAAGGCCTACTATTATACTCGCATAACTGACCTGACATGCTCTACCCTAGCCGCCGCTGTGTCATATGGTTTCACACCGTTCTAGATCTTAGCGCCGCCACGCAATTCTTCTCCAGCCCTCCTTCCGGCGTGCACCACGAGAATGGACAGCAGTCCTCTGAACCCCGTCTTTCGTGATCCTGTACGGGAGAGGGGCGATCAGGTTTTTGGGGAGCACACTCCTGTGACTGCTGCCAGCGACGACTTCCTCAATGACAGCCTTTTTCCCCGACCTCGGTAACCTCTTCATCAACGACATGAGTGACAACATCAACCACATCGGTTCTGCTCCTGCTGTACAATGTGTGATTCTGTCCTCCTGGTTTAGTCCGCATCATTACTTTGATGTTTGCAATTGTCGTCATGATCTATTTACTGCTGATTCGGATTAAATCTCATACTAAATTGCTCATATATTCAACAATCCAATCCAAAAACATGATCACGGGCAATTTACTCCGAGTGGTTCTGCTGCGCTTTTGAAGCCGCCTACTTTTAAGGGGGTGCAATATAAAAGGTGGCGCACAAGAGTAGTATATTGGTTTCAGATCATGTACTGCTATGACGCCACTAAGGGTAAGCCTGAGGGCGATCTTAATCCTACACAGCAGGAAGCTTTTGTAACATGGATACCCTCTTCAAAGCCGCCCTGCTGAGTGTTCTTGACGATTCCATTGTGGATTCATATATGTCATTTGACAGCGGCAAAGATATCTGGGCTGTGCTTGAGGCCACGTTTGGGCCCTCGGGCGCTGGCAACGAGTTGTACGTCATGGAGCAATTCTCTGACTACAAGATGACTGATGAGCGCTATGTTGTTCAGCAGACTCATGAGATACAGTCACTCTCTAAGGAACTTGAGTACTTTAAGTGTGTGTTGCCGGACAAATTTCTTGCTGGGACCATCATTGCCAAGCTTCCACCTTCGTGGAACGATTTTGCTACTTCTCTGAAAAACAAGAGACATGAGTTTTCTGTTTTGGATCTCATTAGCACTCTTGATTTTGAGGAGAAGGCGAGAGCAAAAGACACACGTGCTCGGGTCACTGAGGGAGCTTCTAGTGCCCACATGGTACACGAGAAGAACTTCCAGCCCAACCAACCCCAAAACAACAAGAACAAATCTCAGGGGAAAGGCAAGTTTGATGCAAAGAACAAGCCGTCACATTCTACCAACTTCAAGAAGAATTCTCATCACGGGAAGGGATACAAACCTCAATTTTGGTAGCACCGCACAAAATTTATATGGATGCATCTACCCTGCTGTTAGCTAACGTCATGGTGATCCAAGTATTCCTACATTCATAACTAGGTATAATGACCACCGCAAGATGAAATTAGCTTATTCGTACGTTGACTTGCTGAATGCAGTCCGGAACGATCCTGTCATGCGTGGAGGAGCAAACAAGCAGTGTAGCCGACGGTGGAAATCAACCAAGGACTTATGAAATTATATGTAGTCTTCCTCAGGCAGGTCAGTATCCCCTTCGTCCAGATGATCGTGTTTTGTCATGCTGAGCTATTGATATGTGCTACTGTTTTGCAACACCGTTTAAGTATAGCTACTGTTTTCCTATCTTTTGATTCGGACAATGAATATGATATCGGGAACGCACAATATGGACCCATGTTGAGTCATCTCTATTTCCTCATGTGTTTGCTGCAAATGTGTCAAAGATCAATTGCAAGATGAGGCAGCTAGCTAGCTGTGGAGTTGCCAACATGCTCAAAGTGCTCATAACATTGAGAAGAAACAAGCATGCCTAGGAAATTAATGCGTCTTGGGAGGCCCTTTGCTCGAGAGAAGCATCGACCGATTTTCTTTATTTCCACACCTTCTCACAGCTTTGTATATTGGTTATAGTATGGTGAATCATTGAGATGCATAGACATGTTGAACTTTTGTTCTTCTCAATGTTAGTTTAATGTGAGTGTTCGCATCGATCGCATCCTCTAATTTGGTGGATGCACACAGAAAAATAAATCTCCTTAATTTACTCCATAACCACCCTATTAAATAGGCCTAGTAACAAAGTAGGCGCATGCAGTGGCCGGCGGGCACATGCATCCTGCATGCATGGCCAGTCAGCCAAGCCCATGCGCCAGCTCCAATGCAGCAACGCAAAAGAAGAGAGCGGTTCTTGGGAAAAAGCGAGTAGTTAGTGCAGCGGGCCTTATAAACACGAACAGCTCGCTCTCCCGCTTCCGTCTCCCCACCCAATTCCCCCCGCTCCCGAATCTTCCTCACTCGTCCAGAAAACCCCGCTCACCTTCTTCCTCACTCGTACAGAAAACACCTACTCCTCTTCTTCCACTCCTACAGAAATCCCCAGCCCTCCTTCTTCCCCACTCGCACTGCCACTAGGCTCATCTCTGGCTACTCTGCTCAAACCCGTGAGCTCGGTGCGACGCCCACAAGGAAAATGGAGTCGGCTGGCCCCAGCGCCAAGAAGATGAGGCTCCCGCCAGCGGCGACGCTGGTTGTAGATCCCGCACCCGGTAGCGCGGGCAGAAGTGGCGAGCCCCTCCCCCCACCCGGATCTGAGGAACCGGTAGAATCTCCGATGGACCGCATCAGCAATCTCCTGGGCGTCATCCTTGAGGAGATCATCTCGCTTCTCCCCACCAAGGATTGTTGCCGCACACAAGTCCTCTCAACTCGGTGGCGCCCTCTATGATGCACCACACCCCTCAATCTCGACTGTCGTCAGATATATGTCCTTCCTGAATTTGATCTCATCAGAGCCATCGTCTCTTCTCACCAGCAGGGTCCTGTTCAATGCCTCTGCATCCCGACAAGCTACCTGCTGTCCATACCCGGCAAGGTGGACGCTTGGCTGACATCCCCTGAATTCGGAAAAATCCAGCAGTTTGAGTTCTACCATTACCACGAAAGTTTCATACCACGAACATACCAAGAATTCGTGCCCACACCACCGTTGTCCATCTCGCAGTTTTCCTCCTCTCTTCACACGGCCACCTTCGCCCGGTGCCATCTACCAGCCGATCTGGTACAAATGCTTCGACTCCCACTGCTAAAAAAACTTTATCTTGTGGTGGTTTATCTGTTGGAGGCCTCACTGCACAGCATCATTGATGTCTACTACACAACCTTCTTCTTGTAGACGTTGTTGGGCCTGCAAGTACACAAGTTTGTAGGACAGTAGCAAATTTCCCTCAAGTGGATGACCTAAGGTTTATCAATCCGTGGGAGGCGTAGGATGAAGATGGTCTCTCTCAACCAACCCTGCAACCAAATAACAAAGAGTCTCTTGTGTCCCCAACACACCCAATACAATGGTAAATTGTATAGGTGCACTAGTTCGGCGAAGAGATGGTGATACAAGTGCAATATGGATGGTAGATATAGGTATTTGTAATCTGAAAATATAAAAACAGCAAGGTAACTAATGGTAAAAGTGAGTGTAAACGGTATTGCAATGATAGGAAACAAGGCATAGGGTTCATACTTTCACTAGTGCAAGTTCTCTCAACAATAATAACATAGATAGATCATATAACAATCCCTCAACATGCAACAAAGAGTCACTCCAAAGCCACTAATAGCGGAGAACAAACGAAGAGATTACGGTAGGGTATGAAACCACCTCAAAGTTATTCTTTCGGATCGATCTATTAAAGAGTTCGTACTAGAATAACACCTTAAGACACAAATCAACCAAAACGCTAATGTCACCTAGATACTCCATTGTCACCTCAAGTATCCGTGGGCATGATTACACGATATGCATCACACAATCTCATATTCATCCAACCAACACAAAGCACTTCAAAGAGTGCCCCAAAGTTTCTACCGGAGAGTCAAGAAAACGTGTGCCAACCCCTATGCATAGGTTCATGGGCGGAACCCGCAAGTTGGTCACCAAAACATACATCAAGTGGCACGTGATATCCCATTGTCACCATAGATAAACACGGCAAGACATACATCAAGTGTTCTCAAATAAAGAGTCAATCCGATAAGATAACTTCAAGAGGGAAACTCAATTCATCACAAGAGAGTAGAGGGGGAGAAACATCATAAGATCTAACTACAGTAGCAAAGCTCGCGATATATCAAGATCGTGCCATAGAGGGAACACGAGAGAGAACACGAGAGAGAGAGATCAAACACATAGCTACTGGTACATACCCTCAGCCCCGAGGGTGAACTACTCCCTCCTCGTCATGGATAGCGCCGGGATAATGAAGATGGCCACCAGTGCTGGTTTCCCCCTCCGGCAGGGTGCCGGAACGGGCTCCAGAGAGGTTTTTGGTGGCTACAGAGGCTTGCGGCGGCAGAACTCCTAATCTATCTTGATATTCGATGTTTTAGGGTACGTAGGCTTATATAGGCGAAAGAAGTCGGTCAGTAGGTGCTCGAGGGGCCCACGAGACAGGGGGGCGCGCCCAGTAGGGGGGTGCCCCCCTATCTCCTGGCCTCCTCAAGGATCTTCCAACGTGAACTCCAAGTCTCCAGGATGATATTCTTCCCAAAAATAACGCTGCCGAAGGTTTCATTCCGTTTGGACTCCGTTTGATATTCCTTTTCTTCGAAATACTGAAATAGGCAATAAAACAGCAAAATGGGTTGGGCCTCCGGTTAATAGGTTAGTCCCAAAAGTAATATAAAAGTGTATAATAAAGCTCATAATCATTCAAAACAGATAATAAAATAGCATGAATGCTTCATAAATTATAGATACGTTGGAGACGTATCAGTATCCCAAGCTTAATTCCTACTCGTCCTCGAGTAGGTAAATGATAAAAGACAGAATTTATGAAGTGTGAATGCTAGAAGGTGCACAAGTTTGATCAATGATAATTTCAATCACCTTTTCTAGCATGATAATATGTCATAACAGTAGTTCATCTCATAAAACTTCTCACGATAAAGTAACAAGCAATTCACATGTCAAAGCATAGACCATAAACTTTCTTGAAAACTAGCAAGCTTCATTCTTGGTCATCAAACAATTGCAATTCAACTTATTTTCAGGAATAACAAACTCCACATACTCAACTATCATATAGTCTTCTACAATTGCTAACACTCACGCAATATTAATGGTTATGGAGTTTCAATCGGACACTGAGAAAGATAGGGGCTTATAGTGTTGCCTCCCAACTTATTCACCCTTGGGTGATGTCAACAATAATAGTTCATGCTAACTTACATCCAATTGGATATATATATATATCAGGATCACTCCAACACAAAGTGCTTGCCAAAGGACAAAATGAAAAAGGGAAAGGTTAAGATCACCTTGACTCTTCCATAAAGTAAAAGACATAAATTAAAAGATAGGCCCTTCGCAGAGGGAAGCAGAGGTTGTCATGCGCTTTTAGGGTTGGATGCACAAAATTTTAATGCGAATGAACGTCACTTTATATTGCCACTTGTATATGAACCTTTATTATGCAGTCCGTCGCTTTTATTGCTTCCAAAGCAGGATCGTATAAAGCTATTTTCTTCACACCAAAAGATCATACATATTTACAGAGCAATTTTTATTGCTTGCACCAATGACAACTTACTTGAAGGATCTTACTCAATCCATAGGTAGGTATGGTGGACTCTCATGGCAAAACTGGGTTTAAGGATATTTGGAAGCACAAGTAGTATCTCTACTTGGTGCAAGGAATTTGGCTAGCATGAGGGGGAAAGGCAAGCTCAACATGTTTGAATGATCCATGACAATATACTTTAACTGAGATGTCAGAAAACATAAACCATTACGTTGTCTTCCTTGTCCAACATCAACTCTTTAGCATGTCATACTTAATGAGTGCTCCCAATTATAAAAGATGTATAGGATAGTGTATTTATATGTGAAATCTCTCTTCCTTCAATATTGAGGGAGTCCTGGACTAGGGGGTGTCCGGACAGCCGGACTATCATTATCCGCCGGACTCCAAGACTACGAAGATAGAAGATTGAAGACTCCGGCTCGTGTCCGGATGGGACTTTCCTTGGCGTGGAAGGCAAGCTTGGCAATACGGATATGTAGATCTCCTACCATTGTAACCGACTCTGTGTAACCCTAGCCTCCTCCGGTGTCTATATAAACCGGAGGGCTTTAGTCCGTGGGACAACATACATTACAACAATCATACCATAGGCTAGCTTCTAGGGTTTAGCCTCCTTGATCTCGTGGTAGATCCACTCTTGTACTACCCATATCATCAATATTAATCAAGCGGGGCGTGGGGTTTTACCTCCATCGAGAGGGCCCAACACAGGTAAAAACATCGTGTCCCTTGTCTCCTGTTACCATCTGCCTAGACGCACAGTTGGGACCCCCTACCGAGATCCGCGGTTTGACACCGACATTGGTGCTTTCATTGAGAGTTCCTCTATGTCGCCACCGATAGGCTTGATGGCATCTTCAACCAATAACGCTGTCAAGGTGAGACTTTTCTCCCGGACAGATCTTACGATTCGGCGGCCGCCTCTGCGGGCAATTCACTTGGCCATCTGGAGCAGATCGAGCTTCGCCCCTGGCCGTCGGTCGATTCGGAAGCTTGAACTTCACGGCCGATGTCGCGAGAGACTTGCTCTTGACGGACTCGAGCCACAACCAGCGCGCCCGCCTTGTGGCGACGGCATGATCTAGCTCTGCCAGCGAACAGTGCCCTGGTGGCCGCACCTGGATCCGCTTCAGCCATTAGCCCGGAGCCGATCGCCCAGATTGAGGGCCGGTGGATAGACGCTGCCCTGGGGGCTTCAACAGCCACGGCGATGGAGCCAAACACTAATCTTGTCCCCTGCGAAACTCGTGATTCCGAGGCACCGAACTCCTCGCCGGACTCCGAACCTCCGCGCCCTACCAATCGATCCGGATTAGGCGCGGTTATAAATTCACCGCGCGGACATCTTCCAACACTCGCCTTTTGGCGATATCCTGAATTCACTAAAGCATCTCTCGCTATCGGAGAGTCTGGCGGACTATGGCGGGATGGTTGAAATGCAGACGACGAAGAAATTGAGCCCACCCACCACCCACTTTGTAGCCACCGCCGACGATCTAACCGACATGCTAGACTACGACTCCGAAGACATCGGCGCTATGGACGGCGATGCGGAGATTTAACGAGAACCAGCGCCTACTGAGGCTTTGGAAGACCACCTCGTCATCGACATATATATGGTGGACACCCCAAAAGGCGGGGATGGCGAAGAAGCGGGAGGCAGATTCTTTAAAGAAGCAGCCCAAGCGCCCGGCGTCGGTGGCGCCGCTCTAAATCCGCCATAGCAAGAATGAAGATTCCGGCACGAGGAGATAATAATACTCGAGAGAGTGCGAAGACAATCCCCTCGGCAAGACTCAGCGCAGAGGATGTAGAAGCAAGCCCTCACGAGAGGGCGGCAGACGAAGAGGTCGAGGATCATAACTATATGCCTCCCTCCGAAGACGAAGCAAGCCTCAACGATGATGAGTTCGTCGTACCCGAGGATCCCGTCGAACAAGAGCGCTTTAAGCGCAGTCTTATTGCCACAGCAAACAGCCTAAAGAAAAAGCAGCAACAGCTTCAAGCTGATCAGGACCTACTGGCCGATCGATGGACCGAGGTCCTCGCGGCCGAAGAGTATAAACTCGAACGTCCCTCCAAAAGTTACCCAAGACGCAAGCTGCTCCCCCGATTAAAGGAGGAAGCATACATACCTCCATCACCGGCAAGCGATATGGCTGACCGACCACCCGTGGTCGGAGAAGAGGCATCCAGGCCCCGGCCAAGACCATACCCGGCATCGCTCCAAAAGTGAAGCCAAGAGGGAACGCGGACTTGCGAGAGATATTGGAGGACAAGGCAAGGCAATCCAGATCCATCTACGGATCACGTGGGCGCCCACGACCCGCATTTAATACCGTCGCGCGGATACAATAACCCGGCGGGCGAACACAGCAAGACAGCGCTCTCTCGAGCTGCGTCGCGATATTGCTCAATACAGGGGCGCCGCACACCCTCTATGCTTCACTGACGAAGTAATGGATCATCAGATCCCCGAAGGGTTTAAACCCGTAAACATCGAATCTTACGATGGCACAACAGACCCCGCGGTTTGGATCGAAGACTATCTTCTCCACATCCACATGGCCCGCGGTGACGATCTACATGCCATCAAGTATCTCCCACTCAAGCTTAAACGACCAGCTCGGCATTGGCTAAACAACTTGCCCGCAGAGTCAATTGGGTGCTGGGAGGACCTGGAAGGCGCATTCCTCGACAACTTCCAGGGCACATATGTGCGACCACCAGACGCTGATGACCTAAGCCACATTACTCAGCACCCAGACGAATCGGCCAGACAATTCTGGACATGGTTCTTGACAAAGAAAAACCAAATCTTCGATTGTCCGGATGCCGAGGCCCTCGCAGCCTTCAAACATAACATCCGGGACTAGTGGCTAGCCCGGCACCTGGAGCAGGAAAAGCCGAAATCCATGGCAGCCCTCACATCGCTAATGACCCGCTTTTGCGCGGGAGAGGACAGCTGGCTAGCCCACAGCAACAATCTCCGTAAAAATTCTGGCAGTCCGGATACTAAGGACAACAACGGCAGTCACGTCGAAACAAAAACAAAGCGCCGCGTGCGGCGAAAGGAGGATCTGGCGATCAGCGCCGGATTCGAGGCTCTTAACCGGTCGTGGAAGAAGCCATTTAAAAGAACCACTCCGGTCCGTCCAATCTAGACTGAATACTCGACCGCTTATGCGGATACATGGCACCTCTGAAAAACCAGCTAACCACACCAATAGAAATTGCTGGGTGTTCAAGCAGGCCGCAAGTTAATTGCGAAAACAATGACAAGGGGCTAAACAATGACGGCGACGAAGAGACCCGGCCGCCCGAACAACGAGAGATGTAAGGGTTTTCCCCACAAATGCAGACGGTGAATATGATATCTGCGACCCACATACTCAAGAGGGAGAGAAACACGCACTAAGAGGCGTCTATGCGATGGAGCGATCGCCCCAAAGTTCAATCCATGGTCCTCTTGTCCGATCACTTTCGATCGAAGAGACCATCCGACCAGCATACGCCATGGCGGATTCGCGCGTGGTTTTAGACCCAATCGTCGATGGATTTCACCTCACGAGAGTCCCGATGGGCGGCGGCGTGCTGAACCTCCTCTATCGGGATACGGTCGTAAAATGGGCATAGACCCATCAAGGATTAAACCTACAAAGACAACCTTTAAAGGTGTCATCCCAGAGTGAAACCAAGCTGCATGGCTCACCACTGCGAAGTGGTCTTGGATCCCGGATAATTTCGGGCGAAGAGTTAATCTTGACATAGTCCCGTTTCACAGCGGCTATCACGCTCTGCTTTCGGACGAACGCGTTTGCAAAATTCAGCGCGTGCCGCATTATGCATACCTAAAGCTCAAGATGCGGGCCCTCGTGGAGTCATCACGGTCAATGGGAATACGGGCGCTCCTCCGAGCGGAGGAACATATAGCGGCGCTTCGCAGCGAAATCTGAGCAGCCTTCTAAGGCAATTCTCAAGTCCGGTAGTTAAAGGCGGATCTGACAAAGCGCGCGAGCAATGCCAACCAAGATCACTGGTGCGATCGAACGCAGCGTAGCAATGCGGCCCCAACCCTCGCCCGCGCATGATCGCAAGAATAACACTCCGCGTACATCATTACGCTTTGGAGATACCATATGCGCAGGGAAAGGGGCACGATCACAATGGACCCAGAGTGCGGCTCGACCACACCAGGGGCTCGCAAGTGTGCCCCCCTTCTTTTCTTTTTTCATTTTACTACTTTGTGTACACATGACTCCGTTAAGCAGAAGCCCTGTCCGGTGGCGAACTTGCCGAACTCATGATGCAACAGTCAGGGATCAAAGAAGGCCACGACGTACATTCAGGTGGTCTCAATTACGAGCATTAAATTCGATTATATACACCAAGTCTGCAGCTCATCCCTGGAGGGGGACATGTTTATTTTGTCCAAATCCCTTGCTTACCGCACTATTTGTATCAGTCCGCTTTACTAGCAGACCCTCTTTCATAAATAATGCAGCACCTTTTTATTGCAATTGCATTATCTTTTATATATATGTTCATTACATGACATCTTGCACCCGTATATTTTGGTGCGGCCGAATCGCCGAGGCTTCATTCCCCAAATTATGGTGTGATAAAGTCGAACACTTTCACAAGTGCGGCACCCGAACTTATAGCATTATATGAATCGGCTCGAATCATGTCTTGGGTCAATAGTTGGGTTTGCCCGGCTCCCACGTTTTGGTGCCTTCGTTCCGTTACAGCCGGCTAAGGTGGCATTGGAAGAACTACTGCGATTGCGCCCGGTTGAGCAGGCGGCGCCTCGATGGAAAGCTAAAACGGCCGGCATGATAAGGCGAGAGACTGTCGCTGTTTGAGAGGTTTTTTCGGTCATAAAGACTCACACCGCTTGACGAAGTTCGGATAATGTCCGAGCGAAGGTGTGGATAGCGCCCAGTTCGGTCTTCCGAATACCGGGGCTTCACCAAATTTAAAATTATAGAATTCTATGGCTAAGTGAGAGTGTTCAAGCATTATAAGTCCGGTTGCCTTGTTAAATCGTGTTGGCGCCTCCTAGATGGACCCAAAAATGGGAACAAGAGTGCTCAAGTTTATCCCAACACCCCAGCACTTGTGGCTTGGGGTGAAAGCCAACGACTTGCCATCTCTCGATTTTACAAGCGGCCGCCTGAAGGTAATATTTTAAATTAAACAAGCGTTGCTCATGGCGCATATGAGCGAAGTTTTCAGCGCTACGATAAATACATAGCGAGTTCACTCAAAGATTACATTTCGAGAGCACTCATCGCAATATCGCGAGCTCCCTTGAGAACATTTTATAATACTTCTCCGGCGTGCGATACTCCTGCCGGTGGCGGTGGGTCCGTGAAGCTTCTCCGCATCCAACTTGCCCCAGTGCACCTTTGTGCGGGCAAGGGCCCGACAGCGCCTTCAATACAAAGTGGGCGCTTGATGACCTCCACCCGGGGCATGCATCCACCAGCCGCCGCCGAGGCCAAAGTAGCTCCCGTGCATGGCCTGTCGAGCCACACCGGACTATGAGGCCCTTCATGGCCTCCTCGGCTACCTTGTGGAGTTCGACCAGTGCTTGGTGGGTCGCTTGAAACACCGGATGGCGGCCTCGGCATCTTGAGACCGAAGACCTTCTCCGTCGAGCTCCCTCCTTGCCACGATAGAATCTGGCGGCATCGGGCGCACTCTGGGCAGATCTGCAAACGCCTCGAGAGCTCGAATGCGGGTAAGTGTCGGGTAGTTCACATTAACATGCCTACTTTGCATGAAAAATGCCTTACCCGCCGCTATCTTTTTTATGTCCTCAACCTCCTGAAGGGACTTATGGGCCTCGGCCTTGGCGGACTTGGCACTTTACAGAGCCGAGGCAAGCTCGGACTCTCGAGTCTTTGAGTCACGCTCCAAACTCTCATGCTTCTCCATGAGAGCCTGGAGCTCTTACCGTACTTCCGCCACCCGTGCCTCCTGCTTTTCTCGCTCGGCCCGTTCCGTGGCCACACTGCGTTCGGCCACGGACACAGCCTCCTTCAGGGCTGCCACCTCGTTAGTGGCCCCTGCAATACCCGCATTATCCTTGTTAGTTTTATTGCAACAAAAATCCTTTTCTGTAAGGTACCAATTCAAAGTGGTGTTACTCACCTTCTTTGTCCTCGAGCTGCTTTTTCGCATGGCCGAGCTCTCGCTCAGACCGCTCGAGATCCTGCTTCAGCACATCGACCTCCGCCGTTAATACGGCAGAGGCCAGCAGCGCAGCCTGCAACCCATATTGACATATTTTTAGCAACCCTGCGCATATCTTGTTAGATCCTCAGTCCGGCTTTTCTTTCCGAACACCGAACCGAGCATCGAAACTACTATCTATGCGGTATTACATTACATAATTTTAACTTCTTACCTCAAAGCTCATTAGAAGGCTGCTGCGAGGCTTCGTCGGCCCGCTCTTAGCGAGCTGGACCTTCTCAATCACCGCACTAATGATAGTGCGGTGTTCTTCCTCGATGGAAGCGCCTTTAAGCGCCTCCAACATGTTATCCGGCGCCTCCGGTTGGACGGAGGCCGCCGGCCTCTCGGTCCTGCCCTTCTTTCAAAGGGGCCGCTTGCCGGACTCTGGAACCGCTGCAGGTTCCGATGTAGAGTCCGGCACGAAGTCCGGGAGGCTGCCTGACGGCGCCTTCGGAGCCTCCTCCTGATGGGTCCCTCTCTGGGATCCCACCTCGGCATCTTCGCCACGGGGGGTAGTGGCGGTCGGAAGTGAGTCCACATCCGACGGGGCCAATGACCCGCTTGATGAAGCGGGAAGATCATCATCGGCGGACTACGGACGAGCGCGCATTAGAAGGACACTACGCGACATAAAAGAAATTACACATCAAGGATCCGGATACTTACGATCTTGCGGACGCTTGGCCCTTGGAGCCACTCATCCTCGCCAACGATGGTGTTGGCGAAACTGTCGAGGATACTTCTCCCCTCTTGGACCCTTGGCCTCCCGATTGGGGAAGCCTTCCTCTTCTTCTCTCCTCCTCCGGAGAGAATACTCCTCCTCCTCATCTTGGGAGGAGTCCTCGTCGTCGTCGGATGCACGATTGCGGGAACTCTTTCGAGTCCCGGCCACCTTCTTGGCCTTCTTCTCCGGCACCACGTGCGGTGCGGAACCAGCAACCCTGCTAAGCGGGCGTCACTGGTCTTCGGCATGGGAGCCGGGCTGATAAGCAGCTTGGCCTTCTCCATCCATTCCTGTCAAAGGAAGAGGCAGAATGAAACCTCACTAAAAGTTAATTTAATTATCACAAGTGTCCCGTGATGGGGTTGAATCACTTACCTCGTCAGTTGGATACTACGAGCTGAATCCGCGATCTTCCGTCATGGATGCGGGAACTTTCGGCGCCCTTGAACAGCACCCTCCAGCGCCTTCGTATGTTGTATCGAAGAGCCCGCTTAGCGCCTGGTGCTATTCCGGATTGAACTCCCACAAATTGAATGCCCGCTCTTGGCATGGGAGAATGACGCCGGATGAGCATGACTTGGACCACGTCGACAAGCCTGAGCCTATTGCTCACCATCTTCTTGATGCAGGCTCGAGTCCGTCACCTCCACGGATTGCCCCACTTGCAAGCCCTTCTCTTTCCGGAGGTGAGCTGCGTGGGAGGCCAGATCTAAACTTCGGGGCCGCCGCCCATGTGGGCTTCTTGCGCTCGGTGATGTAGAACCACCCGATTGCCACCCCTTGACGGAGTCCACAAAGGCCCTTGAGCCATGGGGCGTTGGGCGATTTGCCCAACATGGCGCCTCCGCATTCGCTTGCGTGCCCTTCACAACCTTGACAGCGTTGAAGGTCTTGAGCCCTGAGCGAAGTGGCGCGGATGCAGAGGAAGGCCTCACACACGACGATAAACGCCGAGATGTTGAGGATGAAGTTGGCGCCAGATCGTGGAAATCCAGGCCGTAGTAAAACATGAGCCCCTGACGAATGGATGGGCGGAAAGCCCGGTCTGCGGAGGAAGTGGGGAGGAATCGACCCTCTCATGAGGCCTGGGGTAGGGATGAGCTGCCCCTCGTCGGGCAGCCGATCTGCGATATCGCTGAAAGGTATCCGGCACAAGCGCAGCTTGGTGATGTCCTCCTCCTTAGCGGTGGAGGATAACCATTTACCTCCCGCTCCGGACATATTCGGAGAAGGTCGAGGCGAGATGTGCAAGCTTGGGCGTTGGAGCTTGAGTGCGCGGAGATGGATAAGCAAAGGAGGAAGAAGGCGTAGGTGAGAAGGTGAACCCTTATCCCTTATATATAGGCGGACAAAAACTATGCGTCCCCCACCGGCCTGGTAAAACTCGCTTATCTCCCAAGCGCCACCATCAATGGCGCGGTTGGGTTACCCACGTCCGGATTGATGAGGATCCAGGAATAAGGGGAACACGATCTCTGCTTCGACAAGACGTGCCAAGGAAACCGCTTAAGCTAAACGTCTTTGGTGGTATAGTAAAAACGATTCAAACAAAGGCTTGGTAGTGGTGTGATGTCACGCTGCATAATATGTCGTGATTGAACTAAGTGTACATTTTATTCTCTCTACGGTGGAATGTGGAATTTATTTTGCGAGCCGGACACTATCCTGGTGTTCATAATCTTCTCTGGATTATTCAAGGAGGAACCCGCCTTGCAATGCCGAACATTATGCGTGCGGACTTATCGTCATTGAAGCTTGGTTCATGGGCTCTTGAGGAGTCCTAGACTAGGGGTGTCGAGACAAAGGACTATCATTATCCGCGGACTCCAAGACTACGAAGATAGAAGGCGAAGACTCGGCTCGTGTCCGGATGGGACTTTCCTTGGCGTGGAAGGCAAGCTTGGCAATCTGGATATGTAGATCTCCTACCATTGTAACCGACTGTAACCCTAGCCTCCTCCGGTGTCTATATAAACCGGAGGGCTTTAGTCCGTGGGACAACATACATTACAACAATCATACCATAGGCTAGCTTCTAGGGTTTAGCCTCCTTGATCTCGTGGTAGATCCACTCTTGTACTACCCATATCATCAATATTAATCAAGCGGGGCGTGGGTTTTACCTCCATCGAGAGGGCCCGAACCTGGGTAAAAACATCGTGTCCCTCGTCTCCTGTTACCATCCGCCTAGACGCACAGTTCGGGACCCCCTACCCGAGATTCGCCGGTTTTGACACCGACAAATAATCTTTCATGAATTGTTCAAATGACCAATACAACGCTTGCTAACCTTCAATAAATTTACAACCTCTACTTCTTAGATGTGAAGTCATAACTCCCCATGGGATAAGCAAATGAAACATATATAAATTTCAGATTTATGACAATAGACTCATTCAACAATTTACTCATAGGATATAAGTGAAGCACACAAGTAAATGACAAACTACTCCAACAAGATATAAGTGAAGATCAATGAGTAGCTAAATAATTATGTAACTATGTGAAGACTCTCTCTCAAAAAATAATTTCAGATCTTGGTATTCTAATCAAGCAGCAAGCAAAACAAAATAAAATGATATTGCAAGGATAGCACAACTCATGTGAAGAAGCAAAAACTTAGGCTCAACCGATACTAACCGATAGTTGTTGAAGAAGAAAGGTGGGATGCCTACCGGGGCATCCCCAAGCTTAGATGCTTGAGACTTATTGAAATATTATCTTGGGGTGCCTTGGGCTTCCCCAAGCTTGAACTTTTGTGTCTCCTTAATTCCTCTCATATCATGGTTTCTCTTTTTATCAAAAGCTTCATTCACATCAAACTCAACAAGAACTCGTGAGATAGGTTAGTATAAACCAATGCAAAACCTGATCATTTTCTACTATAATAAATCACTAAAATTATTATTAAACATTGCATACTAAATGTCTCTGCATATTTAATACTCCTATCCTCAAATAGAATCATTAAACAAGCAAACATATGCAACCAATGCAAACATAACAGCAATCTGTCAAAACAGTACAGTATGTAAAGAATGCAAGAGTATCAATACTTCCCTAACTACAAAAATTATGAGAGAAAATTCCCACTGTAGTAAATTTATCAGATCTCAATATTCAAAAAGTTTCGACATTATACCATTCTCTGACTTTTCTAGGGAATTTTTGCAACAGCAGTAAACTTTCTGTTTTCAAACAGCAACATGTATACTAGCAAAATAAGCATGGTAAAGGCTATCCTTGACATTTTTATTGAAACTAAAGATGCAAAAAATTATTCTAAATAACAGAAAGAAAATTCTAACAAAAGAAACTGACGCTCCAAGCAAAACACATATCATGTGGTGAATAAAAATATAGCTCCAAGTAAGGTTACCGATGGACGAAGACGAAAGAGGGGATGCCTTCCGGGGCATCCCCAAGCTTAGGCTCTTGGTTGTCCTTGAATATTGCCTTGGTGTGCCTTGGGAATTCCCAAGCTTAAGCTCTTGCCACTCCTTATTCCATAGTCCACCGAATCTTTACCCAAAACTTGAAAACTCCACAACAAAAAACTCAACAGAAAACTCTAAGCTCTGTTAGTATAAGAAAATAAAAACACCACTTAGGTACTGTAATGAACTCATTATAAATTCATATTGGTGTAATATCTACTATATTCTAACTTCTCTATGGTTCATACCCTCCGGTACTACTCATAAATTCATCAAAATAAGCAAACAACACATAGAAAACAGAATCTGTCAAAAACAGAACAGTCTATAGTAATCTGTATCAAACGTATACTTATGGAACTCCAAAAATCCTACCAAATTAGGAAGACCTAAGCAATTTCTTTACCAATCCAGATAAAAAATAATCAGATAAAGATCACGTTTCTGTGAATTAAAAAAACTAATTTACTGGATGCAAAAGTTTCTGATTTTCAGCAGGATCAACACAACTATCACCGTAAGCTATCCTAAAGGTCTTACTTGGCACTTTATTGAAAAAAAAGCTATAAAATATGATTACTACAGTAGCATAATCATGGGAACACACAAAAATAGTAAGGATAAACATTGGGTTGTCTCTCAACAAGCGCTTTTCTTTAATGCCATTCTAGCTAGGCATGATGATGACAAATGATGCTCACATAAAAGATAAGAATTGAAACATAACGGGAGCATCATGAAGCATATGACTAGCACATTTAAGTCTAACCCATTTCCTATGCATAGGGATTTTGTGAGCAAACAACTTATGGGAACAATAATCAACTAGCATAGGAAGGCAAAACAAACATAGCTTCAAGATTTTCAACACATAGAGAGGAAACTTGATATTATTGCAATTCCTACAAGCATATGTTCCTCCCTCATAATAACTTTCAGTAGCATCATGAATGAATTCAAAAATATAACCAGCACCTAAAGCATTATTTTCATGATCTACAAGCATAGAAAATTTACTATTCTCCGAATAAGCAAAATTCTTCTCATGAATAGTAGTGGGAGCAAACTCAACAAAATAATTATCATGTGAGGCATAATCCAATTGAAAACTAAAATCATGATGACAAGTTTCATGGTTATCATTATTCCTAATAGCATACAATTCATCACAATAATCATCATAGATAGCAACTTTGTTCTCATAATCAATTGGAACCTCTTTCGAAATAGTGGATTCATCACTAAATAAAGTTGACACTCTTCCAAATCCACTTTCATGTTCGCCACAATAAGATTCAACATCCCCCAAAATAGTGAGATCACTACTTTCTAAAGTTGACACTATTCCAAACCCACTTTCATCAATATAATCATCATAAATACGAGGCATGCTATCATCAAAATAAATTTGCTCATCAAAGCTTGGGGGACAAAATATATCATATTCATCAAACATAGCTTCCCCAAGCTTGTGGCTTTGCATATCATTAGCATCATGGATATTCAAGGAATTCATACTAACAACATTGCAATCATGCTCATCATACAAAGATCTAGTACCAAGCATTTTAATGCATTCTTCTTCTAGCACTTGAGCACAATTTTCCTTCCCATCATACTCACGAAAGACATTAAAAAGATAAAGAGTATGAGACAAACTTAAATCCATTTTTTTGTCGTTTTCTTTTATAAACTAAACTAGTGATAAAACAAGAAACAAAAAGATTCGATTGCAAGATCTAAAGATATACCTTCAAGCACTCACCTCCCGACAGCGCCGGAAAAGAGCTTAGTTGACGGGGTGTGAGTGCCGCTACCTAACCTCCCGGCAACGGCGCCGAGAAAAGAGCTTGATGTCTACTAGACAACCTTCTTCAGTAGACGTTGTTGGGCCCGCTAATCTGCACAGGTTTGTAGGACAGTAGAAAATTTCCCTCAAGTGGATGACCTAAGGCTTATCAATCCGTGGGAGGCGTAGGATAAAGATGGTCTCTCTCAAACAACCCTACAACCAAATAACAAAGAGTCTCTTGTGTCCCCAACACACCCAATACAATGGTAAATTGTATAGGTGCACTAGTTCAGCGAAGAGATGGTGATACAAGTGCAATATGGATGGTAGATATAGGTATTTGTAATATGAAAAATATAAAAACAGCAAGGCAACTAATGATAAAAGTGAGCGTAAACGGTATTGCAATGATAGGAAACAAGGCATAGGGTTCATACTTTCACTAGTGCAAGTTCTCTCAACAATAATAACATAGATACATCATATCCCTCAACATGCAACAAAGAGTCACTCCAAAGCCAATAATAGCGGAGAACAAACGAAGAGATTATGGTAGGGTACGAAACCACCTCAAAGTTATTCTTTCGGATCGATCTATTAAAGAGTTTGTACTAGAATAACACCTTAAGACACAAATCAACCAAAACGCTAATGCCACCTAGATACTCCATTGTCACCTCAAGTATCCGTGGGCATGATTACATGATATGCATCACACAATCTCAGATTCATCCAACCAACACAAAGCACTTCAAAGAGTGCCCCAAAGTTTCTACCGGAGAGTCAAGAAAACGTGTGCCAACCCCTATGCATAGGTTCATGGGCGAAACCCGCAAGTTGGTCACCAAAACATATATCAAGTGGCACGTGATATCCCATTGTCAACACAGATAAACACGGCAAGACATACATCAAGTGTTCTCAAATAAAGACTCAATCCGATAAGATAACTTCAAGAGGGAAACTCAATTCATCACAAGAGAGTAGAGGGGGAGAAACATCATAATATCCAACTAGAATAGCAAAGCTTGCGATACATCAAGATCATGCCATAGAGGGAACATGAGAGAGAACACGAGAGAGAGATATCAAACACATAGCTACTGGTACATACCCTCAGCCCCGAGGGTGAACTACTCCCTCCTCGTCGTGGATAGCACCGGGATGACGAAGATGGCCACCGGTGATGGTTTCCTCCTCCGGCAGGGTGCCGGAACGGGCTCTCGAGAGGTTTTTGGTGGCTACAGAGGCTTGCGGCGGCGGAACTCCCGATCTATCTTGATATTCAATGTTTTTATGGTACGTAGGCTTATATTGGAGAAAGAAGTCGGTCGGGGGGTGCTCGAGGGGCCCACGAGATAGGGGGCGCACCTAGTGGGGGGCGCCCCCTATCTCCTGGCCTCCTCGAGGATCTTCTGACATGAACTCCAAGTCTCCAGGATGATATTCTTCCCAAAAATAACGCTGCCGAAGGTTTCATTCCGTTTGGACTCCGTTTGATATTCCTTTTCTTCGAAATACTAAAACAGGCAATAAAACAGCAATATGGGTTGGGCCTCCGGTTAATAGGTTAGTCCCAAAAGTAATATAAAAGTGTATAATAAAGCCCGTAATCATTCAGAACAGATAATAAAATAGCATGAATGCTTCATAAATTATAGATACGTTGGATACGTATCAATCATCCACTCCAGTTGCCCTGCCCTGGAGCGCTTGCTGATTGTTTTGGGAATAGAAATCGGTATCAGTTGTCTCCAAATAAAGTGGCCTCACATTAAAAGCATTGGAATTTGTTTTAAAGGACAGCAGCTCATCATCGAAGATGCCCCTTCACTTGAAAGGTTGCTCCTTCATAATTGTTATACACCTTCAGAAATAATTGTCGTCTCTGCACCCAAACTGGAGACCTTGGGTGTAATTCGTGACCCGTTTAATAATCACAAGGAGTTGTTGTTTGGCTCCTCACTTTTTCAGGTACCGTATATTATCATCTACACATTTGTAATCATATGCTGCATTTTTCATTTGTGCGCATAAGTTTTATATAATCTTGGAGTACACTTTGGGTACTAATATTATATTATATGCTCAATGAAGAGTTAGTCCATTGATAGCCTATCAATGTTCTTTGGATTCTGTCAAGATCATATATATCAGAATGTATAGTTTTGATTTGGACATAATTATTGGCTTGCTGCGATGCTTTCGATCTCTAGAGAATTTATACATAGAGGTGATGATTTCATGCATATTGAAAGCCCGTATATATTGTACTAGAATTAAGCTGCTCAAATTGTCGTTCTTTCGACATACTCTTTTTTCAGACCTTAACTGTTTTCAATCTTCATGTCTACTTAGGGAGAACCACATGGAGAAAAACATATAATCAATCATTGGCGTAATAAGCACAAGGATTTTCTCAGTTCTCATCACATTCATTTGAGGACAATAACGATGGGACGATATGCATCCAACCAGGCAAACAGAAGCTTTGTCACATTCTTCCTGTTGAACACGAGGTTAGTATTGTCCATGAGGCTTAATTTTTACAGCAAGAGATTTCTCACGGACGAACATGTTGAACAGCAAAAAAAGAATTTTCAGGTGGACAAATGGGCTTCTAAACATGCTCGGCTTATATTTACAATAAGTTGTAGACATCCTGAAATAATTTTTTTTTTTGCACAGGATGTTGATTTTATGGATCAGACCGATCCATTTGTTTGTGACTGCAAAAAAGAGTGGTTGGGTTAGATGTTACTATCATGTTCAATCTGGGTTTTGTCTAAAAATTTGATGAACAATTAATCCTTGGGCTTTTTGTACCATTTGTATGCTTGACTTGCATGTTGTTGCCCTCGTACTCCCCTCCACCTGCCACTACACTGCCGCATCTTCCATGGCTGATGTTCGTTCCCGTCCGAGGCCTTGCCGTCGTTCTCCGCCTTGGTTAGCTCGTTGTGCCCGCCGTCGTCTGGCGTTGTCAACATGGTCAACAACCAAGAGGAATCAGGAGATGATTGTATGTGGAGAGGCTGACGAGGGACCCACCAGGTCATTGCATTTATAGCGTGTGCCTCGTTATTACAAGCCAAAAAAATATTTCCTCCTAATTGTTTGACAACTAGGTTCCACGCCATTGTCAATGTAGTCAATAAACGAGAAAATTACACAATGAGCGGATAACACCAGGGACCCAGCAGCTCGCCTAGTTGTTTTTCAGTTTCAGAGACGGAGCTCAAGCTGTGTCTTTGTCTTGAGGTGTGGCCCGTCTAGCCCACGCTTACGCTTTAATTAAGCACATGACGAGCCCAGTTGATATATTTTTTATTTCTGAAATTGGCTAGCCAAGTTCTTTTTTTTGGAGAATACCAAAACCGAGGCCTACTTTCTTTTCTCAGCCTTGCTGGGCTGCAAATCTTTCAAGACAAGGAGGGATAAGAAATGGGCTTCCCAAGAAAACGGGCTATAAGTTGTAAGAAATGGGATGTAAATTTTTAAACCAAAGCCAACCGGCAATTGCATTAAAATATCATTTTTCAGGATTTCTCTACTCTCTACTCTCATAAAAACCAAAGCCAACTGGCAATTACATTAAAATATCATCTTTTCTCCCACAATATAAACTACTCATACAAATGCATCTTCATGTTCCATGCAACGAACGGGCATCTTGCTAGTTAAGATTCTAAATTTCGTTCATTTTTTTGCGGAGAATTGTTTTTTGAATTTTATTTTGATATAATTTTTTGAAAACTATTCTTAACGTGACTCAAAATTTCATGATTAAAAGAGTTCAGACCCCACCGAAATATGCAAAATTTCGTTGAATTTTTTAGCGATGCCGAATATATGGTGCGTAATGCTAATAAAAGAATATGGGCTTCAAATATCCATAAGAATTAGCAAATGGGCTGTAAATTATTGAAAATAATGGCTAATGGGTTGTATCTGTTTTCCACAGATTTGGAGGCTGACTTACGGGCCTACTAGGTTGACGATGGCGCTATCCTAAAAAAAATTTGTGGCGTATGCAAGGCTTTGTCAACTTAGTCGACACAGCGATGGATGTTGGATGTCCATCCAACGGCCGCCATCTTCTTCAATCTCGATCTTCTGCTCCGGCCGCCCAAACCAGTGCGGCGGGAGTGCTTGGTCCCTCCTCCGTGGTGGCTATCTTGCCGCGAATCATCCCTCTAACCACCCACACATCCTGTTATTTTCCGGCGACGTCAGTCTCACCCCGCAGCCGACCAGTCAGCGCTCGTTCTCCCCTCAGCATGGGCATCCGCTGCGGTGGCTTCGCTGGCTCCGGGTGGTTCTCTTCCTGGGCCTTGCCCTCATCCACCGGGTTTGTGCTCTCGGTGCGGTGAAGTCAACATGGTCAACAAACAACAGCCATCGGAAGAGGCTGACAGTAGGGGCCCACACAGGAAAATGCCTCCTTATTACGTGCAAAATAATGATTCCTCCACCTGATAGCTGGGACCCACCGGAAGGGTCTCTATATTTCACGAAAAAAATGTTCCCCCCGCTGTCAGCTCGGACCCACCGGAAATGCCTCCTTATTACGCACAAAAAAATGAATACTCGCCCTGCTAGCTTGGGACTCACCTTGGTGGGAGGCTGACTTGTGGGCCTACTAAGTTTACAGGGACGGAGGGCTTTCTCAACTTAGTCAATATGAACGACTCTAGCTCCAGTGACCGTACGATGTCCATCCAACGGCCGTAGTGCTTCTTCAACCTCTGGTCTTCGTGCTCCAGCCACCCAAAGCAGCGCCGGTCGTGTCGCATGCTCCTGCCTCCCGTGGCCTGCTGTGATGCCGCGGAGGCCTCACCGCCCCCTACTACTCCCACCGCTGGCCAGGCCATCCCTCTACTCACCCACACCCCCTGTTATTCTGTGGCGACGACAGCCTCACCCTCGTACTCCTCTTCGCATGGGCATCCATTGCTGAGTCTTCCCCGGCTCCACGTCGTCCCCTTCCTAGGCCTCGCCGTCGTCCACCACCGTGGTGCTCTTGGCGTGGCGTGGTCAATGTGGTCAACGACCGACTTCCATCGGAATAGTACCGTGCGTGGAGAGGCTGACAGCTGGGTCCACGGCGGCCGCAAGAAAGTGCCTCCTTATTATGCGCAAAATAATTATTCCTCCACCTGACAGTAGGGATCCACCGGACGGGCCACCGGTATTTCGCGAAAAAACCGTTTCCCCCTAACTGATGGGACCCACCAGCTACATCTTCGCACGCAAGGAAGTGCGTCCGGGCAAAAAAAAACCCAAAACGATTAAGCCCCACGGTGGGGACCCACCGGCTACATCTTCGCGAGCAAGGAAGTGCTCGACGGTCGGGACCCACACGTCGGCGTATGTTGTGTTGTCATTCGGTCATGAGCGTGTACATACATATATCTTGGTGGATGTAGAGCGCCGCGCGTGTCGTAGTAAGCGCGCACGTAGCATGTACTGCGTCGCATACTGCGGCGGTGCAAGAAAGAAAATCTGACCCGCGTCACACATCTGGCGGGTCTCGAATGCCTACTCGCGCATCGTCTGGCCAGGGCTCGTGTACATGGCTGGGTCGGAGCGGAGAAACAGCGTCGTTAGCGTGTTCATGGGGAGGCAGCGAATCGTCATGTTCGCCGGGAGCCAATGAAATCGTTGTGTTCATCGGGAGGCAGCGGAATGCGTGGAGCCAACCGGTGGGTCGAAGCGGAATGCGTGGTCGTGTTCATCGGGAGGCTTGGGCGGAACAGGCAATGGAAATGAGGCTGGCGTACCGCACAATGGAGAAACAGACCTCCTCGTTCGGAATGGGGTCCTATTGATCGGGAGGGTGTGGCGTCCGCAAAAAGGAGAAAACGGACCTCCTACGGTCGAAATAGAATCTTGTTGATCGGGAGGGTGTGGCGTGCAAAAAAGCAGACCAAACGGACCTCCTACGGTCGAACAGGGTCTGTTGATCGGGAGGGTGTGGTGTACCGCAAAATGGGCCAAACGGACTTGTGTTGGGCGCCACGGTCAAAGCAGGGTCTGTTCATTGGGAGGGTGTGGCGTGCATAAGCAGGACTCCACGGGATCTTGTTCATCTCCACCGTCGACCTCCTCCGGCCTCCACAGGCTACCGTCGACCTCCTCCGGCCTCCACGGGCTCCTGTTCATCCAGCCTCCACCGCTTGGCTACTCCACCGCTCTTGTTCAACCACCCCTCCACGGTATACTGTTCAACCACCCCTCCACCGTCTACTGTTCATCCAGCCTTCCACACCACGGGGTCCTATTCAACCACCCCTCCACAGGCACCCCTCCATCGTCTACTGTTCATCCAGCCCTACACACCACAGGGTCCTGTTCATCCAGAGGCAACGCCACCGCTCCTTGTTCATCAACCCCCACCCCCACCCCCCGCAGCGTTCACTTTGTTCATCAATCGATCGGCTTGATTAGCGGCGATGGCGAAGAATCGCTCGATCTGGTTTAGTTAACAACCATCGATCGATCGCTCGATTCGATGTCGTAGCTTGCGATTGTCGCTTTCGGGTTGATTAGAACCCAACGCCTCGCTTCGGGTTTAGTTAGAGCCAACGCCACACACACAGCAGCGTCGTGTGTCAGAGAAAGCAGCGCATCGCTCGGCCCCGACCTCCCACCGTAGCATCGCAACTCCCGAAATTTTTCCTCCCCTCGCTTCTACCATGGTTTTTCCGTCATGGGCGGCCCAAAGAATGTCATGCAGCTGCGTCTCGCCCGCCCAGGGCGAAAAGCCCACTACATCATAATCTTTTGTCATAGAAGTAAGGCCCACCACATCTATGATGATACCGGGTTTTGTCACAATTATCGTCATAGAAGTGTCATATGTATGACAGAAAAAAATTCGTTCGGCCCAAAATGTCACGTATGTGTCTTTTTTTTGTAGTACAAGCCGTAGTCGTCGCCATCCACGACCCTGTCGTCTTCCATCCGCTCCGGATGGAACTCGTCATGTAAGGAGAACTGGGCGATGTAGTTGGCCTGGGAGGCGATCCGGACGGCCTGCTCCTGCAGCAACTGCTCCGAGCCGGCCCGCTGGCCCATCAGCGCGTCCAGCTGAAGATCCGGATGCCAAGACAACGCAAATCGGAGTGCCATCTCGGCACCGGCACGAGCGGCGGAAACGCGCCACTCGCCAAGATGGTCCAAACCCGTCTCCAGCCAGCGTGCCAAGCGCATGGAGCTGCTCGGCATGACGGCGCCCGGCCAAAGGGCCGCCGTCATCGCGGTGCCGGCCTGGGACAGCCTCTCCATATGCGTCCCCAGGACCTGCAGGCGGGCCTCAGCAGCGGTGATGATATCCGGGAAGGTCCAGGCTGTCCGCGGATCCTTCCCAGACCCAACAACGCTGGTCGGGTCGCGCTGATAGTGGACAGCTTCCTTGCTAGCCGCTGCGTCTTCGGGAAGGCCCCTGCCGCAAAGGAAGAAGCAAGTTGGAAGAACAACAAGGAAGAAAAGCCGGGTCCCGACCCGGCAAGCTACAAGAAACAACACTTACTGGAAAATGACTCTCCCAGGTGCTGCGCCTCAAGCAACGTACCACGCCGCTCCCGCTCCATGGCGCGGTCGCGCTCCTCGAGCGCCTTCTCCAGAGTGGCCGCCTTGGCAAGGGCCACCTTCAGCTCGGCGTCCTTGTCTTCGGCCGCCTTCTCGGCTGCCTCACGGCGGTGGGCTTCGTCCTCACGGGCCCCCCTCAGCCGTGGTGACCTTCCCTTGCAGGCGTTCCACCTTGGCCTGGAGCCGGCCCTTGTCATCAGCCAGCTGGCCGTGCTGCTAGTCCGCCTCCACCAGGGACCGCTGCGCCTCCGTGACCTTGGCGGCTTCCGCCTTGAGAAGCTCCACCTTGGCCTCAAGACAGCTCTTGTGACCCACCAGCTGCTCATGCAGCCGGTTGGCCTCGTCAAGAGACCGCTGGGCCCGGCCACCTCCACCCTCGCCCGCGCCACCTCGACGCCAAGCCGTCCGGTGTCGGCAACAAGCCAGTCATGATGATGGCCGGCCCGGAGCAGTCGAGTGCGCCTGGACAGCACCTCGGCTGTGAAAAAGAAGGAATCAGCAGAAGAAAAAACAGCGAGACATAAGATTTGGCCCAATTGTTACACAATTGGCTCGAATCTCGGGGGCTACACCAAGTGGGTGCGCTAGCACCCCTCCCCCACTAAAAAAGAGCACAAGAGTACCTGCGGCGATGCGGAGTTCCTCCTCCTTTGCGGCAAGCTGCTTCACGAGCTCCCAGTGCTTGCCCAGGGGACGGTTGTAGGCGGCAATCCGGAAGGCATCAAGATGCTGAAGAAATCAGAAGTCAAAAACAAGGCCAGCGCTCTAGAAGATCCGACCCAACTATTAAATAGTTGGCCCGGATCTTGGGGGCTACACCCAGTGGGTGCGCTGGCGCGCCCCCACAAAGAAGAAATTACGAAGAAGCAAAAAGACTTACTAGCACGGCGTGCTCCAGGTCGCACGTCCGCTCCACCTCGGCCTGGGCGAAGGCCTCAAGCTGCTCCGTCCGACCCCGCAGGTGGCGGCTGACGGTGTCCAGTGCCGCCTCCTCCTGGGTCTAGGGCCCGAAGACAGTGGCGCCCCCGCTCCGCGCCGGCTGCGGAACGGCGGCTCGGCGCCCTCCCTGCTGGGGCACCAAGGCGTGCCCCCCGCTAGCCGCTTGCGACGCGGCCAGCACCTCCTCCGACGTCCCTCCCGGCGCCGACGACGACCCGGACACCGGGATGCCCTCCGTCGCCACCACCGGCCCAATTGCTAGGGTGGCTTCCGGCACCACCACCTGCGGTACCTTCTCCATAGGAGGCGGCACCTCCGGTGCCGCCGCCCGCAGCGCATCTTCCGAGACGATGCCGCTCCCACCACCATCAGCCCCCGCGCGCTCGACCACGTCGGCCCGCAGCAGGGTATCGCTCCCCACCTCCACGACCTCCTGGTCGAGGATCACTGAGGGAGTCCTGGACTAGGGGGTGTCCAGACAGCCGGACTATCATCGTCCGCCGGACTCCAAGACTACGAAGATACAAGATTGAAGACTCCGTCCCGTGTCCTAAGGACTTTCCTTGGCGTGGAAGGCAAGCAGCAATACGGATATGTAGATCTCCTACCATTGTAACCGACTCTGTGTAACCCTAGCCTCCTCCAGTGTCTATATAAACCAGAGGGCTTTAGTCCGTAGGACAACATACATTAAAACAATCATACCATAGGCTAGCTTTAGGGTTTAGCCTCCTTGATCTCGTGGTAGATCCACTCTGTACTACCCATATCATCAATATTAATCAAGGAGGGCGTGGGTTTTACCTCCATCGAGAGGGCCGAACACAGGTAAAAACATCGTGTCCCTCATCTCCTGTTACCATCCGCCTAGACGCACAGTTCGGGACCCCCTACCCGAGATCCGCCGGTTTTGACACCGACATTGGTGCTTTCATTGAGAGTTCCTCTGTGTCGTCACTGATAGGGCGGATGCCTCCACCCGCCTTCAAAGACGGTGTTTCCGCCGAAGGGGCCTTGGCCGCCGGCCAAACTATCCGGCTAGGTGGCTTTCTTATGACCGCCTGTCCGGCCGCTGCTTCGACAATGACTTCTCGAGTCGTCAGAAGCAATCTTCGCGTCAGCTCGAAAGCTGCCAAACTGTTGGATCCAATAGAGCTCTCGTCTGTTAACGAGCTCTTGGATCGCATCGCCGCCCTGGGAGTCGCTACGGACTACAACCAGATTGGGCTTAAAACCGATCTGAGAGAGATTAACTCTCCCCAGGCCACCCACCATGTCGCAATGGTAGAGGAGCAATACGGCAACTCTTCGCCTGTATTGAAAACTATTCATGTCCGGATTCCTGAACCCCCCTTGCCGGATTTCCGCGGAGGGACGGACTTCGATCGAGCATTGAACTTAAAATCATGCATCGCTCCGGACTCGCGGGATTGTGTCCAGCAACCCAAGCTTCCAAATTCGGAAACTCCTCGGCCTTTGAGCCCCAAGATGGGCAGGGATCCGGACTTTAGTCCACCCACCCGCCCAGACATATGCGATCTATCTCTATCTGGCAAGAGCCCGCTGAAACGATTACACCACTCTTGGGCGATTCCTCCTGGTTATGGACAGGATAAAGGACTGCCGAGAGGAAAACATAATCTCAATCTTCCGCATAATTGCGCGGACAAGGAATATTGAGCGCCATCGATCGTCGCAAAATTACAAGTTTCGCCGATCTGGCGTCCATAATCTGAAATCTTGTGCGATGGAGAGTTTCCGGAAAACCGAAAACCAATTTTGCGATAATCCGGCCCCAACCCCAGTCCGCAACAAAAGGGTGCCTCACGCTCGGGCCCCAGATGCAAAAAAGAAAAAGCAAAAACCCAATAAGGGACACGGAACCGTACTGGAGCGATGGCTCAATGGACCCTGTAAGCTTCATAGTACAGAGGGAGCCGCCCCAACACATAGCCTTCGAGCATGTTGGATATTACGACAGGTGGCCAAAAGTGGCGAGGAGCTTCTAGCCCCGGGAAACCACTCCAACAATACGATGCGGTATCAGCAGTCTTGAGACCTTCGCATCAAACAATATCACAGCGAACAATCTGCGAACTCGCCGAAGTCTACCAAGTAGCAACAGCAAATCCATGGAGCGACACAGCTATTACCTTCAACGCCAGCGACGAGCCTAAATTCCGAACAGCCAGAGCGCCAGCTGCACTGGTGCTTAGTCCCATAGTGGACGGCTTTCGACTGACAAATGTCTTCATGGATGGCGGCAGCGGACTAAACCTTATTTACGAGGAAACTCTGCGAAAAATGGAAATCGATTGGAACCGTATTGAGCGAAGCAGCACAACCTTCAGAGGAATAATCCCTAGCCGGGAAGCGCGTTGCACCGGAAAAATCACACTCGATGTGGTGTTCGGCTCGCCAGACAATTATAGATCCGAAGAAGTCACGTTCCAAGTGGCCCCGTTCAGCAGCGGATATCACGCCATATTAGGACAAGAGGCATTCACAATTTTTCCAGCAGTACCTCATTACGGGTACATGAAGCTCAAAATGCACGGCCCAAATGCGAACAATCACTCTCGTTAGTGATCCGGACATAGCACTCCGTCGAAAACAAGACAACCGCACTAGCCCTCGAGGCACTATCCAAAGCCTTAGCGGCGAGAAGAACTCACCGCTGCGCTCCACGGTGAAACAGGGGCGATGTGATACTCGATAAAAGATCCAAGTCCACCTCCTTCAAACCCGATGAAGCGAAATAACAAAATTCCAGGTCCATCCAACGGACCCAACAAAGACGGCCTCCATTGAGGCACAATTGAACCAGTAGGCGCGCGATCTGCGAATTCCCGGGGAAAATTGAGACATTTTGCCTAGCATCCTTCGGATATGCGGAATCCCATGATTGGCGAGAACACAGCCTCAATATCCTAAAAGGATTCAAGCCATCAAACAGGCTCTTGACGATTTTTCAACCCAAAAGACGAGCAATGGGAGAGGAGCTAGCCAAACTATTGGAAGCCGATTCATTAGAGATATCAAACATCCGGATTGGCTAGCAAATCGGTAATGGTACCAAAGAAGGACAAATCCTGGCGCCTTTGTGTCGATTTTAAAGACCTCAATAAGGCCTGCCCAAAGGATCCCTTCCCTCTCCCCCGCATCGACCAAATTATCGATGCTACCGCGAGAACACGATTCATTGTGTTTCCTCAGCGCATACTCGGCTACCATCAAATCAAGATGGCGAAGCGGACCAAGCCGCCACGGAATCCATCACCCTTACGAGACCATTACGCTTCAACACGATGCCCTTCGGACTTAAAAGCGCTGGCGCAACATATCAGCGCATGATTCAAACATGTCGGCTACCCAGATCGGCAAAACGATCGAGGCATACATAGACGGCGTGTCGTCAAAACAAAACTGCGTCGAAACTCTAGTAGGCGATTTGGGCTCACGTTCGACAACCTCAGAGCATACGACATCAAGTTGAATCCGGAAAAATGTGTTTCCGGCGTACCAGCCGGAAAGCTGCTGGGCTTCATCGTGTCCGGTAGAGGAATCGAAGCAAACCCGGCTAAAATCCGAGCTCTGTCACAGTTGGACATTCCAAAAGACCTCAAACAAATACAAAAATTAACAGGATGCGTGGCAGCTCTAAGCCGCTTTATCTCTCGCCTAGGAGAAAAGGCGTTGCCCCTCTATCGCCTCCTCAGGCGCACCGAACACTTCGAGTGGACGGATGCTGCCACTTGGGACCGAAGAAATAAAGGACATATTGGCAACAAATCCGGTCACAGCTACGCCTAATCTGGGCGAACCAATGTTGTTATACATCGCAGCAACGCATCAAGTTGTAAGCGCGGTCCTCGTCGTCGAACGAGAGACAGAAGGGCACAAATTCCCTCTTCAAAAACCAGTGTATTATGTATCCATTGTTTTAACCCCCTGCAAATCCCGTTACCCGCACTATCAGAAGATAGCATATCACGGTGTTCATGGCGTCCGGAAGCTCGGCACTACTTTCAAGAGTGTTCGATAATAGTGGCCTCGAAGTACCACTCGGCGACATTATAAACAACATGACGCAGCGGGCAGGATTGCAAATGGGCCATTGAGCTCTTACCATTCGATATAACTTACAAACCTCGTGAGCTATAAAGTCACAAGTTTTGGCTGACTTAAATGGCGAATGGACCAGCCGAACTCCCTAAAAGTGCAGGCGCATACTCAACCGGACTATGCATTTCGACGGCTCTAAAATGTTGGCGGATTGGGGCTGGCATCGTATTGATGTCCCCAACCGGAGACACAGTCCAGTATGTACTTCAAATAATGTACACGGACTCCAACAATGCAGCCGAATACGAGGCCCTGTTACATGGTCTCCGGATGGCAGTCTCCATGGGCATTCAACGCCTAGAGGTGCGCAGGGATTCAAACCTTATCCCAAATAAACGGAGACTTTGGCGCCAAGGATCCGAAAATGGCAGCATATCGCAACGCTGTCCTAAAAATGTCAGCTCGGTTTGAAGGACTCGAATTCCATCACATAGCCCGTGATAATAACCAAGCGGCCGACGTACTGGCACGCATCGGCATGAAACGTGATGCTGTCCCTCCAAATATCTTCCTGGAATGGCTCTTCAAGCCATCCGTACTATGGGAAGAGGAGTCCGGAAGCGACAAACCGGAAAAAACCGCGCCAATCGGCGATTCAGCCGATGACATAACACCTTCAGCCCACGTTATAATGGCGGTAATCGCCCTGTGGACAGAACCTTTCCTAGCCTACTTGCTTGGCGGGAACTTCCCAAGACCAAAAGCGAGGCCCGCTGCATAGTCCGTGATCGAAAGCCTACAAGGTCCATGAGGAGAACTTTATAAGAAAAGTACAACCGAGTCCTTCAAAGGTGTATCTCCGAAGAGGAAGGGCGAAACCTCTGGCTGAAATTCATGCGGACTAGGCGGACACCACGCAGCAGCCGGGCCCTTGTAGGAAAGGCATTCCGTCAGATTCTATTGGCCGACGGCCCGGCGGATGCCGGGACTCGATCAAATCGTTGGTTGTCGGCTCTTTGCTAATCGAGCCACATGCCGCCCACCGCCCTCAAAACTATACCCATTACCGCCGTTCGCGATGCAGGGGCTTGATATGGTTGGACCCTAAAAGCGGGAACCCACAAGCAAAGATACCTATTGGTCATGGTGGATAAATTCACCAAATGGATAGAGGCCAAACCGGTCAAAATGGCGAGTCCGGACCAGTGATATACTTTATATCCGGGTAGTACACCGTTCTGAGTCCCCACAAAGATCATCACGAGACACCGCACGAACTTCACAGCGGACGAGGTTAAGTCATGGTGCAAAATATGGGCATCAAGCTCGACTACGCTTCAGCCTATCACCCTCAAACCAACGGTCAAGTGGAGCGAGCAAATGGTCTAATAATGGCGGCATTAAACCCGGACTAGTGCGTTCACTTACTAAATCGACACGCCTTTGGGTCGAGGAGCTCGACTCCGTACTCTGGGGGCTGCGGAGAACGCCTAACCGTACTACCGGATTCACACCATTTTTTATGGTATACGGCGCAGAGGCAGTCTTGCCCTGCGACATTATTCATGACTCGCCTCGAGTGCGCATGTACGAGGAAAGAGAGGCCGAGCTTGATCGGCAGGACAGCTTGGACACATTGGAGGAAGAACGTGACATCGCGAAGGCTCGTTCCGCATTTTATCGATGCAGGCCGAAGATATCAAAGCAGAAATGCGGGCCAAGACTTACAACGTTGTTGAACTAGTTCTCGCTGCGGACAAGAAAAGGACAAGCTCAAGCCCAAATGGGAGGGCCCCTTCATTATCGATCAAGTCCTGACCGGCGGAGCATACCGTCTACGAAATGCATCGGATAACCGACTCGAGCCAAACCCATGGAACGCAGCCCGCCTCCGACGATTCTATGCCTAGCGCCGGACTAAGAGTTCGTCCCCTTCCCCCGTCCAAACTTTTACACTTTGGGTGTCTTTTGTTTCTCTTTTTATGCCTTTTTATTCAAAAGCTCTTACGGGCCTATTTTCGCATTTTTCGCATACACATGATGTGCGATCCGCACTCATTATTCCTGGGGGCTTCTTTTACAGAAGCTCAATTATAAGGGTTTCATACCCAGCACATGTGTCAAGCTTCCACATGTACCTTTTACTCGCCATTATATGCATCGATATGACTTAAGTTTTGGCCAAGCTGGGTTGCCTGGCTCCTGTGCTTACCCCTACGTTCCCGATTGTTCGGCTAGGAGGTAAAGGGAGCACCTCTGCGATTGTTACTGCCGGGTCAGCCGGATGTGTACCTCAGACTGGGTGAAGCCGAAAGCTAGCGTTCTTAAGGGAATATTCGGTCGGTGACTTAAAAGATGACTTTTTACCTATATATCTATCCGGCCCCAGATGTTTCTCTGCTTTCTTTGCAGTCCGGACATGCACTTTAGGGCATGCCTCCCAGGGAAAGGAACCCTTAACGGAACTATTCTCCCTGGAAGATGTTTCTTACTAACCATGTAATATAACATAACTAGTTGGGCACTTGTCTGATAAAGCACTAATGACCCCTACGCCTGGTCTCCATGCATACCACGGTTGTTTCTCAACCAAAACGGTACTCGGACACACTCCGGACTCTAGGGTCCCGAGGTTGAAGCGAAAAGGTCAGCAAAGACAAACGATCTACAATCCGGCTAGAAGGCATTTCACATGTCACTTTAAAGGAAAACATACATTGTCAAATTTATCGATTGTATTCCTCCTCAATCCCGTCTAACAAAGCTGTCTAACTTACAGTCCCGTTGGGAAAATTTAGCAGCCAACTCTACTTGGCTGTATACTAAACTCACAGGATCTCCTTCCCGCCGGGCCCCACCGTCCAAGTTCGCCATGTGGTTGGGATCCGCCTTCTTATGCTGCGTCTTCACCATGGCCCAAGCCTCCCGGCACCTTGACGGCAAGAGTCGAAATCTTCCACAAGCAGGCGCTGCCGCACTCTGCAGCTTCTCCGCAAGCTCCCGAGGCCCTCGGGTAGGGTGAGGGTTGGCCATAAAGCACAGACGACGCCGCTCATTGCTGCCGAACCCGTTCGGCAGCTTGCAACAGCTTCGGGAAGTTGATCACCCGTTGATACGGGCATCTCCTCCGCAGGGAGACCTGTGAGTATACCTACAAGACATACCACGTCAATTTACTTCCTCGCCGAACTCTTCTTTTCAAAAGAGTCCGCTCAAGCACTTACTATAAATGTTGCGACGAAGCCGCTGATTCTCCTTAGCGGAGCTGGACAGCCCAGCTTGAGCGCCTTTCAGCTCTTCTCCGAGCTTGGCGTTGGCATCTTGGAGCTAGTTCCTTTCTTGATGTACCCTATTCAGCACTCTCTCGCCGGCCTTTAGTTGGCGCAGTAATTCTTGCCTGTCCGGATCTTGTCCGGCGGCACCTGCAATGTCACTATTAGACTTGCGCGCACGCCGCACAGCGCTTATATTAATAAGAATGTGTTACCAGGAGGGGTCTCTGCGTCTCCTCCTGCGGCAGCAAGTGCGGCCTCAAGTTGGGCCTTGCATTCTTGCAGCTCCTGAGACAGCTGGGCATTCTTCTCGGTAAGAGCCTGCGTTTCAAATGATCCTTAAATCAGTTAACATAACTACTTTAAGTCTCGGGGGCTACTGGTATATATAACCATTAAAATTCCCTTACCCGTGTGTCTTTCACATACTGCTCCGTGGCTCTGGTAAAACCATCTTGAGCGGCACGGAGATGCGCGTCCCCTGCGTTAAAGGCGTCCAATGCCTCAGGAGAGAAGCACGCTTCACGAAATACCATCCGGCGGCGCCTATGGTTCATGGCGCTCTCCACCTCAGACTTGGTGGCGGATAGTCTGTCGGTGTCCTCCGTTGGAGAAGGATCCGGCCCACGTCTTGCGCTTGCCTCCCCCTCCAGGCCGGGCGCTGGAGCCTGGCCGGTGTAGGTTAGATCAACAACTTCCGCACCCGCAGTCCGGCGAGCGCTTTTTCTCCTATAAAAATCAGGAGCATTCAGACACTTCCTAGGAACGTTGCTCTGAAAATTCAAATACGAGCTATACCTTTGCGGCGACGTTTCCGTCCATACCGCGCTCCTTTTTCGCCTGCTGGTCCGGACTGACCTCTGTTAGTCAGCCGCCGCGGGCTTGGCTTCGCGCCGTGAAGTCGCTTCCTGTAAAATACCATCGTTCGCGAAGGTTAGAAATGGGCAAAGAAGAGATAATGGTGTCCAGACCTCGGTCACAGTCACCTAGGAAGCCGGATACAGTCCGGGGTAGTCCGCCGTAATGGCAACCAAAGCATTATCCATGCTAAGCTGGTGAAATACCCGTCGATCAGCTCCACCTTGATGTCCTTATCCTCCTCGGAGGCCGGATCCAGGGATCTTTCTGGATCCTCGGGTTGTGGAGCAGGACTTGCCATGTCCTCCACAGTCCGGCGTAGATCCTGCGCCGAAGACATAATGTAAGAAGCCGAAGCTTCGAAAGCATGGGTTGAGCCCTTAAAAGTGTTCGCTTACCCATCCTCTAGGGTTGTTCGTGGAAAACCCATTCAAAGGGTTTGTTCGAAGGAAGTCCTCCTTCTCCCCCTTATACAGACTAGACAGGACTTCACCAGGTCCTCGGTTGAATCCGGCCCTTTGCGGCCATGACGGGTAGCATCATCTTCCCCGTTGAAATCCCACATAGGGTGGCCTCTGTATTGCAGTGGTTGTACCCCCGATGACGATATCGCCATGACTCCAATCATGGTCAACCTAGAATGAGCCAGCAATCTTATTCGGCCCATCAAGTAATGGACGCTCTTGTCTTCCTCCAAACGGGGGCTCCGTGGGCGCCAGCTGAGGCGTTTCTTCAGAGGAGCAGCACTAAACTCCGGGAGGCCAATCCGGACTGGGTCCGCAATGAGGCGTCTCCTATGTAAAACCACTCAAGGCCGGTCTTGGACGCTTCTTGGGAGTACGGATGGGTATCCGGTCCCGATCGCCATATTTGGCGCCGCCCACTTGATATATGGACCCCTCGTGAGAACGGGTGCACGAGGCGAACAGCCTCTTCCACAATGCAAAATGGGGCTCGATGCCCGGAACAGCTCAAGAAGAGCTACGAGCCCAAGATATGCAGCCAGAGGCGGGTGTGAGGTGGTGGAGCTGGAGTCCGTAGAACTCCAGGAGCCCGCGGAGGAACGGATGTATTGGGAATCTGAGTCCCCTTATCAGATAGGGGACGAAGCATACTTGCTCCCCCTTATTGGGGCTTGGGGTAGCCTCCGCTTGCCTCCCACCTTGATAAGTGACTAGCCCGGCACGAACCGGGACCATGAAGGCCCGAGGGAGATATACCCCCGCTTGGAGCTTCACTAGCTCGTTGTGCGGAACAGAGCACCTCCTCCAATCCCCTGGCGGTGGGCTGGGAGCGCGAGAAGAAGAGCCGCATCGACGGTCCATGATGGAATAGATTTTTAGGTCAAAAGCGCTCCGATGAAGTATTCGCGGGAGGAAGATGGTGTGGTTTGGATCTGGATTTTTGCCTCTTTTGTAGGCGGACGACTCGCACAACTAGGGGGTGAAACGTAAAAGACACCCTGGCTTTTCGCATTCGTGCGACACGTGGAAAAAGGTCATTATTTGGCGTAGAAGCCGAGGAACACAGTACTTAAGATGAAGCCGGACACTGTTCGGCAAATACATGGAATTTAAAGGGAGAACCCGCCTTGCAACGCCAAAGACTATAAACGCGCTGGACTTATCGTCATTGAAGCCTGGTTCGGGGGCTACTGAGGGAGTCCTGGACTAGGGGTGTCCGGACAGCCGGACTATCATCGTCCACCGGACTCCAAGACTACGAAGATACAAGATTGAAGACTCCGTCCCATGTCCGGATGGGACTTTCCTTGGCGTGGAAGGCAAACTTGGCAATACGGATATGTAGATCTCCTACCATTGTAACCGACTCTGTGTAACCCTAGCCTCCTCCGATGTCTATATAAACCGGAGGGCTTTAGTCCGTAGGACAACATACATTACAACAATCATACCATAGGCTAGCTTTAGGGTTTAGCCTCCTTGATCTCGTGGTAGATCCACTCTTGTACTACCCATATCATCAATATTAATCAAGCAGGACGTAGGGTTTTACCTCCATCGAGAGGGCCCAACACTGTAAAACATCGTGTCCCTCGTCTCCTGTTACCATCCGCCTAGACGCACAATTCGGGACCCCCTACCCGAGATCCGCCGGTTTTGACACCGACAATCACCACCTCAGCCCGGCCTCCACGACCGCGCTCCCTCAATGACGACGGCTCAAAAACCATCGCTGCCACCACCGTACCTTCCGGTATCTCGCGCCAGGCCGGATCCATGCCGGATCGCGCCCATGCCACCGCCGCGTCGGTCCAAGCCTGGACCGACGCCGCCTCCAGCTCCGCCTCGGCCCAATTCCTGTCCCGCCAGGCCAAGGCCTTGGCATCGTTGGGATCCAGGCCGAGGTCCGAGTCGGCCCGCCTCTCAACCTCGCCCTGCTCGGCGAGATCGGACCGGCTCCTGCAGAACACGGCACCTTCGGCGGTCGCGGCCTCCGCTGCCGCCCTCGCCAGCGTGATTGGCGACCTGAAGAAGAAGGAAGAATGAGCAAAAAAGAAGCAAGACTAGCTCGGAAAAAAAACCAGGCGCAAAGCAAGAAATGAAGCTTACCCCGTCGATACCGGGACCGAGGTTGGCCTCCCGTGCTCGCTGCCGCGCTTCTTCTTGGCCAGCCTCCCGGCCACCGCCGGGTATGCCATGTGCTTCGGGGCCCGGGGTCTAGGCGCGACGTTGTCTTTTCCATGTGGGCGGCTCAGCGCCGCCCCGTGAGAAGACCCGGCTCCGCCGCCTCGCCGCCTCCTTCGCCCAACGCCACTACACCAACAACCGGCGTCAGCATCGGCCGCAGCGCGACACGATCAACAATTCAAATGAAGAAAGAAACATGCAAGACTTACCCGCGCGACACCCAGCGCCAGCGTCGGACTCGACCACCTCCTCCTCGCCAAGAGGCGCGGGCTCCTCTGGCGCCGCCGGCGCCACCTGCGACGGAGCCCGGGCATAAGGATGCCGAATCGCGTTCAGAAGAATCTCCCGCGTCGCGTCAAGGCGGATGAGAAGATGCGTGGCAGCAAAATAAGAAGACCAAACACTAACCTGCGATGCTGGGTTCGCCTGGCTGTACGGCGCCTTGCCGAACTGCCAGTCCTCTCCAAGGTTGGCCTTGGAGATGTCGTTCACACCACGCGCGACCAGCTCCATGGATAGCCGCGTCGACCCCATGCCGTTGGGGTCCTGTAGGCCGATCATATCGCCGATGAGGCAGGAGCGCCTCTGAAGCGGAAGGACCCGACGGGTGATGAACGCGGCAAGGAGGTCGGTGCCGGTGAGCCCCTCATACGTCCTCATCACCGTCACCCGCTCACAGAGATTGACGATCTCCTGCGACGGGCGCTGGAGCGAGTAGCCCCAGTTTGTCTTCGCCTGCGGCAGCGCGATGGCGAAGGGCGGAAGGTTGATGTGGTCCGCGCCCTAGTTGCGGACGTAGAAGAAAGAGTTCTGCCACTTCTTTGCAGAATCCTCCAGCAGGATCTTGGGGAAATCGGCCCCCGACCGCTTCGAGATGACGGCGGCGCCGCAGTCGGCGAACTCCCCGGCCGACGGGCCCTGCTGCTTCCAGGAGAAGAAGCACGCCCAGAGGTCGATCGTGGGATCGACCCCCAGGTATCCCTCGTAGAGCATGACGAAGCCGGAAAGCTGCACGATGGCGCCGGCGCCGAGATGGTGCGGCTGGAGCCCGAAGAACTCCAAGATCGCGCGGAAGAAGGTGCTCGCCGGCAGCCCAAATCCGCGCTTGAAGTGCGTGAGGAAGACCATGCACTCCTGCTCCTCAGGCCGAGGCCTTTGCTTGCCGCGCGGCAGGCGAACACCGACATCCGTCTCCCGCGGCAGTCGCCACGACACCCGGAGTCGGGTGATGTCGTCGGCGGTGACGTTCGAGCCCATCCAGGAGCCCGACGGCAGCGACATGATCAGAAGAAGAGGATGACGAAGATGGACGACGGAGGAAGCTCTGCTTGGAGCAGCGGGCACTGCAGTGCGTCGGTTGCGAAGGGCGGGACGAAAGCAGAGGGACAGGAGGGCGCGAGCAAAAATAACGTCCGCCGCCCCCTGCCCCCCCTCCCCGATTTATAGCCCCCGGTTCAAACGTGGGGGAGTGGGATCGTCTGCACGCACCCGTTCCACTACCCCGCAATAAGTGCGCACGTACACACACAATAACTGATCAGGGAAGTGTAACCGACCCCCAGATGCCGCAATAAATCTGCACGCGTGGGCCAAGGGCGCGTGGCGGCGGGCCCCGGCCCGTCGCCCGGTCCCGTCACGCGTGTGGCCTGTCAGGCCCCTCTGACTTCTGGGTGCCACGTGGCACCTGCGCGAAGCCCAAGGGATCGCCTCAAGATTCGACGGACTCCTCGGTTCTCGCCACAGCCGGGATGCCACGATCCGGTTTCCGAGAAAACCGGCACACAGTGGGTGTTGCTGGACCCGGCACTCGCAGAATCCGCCTTGCTAAAGGGGGAAACTGCGAAGGCCCACTCATCCAAAGACGGCAGACCTTCACAGCTTCGGGGACTACTGTCGGGGGGGTGAACCCCGGGCAGGCAACGGAACCCGGATCCTTTTCAAAAAAATAGCAGGGCACGCATCGCCCCGCAAACCGGCACGCGCCTGGCCGGGTCGCTCGACCCGGCAGGGCCCGCGACCCAGCCAAACTCTCCGACCCGGCAAGGTACGTCGACCCGGCCTCAGCAACTGGCGCAAGACAACTCGACCCGGTGCAACCAAGGCTTCCCCAGCAAGCCAGCCCCACCCGTGGCGTCCACGGCAACCCAGCCACGGGTCAGCTCCCGTCCCATCCAAGCCGTACGATGGGACGAGACCTCAACCACCGATGACCAAGACAACAGTGTTTCCACCATGCCTGTGGTCAGCCGGAGCGTGGAAACAGTGCCCCACACCTACCCGCTGACCAAGGCTGGCATGGCAACAGTGCTCCCACCCTCACAGCTGACGACAGCAGGCGGCAGCCTGACGGAGAACACTGTACACGACTCGACTCGGCCATGCCCTGACGATCGACAAGACGGCGCACAGTTCCCCTAGGCACTCGGGGCCCGCACCTAGGGGAACCCGGTGAACCACAAGCCCTCAAGCGGGACCCAGCCCGTCGTCCCAGACACCGACAATACGGACCCACCGACTCGGCATATTACCATTGTAACCCCGGGTGGGTTGGTCTATAAAACCCCCCAGGAACCCGCGCCTATGGGAGAGAGGGGATGTAATGCAAAGCTGCCTGTGAGAAACAGACAGAGCCAGCGAGCATAGGACTAGCCACCCAACAGCAACACCGGGGAGAAGGAGCAGCCCAAGCCTTGACCAGCTTCCTTCCTCCTCCATACAGCTCCAGGAGCGACCTTGTACTATCGATCATCCAACTACACTCGGCAGGACTAGGAGTATTATCTCTCCGGAGAGCCCCGAACCTGGCTATGTCCGGCGTCCCGCGCCCGCTCATGCCAACCTCGCCTCTGGAGCCCACCAGTGCCCTCGAGCCTCTTCCTCTCTTTAGCCGTCCCTTGGCATCTGCTGTGCGCCCACCACGACAGGACCCGTAGGTCTATGCTGAACTACTCACGCATCATCGGGGAGGCACCAATGAGGATCAACCCCTCTGTGATGGTGTTAGATTGGATCTCGTGGTTCTGGAACTTGCGGCTGCTGGAATTGTTTTTCGTCGACTCCCCGAGGTTTTCTGGAATGTTTGGGAATTTATAGCATTAAGAGGTGGTGGAGGAGACCCCCTTGGGACCCACTGTTGGGGAACGTAGTAATTTCAAAAATTTCCTACGCACACACAAGATCATGGTGATGTATAGCAACGAGAGGGGAGAGTGTTGTCCACATACCCTTGTAGACCCGAAGCGGAAGCGATCACAACGTAGAGGAAGTAGTCGTACGTTCTCCTCGCGATCCGACCGATCCCGCGCCAAGCATTCCGACGCCCGAGTTCTTGACACACGTACAGCTCGATGACGCCCTCAGACTCGATCCAGCCGAGTGTCGAGGAGAGTTCCACAAGACGACGGCGTGGTGACGATCTTGATGTTTCACGGCGCAGGGCTTCGCTTAAGCTTCGACGGTATAACCGAGGTGGAATATGGTGGAGGGGGCACCGACACGGCTAAGGAACGATCTCACGATCAACTTGTGTGTTCAAGGTGCCCCCTGCCCCAGATATAAAGGAGCCGGGGGGGGGGGCGGCGCCAAAAAGGGGCGCTACAGGAGTCCTACTCCTCTGGAGTAGGATTCCCCCAATCCTAGTTGGACTAGGATTCCTGGGGGGAAAGAGAGAGAGGGGCGGCCCTTCTCCTAGTCCTAGTAGGACTAGGGAAGGGGAGGCCATGGCCACCTTGGGCTGCCCTTCTCCTTTCCACCAAGGCCCATCGAGGCCCATTTACCTCCGGGGGTTCCAGTAACCTCCGGTACTCCGAGAATTCCGCTTTCGCGAACCATTCCAACTCCAAACATAGGCTTCCAATATATCAATCTTTATGTCTCGACCATTCCGAGACTCCTCGTCATGTCCGTGATCACATCCGGACTCGAACTCCTTCGGTACATCAAAATACATAAACTCATAATAACCGCCATCGAAACCTTAGCGTGCATGGACCCTACGGTTCGAGAACAATGTAGACATGACCTAGAACCATTCACGGTCAATAACCAACAGCGGACCTGGATGCCCATATTGGTTCCTACATATTCTACGAAGATCTTTATCGGTCGATCCGCATAACAACATACGTTGTTCCCTTTGTCATCGGTATGTTACTTACCCGAGATTCGATCGTCGGTATCCAATACCTAGTTCAATCTCGTTACCGCAAGTCTCTTTACTCGTTCCGTAATACATCATCTCACAACTAACTCATTAGTTGTAGTGCTTGCAAGGCTTGATGATGTGCATTACCGAGAGGGCCAGAGATACCTCTCCGACTATCGGAGTGACAAAACCTAATCTCGAAATACGCCAAACAACATCCGCCTTTGGAGACACCTGTAGTACTCCTTTATAATCACCCGCTATTCCAGTGACTTTGGTAGCACCAAAGTGTTCCTCCGTAAACGGAGTTGCATAATCTCATAGTTATAGGAACATGTATAAGTCATGGATAAAAGCAGTAGCAACATACTAAACGATCGTGTGCTAAGCTAAGGGAATGGGTCATGTCAATCGATCATTCTACTAATGATGTGACCTCGTTAATCAAATAACAACTCCTTTGTTCATGGTCAGAAACATAACCATCTTTGATTAACAAGCTAGTCTAGTAGAGGCATACTAGTGACATCTTGTTTTGTCTATGCATTCACACATGTATCATGTTTCCGGTTAATACAATTCTAGCATGAATGATAAACATTTATCATGAAATAAGGAAATAAATAATAACTTTATTATTGCCTCTAGGGCATATTTCCTTCATCCTCCCACTTGCACTAGAGTCAATAATCTAGATTACATAGTAATGATTCTAACACCCATGGAGTCTTGGTGCTGATCATGTTTTGCTCGTGGAAGAGGCTTAGTCAACGGTCTCGCAACATTCAGATCCGTATGTATCTTGCAAATCTCTATGTCTCCATCCGACTAAGTCCCGGATGGAATTGAAGCGCCTTTTGATGTGTTTGGTCCTCTTGTGAAATCTGGATTCCTTTGCTAAGGCTATTGCTCCAAAGATTGTCACGTAAGATTTTCATTGGACCCGATGCACTAGGTATGACACCTAGATCGGATATGAACTCCTTCATCCGCACTCCTTCATTAGCTGCTTCCGAAGCTGCTATGTATTCCGCTTCACATGTAGATCCCGCTGACGCTTTGTTTAGAACTGCACCAACCGACAGCTCCTTCGCTTAGTGTAAATACGATCCGGTCTGCGATTTAGAATCGTCCGGATCGGTGTCAAAGCTTGCATCAACGTAACTGCCATTTATGAGCTCTTTATCACCTCCATATACGAGAAACATATCCTTCGTCCTTTTCGTATTTCAGATGTTCTTGACCGCTGTCCAAATGATCCACTCTGGATTACTTTGGTACCTCCTGCTAGGCTTATAGCAAGGCACACATCAGTGTCAGTACACAGATTGCATACATGATAGAGCCTATGGCTGAAGCATAGGAACATCTTTCATCTTCTCTCTATCTTCTGCAGTGGTCGGGCATTGAGTCCGACTCAACTTCACACCTTGTAACACGGCAAGAACCCTTTCTTTGCTTGATCCATTTTGAACTTCTTCAAAACTTTGTCAAGGTATGTGCTTTGTGAAAGTCCAATTAAGCGCCTTGATCTATCTCTATAGATCTTGATGCCCAATATGTAAGCAGCTTCACCGAGGTCTTTCATTGAAAACTCTTATTCAAGTATCCCTTTATGCTATCCAGAATTCTATATCATTTCCGATCAGCAATATGTCATCCACATATAAGATCGTAAATGCTACAGAGCTCCCACTCACTTTCTTGTAAATACAGGCTTCTCCAAAAGTCTCAGACAAACCCAAATGCTTTGATCACACTATCAAAACGTTTATTCCAACTCCGAGATGCTTGCACCAGTCCATATATGGATCGCTGGAGCTTGCACACTTTGTTAGCTCCTTTGGATCGATAAAACCTTCGTTGCATCATATACAACTCTTCTTCCGTAAATCCATTCAGAATGCGTCTTTACATCCATTTGCCAAATTTCATAATCATAAAATGCGGCAATTGCTAACATGATTCGGACGGACTTAAGCATCGCTACGGGTGAGAAGGTCTCATCGTAGTCAACCCCTTGAACTTGTCGAAAACCTTTTGCATAAGTCGAGCTTTATAGACGATAATATTACCGTCGGCCACGGTCTTCTTCTTGAAGATCCACTTGTTTTCTATTGCTTGCCTACCCTCGGCAAGTCAACCAAAGTCCATACTTTGTTTTCATACATGGATCCCATCTCGATTTCATGGCCTCAAGCCATTTTATGCGAATCTGGGCTCACCATCGCTTCTTCATAGTTCGTGGGTTCATCATGATCTAGTAGCATGACTTCCGAACAGGATTACCGTACCACTCAGTGCGGATCTTACTCTGGTTGATCTACGAGGTTCTGCAGAAACTTGATCTCAAGTTTCATGATCAACATCATCAACTTCCTCACTACTTGGCGTAGGTGTCGTAAACTGGTTTCGTGATTTAACTACTTTCAAGTAAGGGAGAAGGTACTATTACCTCATCAAGTTCCACTTTCCTCCCACTCACTTCTTTCGAGAGAAACTCCTTCTCTAGAAAGGATCCATTCTTAGCAACGAATGTCTTGCCTTCGGATCTGTGATAGAAGGTGTACCCAACATCTCCTTTGGGTATCCTATGAAGACACATTCTCCGATTTGGGTTCGAGCTTATCAGTTGAAGCTTTTTCACATAAGCATCGCATCCCCAAACTTTAAGGAACGACAACTTTGGTTTCTTGCTAAACCACAGTTCATAAGGTGTCGCCTCAACGGATTTCGACGGTGTTCTATTCAGTGTGAATGCGGCTGTCTCTAGAGCATAACCCCAAAACGATAGCGGTAAATCTGTAAGAGACATCATAGATCGCACCATATCTAGTAAAGTGCGACACGACGTTCGGACACACCATTACTGTTGTGGTGTTCCGGTGGCGTAAGTTGCGAAACTATTCCGCATTGTTTCAAATGTAGACCAAACTCAGAACTCAAATATTCACCTCCACGATCGATCGTAGAAACTTAATTTTCTTGTTACGATGATTTTCAACTTCACTCTGAAATTCTTTGAACTTTTCAAACGTTTCAGACTTATGTTTCATTAAGTAGATATACCCATATCTGCTTAAGTCATCTGTGAAGGTGAGAAAATAACGATATCCGCCACGAGCCTCAATATTCATCGGACCACATACATCTCAGATGTATGATTTCCAACAAATCTGTTGCTCTCTCCATAGTACCGAGAACGGTGTTCTAGTCATCTTGCCCATGAGGCACGGTTCGCAAGTGCCAAGTGATTCATAATCAAGTGACTCCAAAAGTCCATCAAGATGGAGCTTCTTCATGCGCTTTACACCGATATGACCTAAACGGCAAGCCACAAATAAGTTGCACTATCATTATCAACTCTGCATCTTTTGGTTTCAACATTATGAATATGTGTATCACTACTATCGAGATTCATCAAAATAGACCATTCCTCAAGGGTGCATGACCATAAAAGATATTACTCATATAAATAGAACAACCATTATTCTCTCGATTTAAATGAATAACCGTCTCGCATCAAACAAGATCCAGATATAATGTTCATGCTCAACGCAGCACCAAATAACAATTATTTAGGTCTAAAACTAATCCCGAAGGTAGATGTAGAGGTAGCGTGCCGACCGCGATCACATCGACTTTGGAACCATTTCCCACGCGCATCGTCACCTCGCCCTTTGCCGAGTTCGCAATCAGTAGTCCTGCTTGAGTTGCAAATATTAGCAATGTAACCAGATCAAATACCAGTGCTACTACGAGCTCTAGTAAGGTACACATCAATAACATGTATATCACATATACCTTTGTTCATCTTGCCATCCTTCTTATCCGCCAAATACTTGGGGCAGTTCCGCTTCCAAAGGACTACCGATCGCTTGCGGTAGAAGCACTCAGTTTCAGGTTTAGGGCCGACTTGGGTTTCTTCTCCCGAGCAGCAACTTGCTTGCTGTTCTTCTTGAGATTCCCTTCTTCTTCCCTTTGCCTTTCTTCTTGAAACTAGTGGTCTTATTGACCATCAACACTTGATGCTCCTTCTTGATTTCTACCTCCAGCCTTTAGCATTGCGAAGAGCTCGGTATAGTCTTTACTAACCCTTGCATATTATAGTTCATCACGAAGCCTTTGTAGCTTGGTGGCGGTGATTGAAGAATTCATCAATGACACAATCATCCGGAAGATTAACTCCCAATTGTGTCAAGTGATTGTAGTACCCGGACATTCTCGAGTATATGCTCACTAATGTAACTATTCTCCTCCATCTTGCAGCTATAGAACTTATTGGAGACTTCATATCTCTCAATCCGGGCATTCTGTTGAATATCAACTTCAACTCTGGAACATCTCATATGCTCCATGACGCTCAAAACGTCGTTGAAGTCCCGGTTCTAAGCCGTAAAGCATGGCACACTCGAACTATAGAGTAGTCATCACTTTGCTCGCCAGACGTTCATAACATCCGGCGTTGCTCCAAAGAAGAGTTCTGTCACCTAGCGGTGCATCCAGACGTAGCTCTTCCGTGCAGCAATGAGGATGATCCTCAAATTACGGACCCAATCCGTGTAATTGCTACCATCATCTTTCAACTTTGCTTTCTCAAGGAACGCATTAAAATTCAACGGAACAACAAAGACGAGCCATCTATCTACAATCAAACATAAACAAGCAAGATACTATCAGTACTAAGTTCATGATAAATTTAAGTTCAATTAATCATATTACTTAAGAACTCCCACTTAGAAAAACATCTCTCTAGTCATCTAAGTGATCACGTGATCCAAATCAACTAAACCATAACCGATCATCACGTGAAATGGAGTAGTTTTCAATGGTGAACATCTTATGTTGATCATATCTACTATATGATTCACGCCGACCTTTCGGTCTCCGTGTTCCGAGGCCATATCTGCATATGCTAGGCTCGTCAAGTATAACCCGAGTATTCTGCGTGTGCAAAACTGGCTTGCACCCGTTGTAGATGGACGAGAGCTTATCACACCCGATCATCACGTGGTGTCTGGGCACGACGAACTTTGGCAACGGTGCATACTCGGGGAGAACACTTCTTGATAATTTAGTGAGAGATCATCTTATAATGCTACCGTCAATCAAAGCAAGATAAGATGCATAAAAGGATAAACATCACATGCAAATCAATATAAGTGATATGATATGGTCATCATCATCTTGTGCTTCATGATCTCCATCTTGTTGCACCACCATGATCACCATCGCCACCGGCGCGACACCTTGATCTCCATCGCAGCATCGTTGTCGCCTCGCCAAACTTATGCTACTACGACTATCGCTACCGCTTAGTGATAAAGTAAAGCATTACAGGCGATTGCATTGCATACAATAAAGCGACAACCATATGGCTCTCGCCATTGCCGATAACTTCGGTTACAAAACATGATCATCTCATACAATAAAATATAGCATCACGTCTTGACCATATCACATCACAACATGCCCTGCAAAAACAAGTTAGACGTCCTCTACTTTGTTGTTGCAAATTTTACGTGGCTGCTACGGGCTTAAGCAAGAACCGGTCTCACCTACGCATCAAAACCACAACGATACTTCGTCAAATAGACTCCATTTTAACCTTCTCAAGGACCGGGCGTAGCCACACTCAGTTCAACTAAAGTGAGAGAGACAGGCACCCACCAGTCACCTTTAAGCAACGAGTGCTCGTGGCGGTGAAACCAGTCTCGCGAAGCGTCTGGCGTAATGTCGGTCCGGGCCGCTTCATCTCACAATACCGCTGAACCAAAGTATGACATGCTGGTAGGTAGTATGACTTGTATCGCCCACAACTCACTTGTGTTCTACTCGTGCAAAACATCAAACCATAAAAACCTAGGCTCGGATGCCACTTTGTTGGGGAACGTAGTAATTTCAAAAATTTCCTCGCACACACAAGATCATGGTGATGTATAGCAACGAGAGGGAGAGTGTTGTCCACATACCCTTGTAGACCCGGCGGAAGCGATCACAACGTAGAGGAAGTAGTCGACGTTCTCCTCGCGATCCGACCGATCCGGCGCCGTTACTCCGACGCCTCGAGTTCTTGACACACGTACAGCTCGATGACGTCCCTCGTACTCCGATCCAGCCGAGTGTCGAGGAGAGTTCCACAAGACGACGGCGTGGTGACGATCTTGATGTTTCACCGGCGCAGGGCTTCGCTTAAGCTTCATGACGGTATAACCGAGGTGGAATATGGTGGAGGGGCACCGCACACGGCTAAGGAACGATCTCACGATCAACTTGTGTGTTCTAAGGTGCCCCCTGCCCCGTATATAAAGGAGCCAGGGGGGGGGGCATGCCAAAGGGGCGCTACAGGAGTCCTACTCCTCTGAGTAGGATTCCCCCAATCCTAGTTGGACTAGGATTCCTGAGGGGGAAAGAGAGAGAGGGGCGGCCCTTCTCCTAGTCCTAGTAGGACTAGGGAAGGGGGGCCTGCGCCACCTTGGGCTGCCCTTCTCCTTTCCACCAAGGCCCATCGAGGCCCATTTACCTCCGGGGGTTCCAGTAACCTCCGGTACTCGATAAATTCCGTTTTACCGGAACCATTCGAACTCCAAACATAGGCTTCCAATATATCAATCTTTATGTCTCGACCATTCCGAGACTCCTCGTCATGTCCGTGATCACATCCGGACTCGAACTCCTTCGTACATCAAAATACATAAACTCATAATAACCGCCATCGAAACCTTAAGCGTGCGGACCCTACGGTTCGAGAACAATGTAGACATGACCTAGAACCATTCACGGTCAATAACCAACAGCGGGACCTGGATGCCCATATTGGTTCCTACATATTCTACGAAGATCTTTATCGGTCGACCGCATAACAACATACGTTGTTCCCTTTGTCATCGGTATGTTACTTACCCGAGATTCGATCGTCGGTATCCAATACCTAGTTCAATCTCGTTACCGCAAGTCTCTTTACTCGTTCCGTAATACATCATCTCACAACTAACTCATTAGTTGTAGTGCTTGCAAGGCTTCATGATGTGCATTACCGAGAGGGCCAGAGATACCTCTCCGACTATCGGAGTGACAAAACCTAATCTCGAAATCGCCAACCCAACATCTGCCTTTGGAGACACCTGTAGTACTCCTTTATAATCACCCGATTACGTTGTGACGTTTGGTAGCACCAAAGTGTTCCTCCGTAAACGGAGTTGCATAATCTCATAGTTATAGGAACATGTATAAGTCATGGATAAAAGCAGTAGCAACATACTAAACGATCGTGTGCTAAGCTAAGGAATGGGTCATGTCAATCAGATCATTCTACTAATGATGTGACCTCGTTAATCAAATAACAACTCCTTTGTTCATGGTCGGAAACATAACCATCTTTGATTAACAAGCTAGTCTAGTAGAGGCATACTAGTGACATCTTGTTTTGTCTATGCATTCACACATGTATCATGTTTCCGGTTAATACAATTCTAGCATGAATGATAAACATTTATCATGAAATAAGGAAATAAATAATAACTTTATTATTGCCTCTAGGGCATATTTCCTTCACCCACAACCCATCAGGGCGCGCCTGGGCTCCTGGGCGCGCCCTGGTGGGTTGTGGTCCCCATGGACCTCCCCGAGGTGCTTTCTTGGTTCCCAAGTTGTCTTCTGGTCCAAAAAAATCTCCAAAAAGTTTTGGTGCCACTACTAGGGAAATGCCTAATAGTAGCGCTGGTTTTGGGGCTAGCAGTAGCACGGGAGACCGCACTACTGCCACAGTGCTACAACTAAAGGGTAGCACTAGCGTTGGTTCACCCGCGCTACTGCCGTACCTACTTCGCAGTAGCGCTTTTTGAAGAACGTGCTACTGATAGTTACTAGCAGCGCCTCTCTACCAACGCTACTACTATTATTACGTATTCTATTTATTTTTTATTTTATGTCATATTCATACACCATTATACAAGTTTTCATACAGTAGCAATTTAGAGATTGTTTTTACATCATAATGAGTTATTACATCACTCTGTGAAAGAACCGTGGATTAATTTCAAGTGGATGTATCCAAAGTGACATCGTCATGGATTAGGATCATCATCATCATTATAATATCATTAACAACTTATCATCATAATACATCATTATCATATAACAACTCCTCATCATCATCATTTTCGTCCATGAGACATCATATAACAACTTGGTCACTAGTCATAATCACAACTCCTCCTCATCATCATCATCAACTCTAACACATTGTAGCACATAATAACAACTTCTCATCATCATCATCATAGGGTCATAATCAACACTAACTAATTGTTCTTAATACCTAGGACCTACTTGATACGTCTCCAACGTATCTATAATTTATGAAGTATTCATGCTAGTATATTATCCATCTTAGACTTTTTATATGCATTTATATGTTGTTTTATATGATTTTTGGGACTAACCTATTAACCTAGAGCCGAGTGCCAGTTTCTGCTTTTTTCCCCGTTTTTGAGTTTAAGAGAAAAGGAATACCAAACGGAGTCCAATTGACCTGAAATTTCACGGAGATTGTTTTTGGACCAGAAGAAGCCCACGGAGCATCGGAGATGGACCAGAAGAGTCCCGAGGCCACCACGAGGGTGGAGGGCGCGCCCCACCCCTGGGCGCGGACCCCTACCTCGTGGCTGCCTCAGAGACCCCCCTGACTTGTTCCCGACGCCAACACCTCTTATATTCCCAAACTTCCAAAAAATAACCTAGATCATGAGTTCCGCCACTGCAAGCCTCTGTAGCCACCAAAAACCAACCGGGACCCTGTTCCGGCACGCTGCCGGAGGGGACCCATCACCGGTGGCCATCTTCATCATCACGGTGCTCTCCATGATGAGGAGGGAGTAGTTCACCCTCGGGGCTGAGGGTATGTACCAGTAGCTATGTGTTTGATCTCTCTCTCTCTCTCTCTCTCTCTCTCTCTCTCGTGTTCTTGATTTGGCACGATCTTGATGTATCGCGAACTTTGCTATTATAGTTGGATCTTATGATGTTTCTCCCCCTCTACTCTCTTGTAATGGATTGATTTTTCCCTTTGAAGTTATCTTATCGGATTGAGTCTTTAAGGATTTGAGAACACTTGATGTATGTCTTGCATGTGCTTATCTATGGTGACAATGGGATATTCACGTGATCTACTTGATGTATGTTTTGGTGATCAACTTGCAGGTTCAGTGACCTTGTGAACTTATGCATAGGGGTTGGCACACGTTTTCGTCTTGACACTCCGATAGAAACTTTCGGGCACTCTTTGAAGTTCTTTGTGTTGGTTGAATATATGAATCTGAGATTGTGTGATGCATATCGTATAATCATACCTATGGATACTTGAGGTGACATTGGAGCATCTAGGTGACATTAGGGTTTTGGTTGATTTGTGTTTTAAGGTGTTATTCTAGTATGAACTCTAGGATAGATCGAACAGAAAGAATATCTTCATGTTATTTTACTACGGACTCTTGAATAGATCGATCAGAAAGGATAACTTTGAGGTGGTTTCATACCCTACAATAATCTCTTCGTGCTATTAGTGACTTTGGAGTGACTCTTTGTTGCATGTGCAGGGATAGTTATATGATCCAGTTATGTTATTATTGTTGAGAGAACTTGCACTAGTGAAAGTATGAACCCTAGGCCTTGTTTTGAAGCATTGCAATACCATTTTCGCTCACTTTTATCATTAGTTACCTTGCTGTTTTTATATTTTCAGATTGAAAAAACCTATATCTACCATCCATATTGCACTTGTATCACCATCTCTTCGCCGAATAGTGCACCTATACAATTTGCCATTGTATTGGGTGTGTTGGGGACACAAGAGACTCTTTGTTATTTGGTTGCAGGGTTGTTTGAGAGAGACCATCTTCATCCTACGCCTCCCACGGATTGATAAACCTTAGGTGATCCACTTGAGGGAAATTTGCTACTGTCCTACAAACCTCTGCACTTGGAGGGCCAACAACGTCTACAATAAGAAGGTTGTGTAGTAGACATTAAGCTCTTTTTTGGCGCCGTTGCCGGGGAGGCTAGGTAAGCGGCACTAACACCCCATCAATTAAGCTCTTTTTTGGCACCGTTGCCGGGGAGGTTAGTGCTTGAAGGTATATCTTTAGATCTTGCAATCGAATCTTTTAGTTTGATGTTTTATCACTAGTTTAGTATATAAAAGAAAACTACAAAAAATGGAATTGAGGGTCCCACATATGCTTCATCTTTTTAATGTCTTCCATGAAAATAAGGATTGCGATAATTGTGCTCAATTGCTAGAGGAAGAATGCATTAGAATATTTGGCACTAAATCTTTGAATGATGAGCATGATTGCAATGTTGTTAGTGTGAATTCTTTGAATATCCATGATGCTAATAATATGCAAAGCCACAAGCTTGGGGAGCTATGTTTGATGATATTTTTAGTCCCCCAAGTTTTGATGAGCAAATTTATTTTGATGATAGCATGCCTCCTATTTATGATGATTATATTGATGAAAGAGGGTTTGGAAGAGTGTCAACTTTAGGAAGTAATGATCCCACTATTTTGGATGGTGTTGAATAATATTTTTCTAATTATGAAGGTGGATTTGGAGAGGTCATGACTTTATTTAGTGATGAATCCACTATTTCAGAAGAGGTTCCAATTGATTATGAGAACAAAGTTGCTATCTATGATGATTATTGTGACGACATGTATGCTATAAAGATTAATGATAACCATGAAACTTGTCATCATGATTTTAATTGTCAATTGGATTATGCCTCACATGATAGCTATTTTGTTGAGTTTGCTCCCACTACTATTAATGAGAAGAATTTTGCTTATGTGGAGAGTAATAAAATTTCTATGCTTGTAGATCATGAAAATAATGCTTTATGTGACAGTTATATTGTTGAATCCATTCATGATGCTACTGAAAACTGTTACGAGGGAGGAACATATGCTTGTAGGAATTGCAATAATATCAAGTTTCCTCTCTATGTGTTGAAAATCTTGAAGCTATGCTCGTTTTGCCTTCCTATGCAAGTTGATTCTTGTTGCCATAAGTCGTTTGCTCACAAAATCCCTATGCATAGGAAGTGGGTTAGGCTTAAATGTTCTAGTAATATGCTTCATGATGCTCCCGTTATATTTTAATTCTTATCTTTTATGTGAGCATCATTGCCATCATCATGCCTAGCTAGGGGCGTTAAACGATAGCACTTGTTGGGAGGCAACCCAATTTTATTTTTGTTCTTTGCTTTTTGCTCCTGTTTAGTAATAAATAATTCATCTAGCCTCTGGTTAGATGTGGTTTTGTGTTTTAATTAGTGTTTGTGCCAAGTAATACCTTTAGGATAGCCTACAGTGATAGTTAATTTGATCTTGCTGAAAAACAGAAACTTTTGCGCGCACAAAAATAATTTTCATAATTCACATAAACGTGCTTTTCAGTTGATTCTTTTTCAGAAGATTAATAAACAAATTTCTTAGGACTTCCTAATTTCTCAGGATTTGTGGATTTACATAAGTATTCGAATGACACAGATTACTACAGACTATTCTGTTTTTGACAGACTCTGTTTTCATTATGTTGTTTTCTTATTTTGATGAATCTATGAGTAGTATCAGAGGATATGAGCCATAGAGAAGTTGGAATACAATGGATAACACCAATATGAATTTAGAATGAGTTCACAACAGTACCTAAGTGGTGGTTTTATTTTCTTATACTAACGGAACTCATAAGATTTTCTGTTGAGTTTTGTGTTGTGAAGTTTTCAAATTTTGGGTAAAGATTCGATGGGCTATGGAATAAGGAGTGGCAAGAGCCTAAGCTTGGGGATTAGCAAGGCACCCCAAGGTAATATTCAAGGACAAACCAAGAGCCTAACCTTGGGGATGCCCCGGATGGCATCCCCTCTTTCGTCTTCGTTCATCGGTAACTTTACTTGGAGCTATATTTTTATTCACCACATGATAGGTGTTTTCCTTGGAGTGTCATTTTCTTTTGTTTGTATTTGCTTTATGTTATTTATAACAATGTTTTGCATCTCTATTTTCAATAAAAATTTCAAGGATAGCCTTTACCATGCTTATTTTGCAAGTATACATGTTGCTGTTTCAAAACAGAAAGTTTATCGTTGTTGCAAAAATTCCGTAGAAAAGCCAGAATATGATAAAATGTTGATTTTTTTTTTGCATAATAAGCTCTGATAAATTTTCTACATTGTGGTAGAATTTCATAATGTTTTGAGTTAGGGAAGTATGATGAATCTTGCATTCTTTACAGACTGTACTGTTTTAGCAGATTGCTGTTATGTTTGCATTGTTTGCATATGTTTGCTTGTTTAATGATTCTATTTGAGGATATGAGTATTAAATATGCAGAGGCATTTAGTATACAATGTTGAATAATAATTTTAGTGATTTGTTACAGTAGAAAATGATAAGGTTTTTGCATTGGTTTATACTAACTTATCTCACGAGTTCTTGTTGAGTTTGGTGTGGATGAAGCTTCCAAGATTTAGGAAACCGTGATATGAGAGGAATTAAGGAGACACAAAAGCTCAAGCTTGGGGATGCCCAAGGCACCCCAAGATAATATTTCAAGAAGTCTCAAGCATCTAAGCTTGGGGATGCCCAAGGCACCCCAAGATAATATTTCAAGAAGTCTCAAGCATCTAAGCTTGGGGATGCCCAAGGCACCCCAAGATAATATTTCAAGAAGTCTCAAGCATCTAAGCTTAGGGATGCCCCGGCCGGTAGGCATCCCACCTTTCTTCTTCAACAATTATCGGTTAGTATCGGTTGAGCCTAAGTTTTTGCTTCTTCACATGATGATTGTTATCCTTGAAATGTCATTTTATTTTGTTTTGCTTGTTGTTTGAATAATATCCCAAGATCTGAAATTCTTAAATGAGAGAGAGTCTTCACATAGCTACATAATTATTTAACTACTCATTAATCTTCACTTATATCTTTTTGGAGTAGTTTGTCATTTACTCGTGTGCTTCATTTATATCCTATGAGTAAATGGTTGAATGATTTGAATATCATAAATCTGAAATTATATATGTTTCATATGCTTATCCCATGGAGAATAATGACTTCACATATAATAAGTAGAGGTGGTAAAATTATTGAAGGTTAGCAAACATTGTATTGGTCACAGGAACAATTCATGAAAGAATATTGAAGGATGAGAGATTTCACATATAAATATACCATCTTGGACATCTTCTATGATGGTGAGCCCCATTAATTATTTTCAAGCCTGAGAAAATTAGTTGAAGTTGGACAAGGAAGACAACATAATGAGTTATGCTTGGGTATATTTGTATAGAAGTTATATTGTTAGGGATCCTCTAACATGTGGTGCTTTCTATTTAGAATCCTTTGCTAGCCAAAATATCTGTACTAAGCGGGAATACTGCTTGTGCATCCAAATTCCTTGAACCAAGTTTATTCCATAAGTGTCCACCATATCTACCTATATGCGGTATTTACCTGTCGTTACAAGTAAATTTGCATGTGCCAAACTCTAAACCTTCAAATAATAATCTGTTTTGTATGCCCGAATTGCTCATGTAGAGACTAGGGGCTGCCAGTATCTTCCATGCTAGGTGGGTTATTCTCACGATGAGTGGACTCTGCTCATCATTCACGAGAAAATGGCTGGTAACTGGGATGCCGGTCCTATGATCAAAAGACCAAAAACATAATCACAAATAATTTAAACAAAACTCCCCCAGGATTGTTGATAGTTGGACGGCACCCGTTGTTTCGGACAAGCCGTGGAGTGTAATTGTTGGTGGAGGGGAAGTAAAATCTTTACCTTTCTGTTTGGGAACCGCCTATAATGTATCTAGTATGGAAGATATTTGGAACTCTTGGTCGTTATGTTGACAATGAAAGCATACCTCTCAAAATTATTTTCATCTCCATTTTAAAGCTTCGAGCTCTGGCACCTCTGCAAATCCTTGCTTCCCTCTGCGAAGGGCCTATCTTTTACTTTTGTGCAAGAGTCAGTAGTATTCCTTGTCATTCCAACCTACTTTTTAGTTGGCAAGCATCATGTGATGGAAGATCTAAGCATATATGGCCATTCAAATATATTTGATCATGAATTATTATTGTTGACAATTATCTATATGATAAATAAGTTGGGAGGCGAAACATTAAGCCCCTATCTTTCTTTGTGTTCGATGGATGCTATTTGTTCTAAAAATATGCTTTGAGTGGTAGCAATCATGGAAGACTATATGATAGTTGAGTATGTGGGATTTGTTAAATCAAAGCTCTTACATAGACCCTTCCTGAAAATAAGATGAATTGCAATTGTTTGATGACTAAGAACGTAGTTTGTTAGTTTTCAAGAAAATTTATGGTCTATGCTTTAACATGTGAATAGCTTGTTACTTGATCATGAGAAGTTTTATGAGATGAGCTACTGTTATGACATATAATGATGCTAGAAAAGGTGATTGAAATTATCATTCATCAAACTTGTGCACCTGCTAGCATTCACACTTCATAAATTATTTCTTTTATCATTTACCTACTCGAGGACGAGCAGGAATTAAGCTTGGGGATGCTGATACGTATCCAACCTAGAGCATTCATGCTATTATATTATCCATCTTAGATGTTTTATATGCATTTATATATTGTTTTATATGATTTTTGGGACTAACCTAGTAACCTAGAGCCCAGTGCCAGTTTTTGCTTTTTTTCTTATTTTTGAGTTTTACAGAAAAGGAATACCAAACGGAGTCCAATTGACCTGAAATTTCACGGAGATTGTTTTTGGACCAGAAGAAGCCCACGGAGCATCGGAGATGGACCAAAAAGTCCCGAGGCCACGACGAGGGTGGAGGGCGCGCCCCACCCCTGGGTGCGCCCCCTACCTCGTGGCCACCTCGGAGACCCCCCTGACTTGTTCCCAACGCCAACACCTCTTATATATTCCCAACCATCCATAAAATAACCTAGATCGGGAGTTCCGCCACCGCAAGCCTCTGTAGCCACCAAAAAACCAATCGGGACCCTGTTCCAACACCCTGCCGTAGGGGGGACCCATCACCGGCGGCCATCTTCATCACCACGACGCTCTCCATGACGAGGAGGGGGTAGTTCACCCTCGGGGCTGAGGGTATGTACTAGTAGCTATGTGTTTGATCTCTCTCTCTCTCTCTCTCTCTCTCTCTCTCTCTCTCTCTCGTGTTCTTGATTTGGCACGATCCTGATGTATCGCGAGCTTTGCTATTATAGTTGGATCTTATGATATTTCTCCCCCTCTACTCTTGTAATGGATTGAGTTTTCCATTTGAAGTTATCTTATTGTATTGATTCTTTAAGGATTTGAGAACACTTGATGTATGTCTTGCATGTGCTTATCTGTGGTGACAATGGGATATTCACATGATCTACTTGATGTATGTTTTGGTGATCAACTTGCGGGTTCAGTGACCTTGTGAACTTATGCATAGGGGTTGGCACACGTTTTGTCTTGACACTTCGGTAGAAACTTTGGGGCACTCTTTGAAGTTCTTTGTGTTGGTTGAATAGATGAATCTGAGATTGTGTGATGCATATCGTATAATCATACCCACAGATACTTGAGGTGACATTGGAGTATCTAGGTGACATTAGGGTTTTGATTGATTTGTGTCTTAAGGTGTTATTCTAGTATGAACTCTAGGATGGATCGAACGGAAAGAATAGCTTCATGTTATTTTACTATGGACTCTTGAATAGATCGATCAGAAAGGATAACTTTGAGGTGGTTTCGTACCCTAGAATAATCTTTTTGTTTGTTCTCCGCTATTAGTGACTTTGGAGTGACTCTTTGTTGCATGTTGAGGGATAGTAATATGCTCCAATTATGTTATTATTGTTGAGAGAATTTGCACTAGTGAAAGTGTGAACCCTAGGCCTTGTTTCGAAGCATTGCAATACCGTTTTCGCTCACTTTTATCATTAGTTACCTTGCTGATTTTATATTTTCAGATTACAAAAACCTATATCTGCCATCCATATTGCGCTTGTATCACCATCTCTTCGCTGAACTAGTGCACCTATACAATTTGCCATTGTATTGGGTGTGTTGGGGACACAAGAGACTCTTTGTTATTTGGTTGCAGGTTTGTTTGAGAGAGACCATCTTCATCCTACACCTTCTACGGATTGATAAACCTTAGGTCATCCACTTGATGGAAATTTGCTACTGTCCTACAAGCCTCTGCACTTGGAGGCCCAACAACGTCTACAAGAAGAAGGTTGTGTAGTAGACATCACTACTCCTCTCCCATAGGTAAAATACCATAAAAGAGATAAACTGGTCCATCTCCATAATGGAGAATGGAGATAAACCTATCTCCAACTTGTGGCTTGCGCACATTCATGTTGTATCCAATTAGTTGTGTGTGCGCATTCATCACTTTGCTCCATTCTTTTATTTTGATCCTTCCATCATTTGAAGAAAATGAGTATGTAGTGTGGTAAGCCTTCGAAGGAGTTGGTCGTAAACATATGCATATAACCTTCGGTAAACAGCATGTAAGGCACAACCTCCTTCGGGAGCCTCTGTCGAAAAACGTAATAGTAACATATATAGTTAGCAATGTAGTTTATGTACTTCAGAAGAATGTATGCAATAAAGTTACCATCATTAACAAAATCTTACCAAGTTTTTGGCAATGAAGTTACCGTCATGCAATTTATGGACTAGCACGCATCCAGTAAAATTTGGGAGGATAGAGTGATTGGTTTTAAAGGCCTCAACATCATCTATGAATGAGACAAGATAACATTTCTCCTCATAATTAAGCTCGGAGTCATAGCTGTAGTATGTCTTGTCTACAGCCTTCCGGGTATTTTTGGAGGATAAGAAACAAGCTGGCAATTATAAATAAAGATGTTTAGTACCAATGAACACCAAATATTTTGAAATTAACAATATAAAAATGGGCGGCGATGGCGACAACGGGGGGTGGTGGCGCGCGGGCGGCAGCAGCGGGCGACGGTGACGGGGACGGTGACCAGAGAGTGAGAGTGTGGTGAGGAAGAGGAAATGAGCGGGACGGGGTATAGGATAAGGTGGTTTTAGCAGTAGCGCGAGAAGCCAAACAAGCGCTACAACTAAATTTTTAGTTGTAGCGCATTTATACAAACCGCGCTGCTACTAAAGCTACAGCCGAGGTGGCCGTGTGGCCCACTTAGTAGTAGCGCCTGGACCGTGAGAGCGCGCTACTACTAAGTATTACATGTAGCGCGCCCACTTTACCCGCGCTGCTGCTAGTTAGCAGTAACACATCCTTTTAACAAGTGCAACTAATAATCCTCTGTGTATAAGGTTTTCCCTAGTAGTGTGCATTCGGACTTGGTTTGGTAGGGATATTCTGCGAAGTAAAAAACAACAACTGGCACTGGGCACTATGTCAGTAGGTTAGTACCAAAAAATGATATAAAGTTGCTATAAAATGCTGGTAAAACACCCCAAAATGATAATATAACAGCATGGAACAAGCAAAAATTATAGATACGTTGGAGACTGAAAGTGCAACTATCCCTAGGTGGTTTTAGTAATTTCTAACAACATATAGTTCATTGAGCTAACATCATTCCAAGATGAATATTTCAGGAAAAGCCCAATGAATGGCATGACATGGATGAGAAAAGTGGATCCCTCAAAATGATAAGGATAAAAGGATTGGCTCAAGCTCAAAAGCTCAAGACTCTACATTTTATATTTTAGTGATCCAAGATCACATTGAGTCTATAGGAAAAGCCAATACTATCAAGGAGGGATGAGGTGTTGCTTAATGAGTTTCTTGCTCTATAGTGCTTAGTGATATGCTCCAAAACCCTCAACTACTTTCTCATATCCACATATGACCTAAGCCAAAAATCAAACTCGGCCCCACCGATTCTTTCTATCCGGCGCCACCGAGTTCAGAAGTCATAGCCACTGCCACAAACCCTAGGCAAATCTGTCTCACCGATAGGGATCTCGGTCTCACCGACATCGGGTTGTAATCTCTCTGTTTCCCTTCGTAACGTTTCGGTACCACTGAGATGAGCGATCGGTCCCACCAAGATTGCAATGTAAACTCCTTGTTTCCTTTTCGTAACATCTCGGTCTCACCGAAATGAGCGAATCGGTCCCACCGAGTTTACCTGACCAACTCTCTGGTTAGCTTATTACCAAAATCGGTTTCACCGAGTTTGAGTAATCAGTCTCACTGAGATTATGTTATGCCCTAGCCCTAATCACATCGGTCCTACCGAGTTCCATGTCGGTCCCACCGAAAATCCTAACGGTCACTAGATTTGCTGAATCGGTCTGACCGAGTTTACCAATTCGGTCCCACCGAGTTTCGCAAGTTGTGTGTAATGGTTAGATTTTGTGTGGAGGCTATATATAGCCTTCCACCTCCTCTTCATTCGTGGAGAGAGCCATCAGAACAAACCTACACTTCCAACTTGCTATTTCTGAGAGAGAACCACCTACTCATGTGTTGAGGCCAAGATATTCCATTTCCTACCATATGAATCTTGATCTCTAGCCTTCCGCAAGTTGATTACCACTCAAACCTTCTTTCCACCAAATCCAAATCCTGTGAGAGAGAGTTGAGTGTTGGGGAGACTATCATTTGATGCACAAGAGCAAGGAGTTCATCATCAACACACCATTTGTTACTTCTTGGAGAGTGGTATCTCCTAGATTGGCTGGGTGTCACTTGGGAGCCTCAGACAAGATTGTGGAGTTGAACCAAGGAGTTTGTAAGGGAAAGGAGATCGCCTACTTCGTGAAGATCTACCGCTAGTGAGGCAAGTCCTTCGTGGGCGACGACCATGGTGGGATAGACAAGGTTGCTTCTTCGTGGACCCTTCGTGGGTGGAGCCCTCCGTGGACTCGCGCAACCGTTACCCTTCGTGGGTTGAAGTCTCCATCAACGTGGATGTACGATAGCACCACCTATCGGAACCACGGCTCAAAAATCATCGTGTCTCCAAATTGCGTTTGAATTCTCCAAACCCTTCCCTTTACATTCTTGCAAGTTGCATGCTTTACTTTCTGCTGCTCATATACTCTTTGCATGCTTGCTTGAATTGTGTTAGGATTGCTTAACTTGTGCTAAGATAGCTAAAATCTGCCAAAGACTAAAATTGGGAAAAGGATAAGTTTTTAATTGGTCAAGTAGTCTAATCACCCCCCCCCCCCCCTCTAGACATACTTTCAAACCTACAAGTGGTATTAGAGCTTTGATCTCCATTTGCTTTGATTTCCATAGCTTTTGGTGGTCATAGCCTTGGTTTCACAACCTAGAAGAGTATGGCGTCTAGCGAGGGAAATTATCATCGTAGAGGTCCTTTCTTTGATGGTACTAATTTTGCTAGTTGGAAGCATAAGATTAAAATGCATATTCTTGGACATAACCCCGCCGTTTGGGCTATTGTGTGTATTGGCTTGCAAGGTGAATTCTTTGATGGGAGAGAACCGAACCGTGAAGCTAGCGCCGAAGAGTTGAAGATGCTGCAATACAACGCTCAAGCTTGTGATATCCTCTTCAACGGATTGTGCCCCGAAGAATTCAACAAAATCAGTCGTCTTGAGAATGCAAAGGAAATTTGGGACACTTTGATTGATATGCATGAAGGTACTGACTTCGTCAAGGAATCCAAGTTGGATATGCTCCAAAGTCAACTTGACAAGTTCAAAATGAAGGATGGTGAAGGTGTCGCTGAAATGTACTCTAGGCTTGCTCTTATCACAAATGAGATTGCGGGCTTAGGAAGTGAAGAGATGACCGACAAATTCATCATCAAGAAGATCCTAAGAGCTTTGGACGGAAAATATGATACCGTGTGCACATTGATCCCAATGATGCCCAATTACAAAGATCTCAAGCCAACGGAAGTCATTGGAAGAATTGTTGCTCATGAGATGTCACTCAAGGATAAGGAGGAACTTCACAACAAATCAAGTGGTGCTTACAAAGCCTCATGTGAAGCCCCTACATCATCAAGTGAGAAACAAACCTTCAATGAAGAATTGACCTTAATGGTGAAGAACTTCAACAAATTCTACAAGAGTAGAAGCAAAGAGAGAAGCTCCAAGTCAAGGTCCTACAATGACAAAAGATCTTCTAGTCGAGAGCGCAATTGCTACAATTGTGGGAGACCCGAAAACTATTCCAATGAATGTACGGCACCCCACAAAAGAAGAGAAGAATCACCCAAGAGGAGAAGTAGAAGAGAGGAATCACCACCAAGAGAGAGGAGGAGTAGAGATGATCGTTATGAACGAAGAACATCCCGGAGAAGCAAGGATTCGGAAAGAAAGGACAAGTCATCAAGGAGCTACACAAAACGAAGACATCAAGCTCATGTTGGTGAATGGGTGTCCGGCTCCGACTCCGACAATCACTCCGAGAGAAGCTATCACTCCGACTCCGAATATACTCAAGATGAAGGTGTTGCCAGTCTAGCACTTGTGTCAACCAACTCCTACGACATATTTGATTCACCAAATGAAGGACTTTGAAGATGCTTCATGGCTAAAGGCCCTAAGGTAACACACGTCGAGTATGTTGATTTCAATAGTGATGAATATGACTTGTTAGGTGATGATGATTTACTTGTTGACAACTCTAGTGATGAATACTATGATCAAACGTAAATTAATCATGCTAATCAAGATAAAACGAATGGCAATGATAAGGACAAGATTGAGCTTATAACTAAAGAACTAAACACTCTTAAGTTAGCTCATGAAACTATCTTAGAAGATCATCGAGTACTTTTAAGGACTCATGAGAAATTACGCTTTGAAAAGCTCAACCTTGAGCAAGAGCATGAGTTCTTAAAAGCAATCAATGATGATCTCCGTAAGAAAAGTTCTTCTTACATTGCCAAGCGTTTACTCTTATCTACTTACATGCCTCAAGTCAAGTCCATTAACAAGAACAAGAAGGATTCTTCCTCTAGTAGTAACAATAATCATGTTTAATCAAATATTGTTGCTTCTAGTAGTTCTCTTGATTCCACTAATGATTCTCTTAGCCAAGTTACACTTGAGCAAGAAAATAGCTTATTGAAGGGAATTATAGAGAAAGGTGTTTACAAGAGCCTTGCCGGAGTAAGCAATTTGAGGAAATTGTATGCAAGCAAGGAAGGCACCGAAAGAACCAAGGTGTTGGTTTTGAACGAAAGTTCAATGCCAATGGAGTTGAGTGGGAAGAAGATCAATACCCCAAAACGAAGTTTGTTCCTCAACAAGAGAAGTATGATCCTACTTCCTTCAAGGGGACACAAGCTCAAGATGATCTTCCACCACAAGACCACAAGCAAAAAGTCAAGGACAAGCTTCAAGAGGAGATTGATGCATTTGAAGAAGCTCCTAAGGCCTTGGTCAAGTGGGTTCCCAAGACTACGTCAAGTTCTACTTCATCAAGTACGACTACAACTCCAGGGATTCCCATCAAGATGATGTGGATCCCGAAGAAGAAGAACTAGAGAGTTCTTGAGGGTGACTCCGCCAACATATTTCACTCATATCATTTTGGCAACAACAAGTGCAATCAACTTCCCCATCTTGCACTAGTTCAAGGAGTCACAAACCCTCTTGTTGGTAAGACAAGGGACAAGGAAACCTGATGCTTTCATAGACATCATCTTGTGTTTGCATCACTCTATGTCTATGGATATCCTTGTTTGTTCCTTGTGGGACTAACCCGTGTAGGTATTGAAAGTGCAACTCACTCCAAAGGATTGCTCCAAATGATCTTCATCAACATTGAGCATCCACATCTTCAACACCTACATGAAGTCATCATCGACAAAACCCAAGGTTAGTCCATACCTCTAAGGGGTGGATCTCACATCTAGGGGGAGCTTAACTCTAAGAATTGAGTCAAAGCAACTCTAATGGTGTGAACACATCAATGCATTATGTAAAAGTGGTAACCCCACTTGAGCTTAAACGATGAGTATGACCTATGATCAAATGTTCTCATTTGACTCCTAAGTCAATATACTCATATATAGATGACCTAGTCATCGCCAATTGTTTGATAGATGCTAGAATTGTTTGTGTGTGCTTTGTCACATATTTCATTTCCTATTTTATTGTGTGTGCATGTTGGTTGCATATTTTACTCATTCAAGGACATCCACTTGTTGCTTTGATTGATTGGTTTCTTTTTCTTTTGCCAAGTGGATGGACAAGAATGTCTAAGAACCTTCTCTAGCTATCTATGCTTTTCTTGTCTCAAACTCTATTCATGCTACATCACAAAATTTGATCAAGTCAGATTCGAACCACTCTGTATGAGGAGCACTCGGAGTCCCCGATTCGTCATAGACTTAAACTTCCAAAACTTCTTTGTGTGTTTCGGTCTGACCGATTCCTCCATTTCGGTCATACCGAGATCACTAAGTCGATCTAGGTTTTCAATCTCGGTGCAACCGATTTGAACTTTTCGGTCACACCGAGTTGCTGTAACTGTCAACAGTTATGCATCTCGGTGCCACCGAGTTGTTCCACTCGGTCACACTGACAGGGTCGGGCTATATATACTCACGGGCAAAATTTGGAAACTTTCTCCAAACCCCTTTGCCCGCGCATAGCTCGCTTTGCCTCCAGGGTCTCGGGATCGTCTTCCTCGTCGCCAGCCGCCTCCAGTCGCTGGTCTCCGCTGCCGTCAACAGAATTCATCCCCGTCGTTGCCGCCGTAGCGAGTTCATCGCCAAGCCAGGGTATGGACTCGATCACAGTGCTATCCCCGTCCGATTCCTAGCACATTGTGTTCATCATGATTCTTGCCACGATTGAAACTATTCTATCCAGTCAAAGCAATCCATAGATTAGAGGTGAATTGAAAATTTAGGGTTAGGTTTCCGCCGAAACCATCTCGGACCCACCGAGTTGCAGAACTCGGTTCCACCGATTCGGCTAAGGCCATTGCACAAGTGATTCTCGGTCTGACCGAGAATTGCAAATCGGTGTGACCGAGTTCAGGACTTTGTGAAACCCTAGCAGTCTCGGTGCCACCGAACTGTGACTCGGTCTGACCGAGTTCACTAGTTTAGGTTCCAAAAGCTGCTTCGGTATCACCGAGTTTGCAAATCGGTTGATCCGAAATGCTTTCTGTGGAAAACTAAAACTAAGTTTTTGAATCATTCTTTTGCAAAAACCTCTGTATTTTGTGATGCTCATCCACTCTATCTCATCTATATCTATTCACAGGGTCTGCAGTCAGTGTGTGCAACATGTCTGATCAAAGTGACAGTCAGAACAGGGAAGAGGAGCAAATTCAGATGAGTGAGGGCACTAGTCCCTCTAGTACCTCAGATGATGGTAGTAGGAGCACCCCAAGCAATCTACCTAAAGCTGCCACCAGGGCCAGAAGGAAGAAAACCTCAGAATCTGAGGATGAAGACTATGTGGCAGTTGAGGATGAGACCACTTCCAAGAAGTAAGTGCTCAGAAAGGAGTATGGCTCAGCTGCATCCACTAAGCCAGGAGTGCAGAAGAAGGCACCTGCCAGAAGGATTCCCACTTCCAAACCCAGGAAGGTTGCCACTGGAGAAACCATGAAATTTGCTATTGAGTCAGAAGATGAAGCTGTTGGCCAAGACAAAAAGAAAAGGAGAGTCAGAACCACTATTGCCAAAGTTCTTGGTAATCCCTCTATGAGGAGAGACTCTGAGGAAGAGGAAGAAGAGGTTGTTGCACCAGCACCCAAGGCTCAGAAGCTTATGGGTGATGCGATTAGGTCAGGGGTTGCATCATCAAAGCCCAAAGAAGCACCCAAAGCTGCCTCCAAGCCCAAGATTGCACCAAAGAGGAATACTAGAAACATATCTGCTGCTGAGAAGAACAAGGCCCCAGTGCCTGAAACTGCTGGTGAAGAAGAAGATGATGAAGAGCATGTCCTGAGAAAGTTGAAGCCAAAGATTCCAGACCACAATGATGCTTATCCTGTGGCTGAGAACATGAAGCTGAGGAAGGATGCAGGACTCAGACAGTGGAGGTTTTCTGATCCTTATGCTATCAGGAGAAGGACTGTTGTTGACTACAGGTTCCACACTAAAGAACAGCAGGATTTCTATGAGACAGTTTTGTTGGACAAGAAGCATATAGTGTGTGACATGAGGTGGGTGGACTGGGCCTACATGAAGGAGAATGAGGAACACTATCCTGGTGTGTATGACAGTTTTAGTGCTTGTGGAGTTGCAGACTTTGTTGGGCAGAAGCTCACAAAGTGGAATGATGAGCTCATTATGCAATTCTACTCCACAGCACACTTCTATCCAAATGGCAGGATAGTATGGATGTCTGAAGGTTCAAGGTACCAATCAACTATTGAGGAATGGGCAAATTTGATCAATGCACCTAAGGAGAAAGAAGATGACTTGGATGTCTATGCCAAGAAGAAGATGGATCACAACACTATGGCACATATGTACAAGGAGATCCCAGATGCTGCAGTTGAGACACATAAGTTTGGATCTGTACACTATCTTCTGTTAGGCATGCCAACCATCAACTGGATCCTCAGGCATACTCTCTTGCCCAAGTTAGGTGACCACAACATGATCAGAGGCCATGCAATAAACTTGCTACACCTATTTGATGTGCCACAGAAATTCAAGGTCATGAGCCTCATAGTTGAGACTATCAACAGGACAGCAGCTGACCAGAAGAGAAGTTGTGGGTATGCCCCACAGATCCATGAGCTGATTAACTCCAAAATGGGCACAAGCACATACTTGCTAGACTAGGATCATAATGCTATCTATCCAGACTTTGAGGATAACCAAGTGGTTATGGATGAAGATGAACCATCTTCTGTGCATGCTCAAGCAAAGAAGGAGAAGGCAAGGATAGAGAAGGCTACCAAGATGCCAACAATGGAAGAGGCATCTCAGTACTTTCTTAAGAGCAAACAAGATCAGCTAGGCTACTTGATTTCATCCACTCTGAGGATTGAGAAGGGGCTGGCCACCTTGACTCAAAACTAGGAGAGCCTAGAAAGGATCATGGAGCAGAAGTTCTATGACTTGGATGTGAAGGTAACTGAGATCCAGTCTGTTATTGAGCAGCTTCAGTATGATATGCAGGAGAGGAAGGGCAAGACAACCACTGATGCATTTGCCAGAGTGCCTAGAGCTCAGAGATCAGCTGCAGTGCCAGTGATAGACACCAGAGCCACTTCATCTGCACTACCACAGCTCCTACAGCTCCAAAGCAACCAGCTTCAAAGACCTACACCTCCAGCTCCATCCACATCAACTGAAGTCTTCGTCCAAGGATCCATCTCTACACCACCACCTGAAGATCAAGCCTGAGAGTCGATTTAGTGCTATGCATTTTCTATGAACTTTTTGGTAACTTGTTGCCAAAGGGGAGAAAAATGTATAGATCATAGGCTTCGAGAGAGAGTGTTGCTTTTTATTCTCTCTTGCTTTGGTGGTTGAACTTTATTTGCTTGTTTGAGATACTTTATGTCAGTGATATACTTGGATGATCATGTGTTTGATCATATGCTATATTTATGCTTGTTGGATGACATTATCCCATTTATCTCTATCTGGTCATTCACTTTGCTTGGTGATGAGTGCATGTATTCAATCATTATTATTTTGAGCACTCCACCAAGATATATGTGACATGGAAGAGTAACCCATGAGCCTAACTCTTTGTGCATTTGTAGTCCAAAGCAAATCTTAAACTATGCACAAATTTAGGGGGAGCTCTTGCTTATCACATACTTCTCAAAGCGACAATGTCTTTCACTCTTATTATCATTTGTCGAAACTTTGATCTATATGTTGTCATCAATTACCAAAAAGGGGGAGATTGAAAGTGCAACTATCCCTAGGTAGTTTTGGTAATTCCTAACAACATATAGCTCATTGAGCTAACATCATTCCAAGATGAATATTTCAGCAAAAGCTCAATGAATGGCATGGCATGGATGAGAAAAGTGGATCCCTCAAAATGCTAAGGATAAAAGGATTGGCTCAAGCTCAAAAGCTCAAGACTCTACATTTTATATTTTAGTGATCCAAGATCACATTGAGTCTATAGGAAAAGCCAATACTATCAAGGAGGGATAAGGTGTTGCTTAATGAGTTTCTTGCTCTACAGTACTTAGTGATATGCTCCAAAACCCTCAACTACTTTCTCATATCCACATATGACCTAAGCCAAAAGTCAAACTCGGCCCCACCGATTCTTTCTATCCGGCTCCACCGAGTTCAGAAGTCATAGCCACTGGCACAAACCCTAGGCAAATCGGTCTCACCGATAGGGATCTCGGTCTCACCGAGATGGGGTTGTAATCTCTCTGTTTCCCTTCGTAACATTTCGGTACCACCGAGATGAGCGATCGGTCCCGCCGAGATTGCAATGTCAACTCCATGTTTCCTTTTCGTAACATCTCGGTCTCACCGAAATGAGCGAATCGGTCCCACCGAGTTTACCTGACAAACTCTCTGGTTAGCTTATTACCAAAATCGGTTTCACCGAGTTTGAGTAATCAGTCTCACCGAGATTACATTATGCCCTAACCCTAATCACATCAGTCCTACCGAGTTGCATGTCCGTCCCACCGAAAATCCTAACGGTCACTAGATTTGCTGAATCGGTCTGACTGAGTTTACCAATTCGGTCCCACCGAGTTTGGCAAGTTGTGTGTAACGGTTAGATTTTGTGTGGAGGCCATATATACCCCTCCACCTCCTCTTCATTCGTGGAGAGTGTTGACGCTAGAACGCGTCACACGAACACGTCGATGTGTACCCGTGGCGCCGAGGGAGATGCTCCGCAACTCACACTGCGGGAGGCCGACTTCCAGCGCGATACGCAAGACAGCAAGCCGGTGCTTTTGGGACCCGAAACCCCACACGCCCGGGAGGGACCCCGTCTGGGCGCGCGGCGGCTATGGGCTGTCCTAGGTCGACCTGATCGCCCCTAGGGCCTCGAGGTTCGCCGCCCTGCAATGAAGAAGAACAAACGAAGAACGAGGAAGAAGAAGAACTAGGGTTAAGGAGAAAAGATAAAAGATAAAAAGTGGTAGATTGATTGATCGATTATGTGTTGTTCAATCGGCCGTCACCCCTTAGGTATATAAGAGGTGGCTGGACTTCCCGTGCAAGGAAAAGGCTTGGATTCACGTCCAAAACCCTAGCCAAATTCGGATTGGTTTTGCCCGAACTTTCCAAAACTGTTCGGTTTAAACTGGCTGCACCTTGCGGGTCTTTTTTGTGGTGGTAAACGATCTCGGATGGAAACGAGCCCAAAAGCAATCTTGACTGTTTCGACGAGACGAACAACTTTTATGTTGAATGTTTTTTGATCAGAGGTCATCTCGCCCGGGAGGGACCCCGTCTGGGCGCGCGGCGGCTATGGGTTGCCCTAGGTCGACCTGATCGCCCCTAGGGCCTCGAGGTTCGCCGCCCTGCAATGAAGAAGAACAAACGAAGAACGAGGAAGAAGAAGAACTAGGGTTAAGGAGAAAAGATAAAAGATAAAAAGTGGTAGATTGATTGATCGATTATGTGTTGTTCAATCGGCCGTCACCCCTTAGGTATATAAGAGGTGGCTGGACTTCCCGTGCAAGGAAAAGGCTTGGATTCACGTCCAAAACCCTAGCCAAATTCGGATTGGTTTTGCCCGAACTTTCCAAAACTGTTCGGTTTAAACTGGCTGCACCTTGCGGGTCTTTTTTGTGGTGGTAAACGATCTCGGATGGAAACGAGCCCAAAAGCAATCTTGACTGTTTCGACGAGACGAACAACTTTTATGTTGAATGTTTTTTGATCAGTGGTCATCTTGAGGGTCAAATCGGTCTCGCAAAACAGGCTATCCCTCGCGCTACCCATCAGACAGGGTGTCTGGTGGGGCGCGCCATTTTTTGCCTCTTGACAGGGCTGTATGCCGATGGCTCTAACTTTTGCATACGAACTTGGATTGGAACGATTTTTCTATCAAAATCAATCGTTTCGACGAGACGAAGACAATCCGTGTAGATAAGTTTTCCATTTGAGGTCGTCTTGGGGGATTAATCAGCCAAACTGTACTCTGAATATAAGATCTTAGTACTTTGAGCATAGTTTCGGCTTTCGAGATGAAATCGGACTGCGATGACCCAAACTTCAAAGATGTTCATATCGACAATACGGAACTCTTTCATGAAGATCACTTCTCCATTTAAGGCCATCTTAAATAAGTTATTGACCGTGCCAAAATCTGGTGTCAACACATGCCCCCTGTTTTTCGGCAAAGTTTGTGTGCCGAAAAATAACTTCCGCATAGCTTGTTCTAAGGACGATGTCAACACTCCATCGGCCATTTTGCATGTTCTTAGGACGACAAGTATATATCGGCCATTGCTTGTTTGAACCTCTTGATGCAGAATTGGGTGAAAACTTCTCAGCTTCTATAACAATCTGGTGATAAGGTTCCATAGATCAAAACCATCCTCCGAACCATATTGTTCACCCTTTTGCTAGGATTTTGCTGATAATCAATAATAAACTTTCTCCAATCCTTATTTTCTCCTGTATAAAAAAAATCATTAGTGACCGAAGCGGTGGACTTCGGTTCGGCCTTACCTATTCTGACGAGACTAAGCATCGGCTATTGATAGAAATGCAACACACCATGATTAACATAGTAGCCGGATACTTGCTGTGCCAACTCTTTCAAATTGTCATGCCTAGATATATGAACAATTTCAAAGCAACCCAAGGTAAATCTTGCATCTAGACATACCAAAAGATAAACTATAAGTGATCCGTCAAAACATTAACCCTTGGATATTTGTTGCACTACTAATAACGAATCACCAGAAGCCTCAATATGTATAGCACCTATATCAAGGCAAAGCTCCAATCCAAATGACAATGCATATTCGGCTTTGATGATTGTGCAAAAATATTATAAGCAGCCTGAGGCTTCACAAAAATAGCTCCATACGGAGATAAATAAGCAACACCAACACCTTGGCCATTGCCACAAATTTACTGTCGAAAATAATCTCCATAGTACTAGAAAGACAAGGGCAAATATCACTTAACATGTACCTTGTCTCGGTTCCAATTGAACTAAGGACGGTGTTAGAATTCCACACCGGCCATGATCAGATAGTTTCTTAGGACGATAGTTAAGTATCAGCCATTACCATGAGGTTCATGTAGAATTCATCCATTAAAACATGTATAGCCGAAATAAACAAATAAAATAGCAATAAAATATTTCGGCCCCTTTGTCTTAGCAACAAAAATGTAACTAACCAAATGTATAGTGATTTGGTAATACTCTGTCATGATATGGAAAAATATGTTGCATCCATGGATCAAAATAAGTCCATGGAGGGTAACTGATCATACCTGTGGATGAATTCCATGGCAAAGGCATCAATGGCATGGTTGAAGAAAATGGATGATGTACTAACCGAAGATTTTGATGTTGTGATGCGCACCTTCGGCTTAATTGTTTGTGTCTTTCATTATTTTCCTTCTTCACTTTTATTGTACTTGTTGCAACAGAAGCATGCACATCATTTTTGTCTTGATTGATCTTCTTGGGAACCCATGCCATGTTCCTCTTTCTCAGCTCTTGTGCACTAAGATTTTGTAATTCCTTCTTTTCCCAATAGGATAAGCCGAGTGGGCATCTCGGCTGTGATTCTGTTTTGACCAATGGCAATTCTTTCTTGGCCTTGTGCACTCTCAACTTCTTTTCTTCAGATTTGGCACTTTGACTCTCAATAATTGGTTGCTTCATCTCATTGCCTTTAGTAGCCAATGTCAACACTTTCATTGGCTCTTTTTCATTTGAGATCAAATCTGAAGTAGCACTTTTACGACCATCTCTTTTAACGCGGTAAACTTGTTTGACCACCTCTTTCTTCTTCCTTGAGCTCTGGACCGATTCCTTATGATTGAAACGGTCTTTGACGCGTGATTGTTCAAATGTTGATCTCCTTGGAGCTGCATAGTATTGGTGAGATGGTCTAGAATAAGATGGAGAATGTGCCCTTGTATCATACCTGTCCCACGATGAATATATATCTATATGAGCATAGGGAGGCATCCACGGCATTGGCATTGGCGGCCCAAAATAAGGATATGAATATGTTGCATTAAAATTATTACTTTGCCAATACCAATCTTCATATTTGCGCCTTGGGGGTGATCTTGCTTTCTTTGCATGATTTGGCCGATAAGAATTCTTCTCTTCACTCTTCTTTTGATATTTATCCAATAGTTCAGCGAAGGTGATTTTTGATATCTTAGACTTGCGCTTATTTCGGCCTTTGTTTTCTTTTGGCTTGCTTTCATTGATCATTGGATTTACTTGCTGCCCCCCAGTCCTTGGCGTCTTCATTGTAGCTTCGATGGAATTTTCGCCCTCAAGATTATGTTCATTATGCTCTTCAACAACTTCTTTACTTGAAACCTTGATCCCATCACCTGCAGTTTTCACATTCTCTTTAAATGGATCGGCTTGAAGCAGCCGATGCAAAAACCTTTTGCCATCGGGACCAATTGGAATAGACTGGTCATCTCTTGGTGTTTCAACAAACTTCAATCGTCCTTTTTCAATGGTCGATTTAACTATTTGACGAAACATGTTGCAATCCTCAAAATTATGCTTGGACGGATCATGCAACTTACAATACATTCGTCCTTGGATTGATGGCTTAACATGGTGATCAAGAATTGTAATGTAATTATTTTTCAGCAACAAATCAAATATTTTATCACACATGCTTGAATTGAAGGTATACTCCTTGTTTCCTAGCCGATCTTGCTGTTTGAACGGCTTTGGAGATAAGCAAACGAATGGTTCAGATTTGGAATCTCCCCATTCGGCTATGCATTGTGTTTTCCATTCTATCTCCGATGTCTTTGGATAAGATATTATATTAGCATCGGTTTTATCAATAGAATTTAACCTTGGCTTTGAATTTCTGAAACAAAGATATTTAGAACATACATGTCTCAGTTGAGACCAAGTGTAAGGCAAGTAAGAAATAAGCAAAGCTACCCAACTAGATATGAACATTAGAGAAAGCAACGGGAAAAACTTTGGCTGTAACAATAAGTCATTATCGGTCTTTATAAATGGCGCAATGGGTTGACCGATATGTTCCATAACAATTTTACTGCTAACAAGTAAATTACCCTTCTTCATTGGTCTTTCAAATTACGTATGAGAATATTTCTTTTAGATGCATCAATAATGAAGTTGCGACCAAATCTGAAAATAGGTAAATTACTCGCTATGCATACCTCTTCAAATATGTTGGGAGAGCATGATAGTGGTGCCATTTGAAGAACATCTTGCTCCGTCTTTGGATGGCTCCCCAACACCTTGTCATCATCTTTTTCTTGAATCCGTGCATCATTGCTTTGAAGATTTTTGTCGGCCGAACTTTGTTCGGCTACTTGTTCTTGTCCTTGAAGCTTGTCAATTTCTACAGCACGGAACTCATAGGGCAGGAAGTAGGTTCCATTAACTTCAGAAAAATCAAGCATCGTTGTTTTCCTATGCTTGACATGCCATTTCTCAATAATGCTTGCCTCGTTGGATTTGATAGATTCAGAATATATACTACTTGATTCGGCTTTTTCAACCGAAGCACTTTCATGTTCCGAATCATCCTTCTTTTCATTGATACTACCAATTGGCAATGCTTTTTTTATCTGAGCCAATTCTTTTTCTATTTGTTTCTGACGGCGAGCGGCAAAATTAGCTTTAAGCTTTTTCTCAATTTCAGCCCACTCCGGATATGATTTCCCCCCAATACTTTTAGATTCTTTCGGCAATGACACACGGGTGTTGCCGAAATTTTGCAGTTGTGTAGGGGGTGTATAATATGATGTAGTAGTAGGTGAAGGCATATGCATTGTTGTAAGACCATACTTTTGCTCGCCAATTTTATCAATTGGCAAAGATTCATCTTCTTGCAAAACTCTAGCTTTTATTGCGGCATAATCAGGAAATAGCCCATTTTCATGTTGTTCAAGGCAAAGAGCACTAATTCTCTTATTTTGGGCTAAACTCTTCAATGCAGCCACCACTACCTCATCTTCTACAATGTTGGGCACAACCGCTCCTGTAAAATTTATATTCATTCGGCTATAACCAGGAAGGTGTGAAGCCGAATTATGATCATCTACAGTTGTGTATGGTGCCAAAAAATTAGTAACATGAGGTGTCGCATATGACGGTTGAGAGTAACTGGCCGAATAGCCACTAGTAGCATGGCCAATTCTCTCATTCATCGGCATGGTTGGATTACTATATTGCACATTAGTTGCCGATGAATAAAAGGGTGAAACACTTTCTTGTGTGGCATTGGAAATTCTAACTTGGGGTGTTTCAAATTGATTAATCGAACTCATCATGTTGCTCATCGGCATATGAATTTGCTGGGTTGCCGATGCATATGAGTTGGAATACATATGGTGCATGTTACTAATATCATAAGAAGTTGAAGTATATGAATTACTTTGAATCGGCCCTTGCACGTAATTAGTTGCATGATTGAGAAAACTAGAGTTGGCCGATAGAGTATATTCATTGAACGATCTAGTAACACCATATGAATTATTTGCATCTACATAAAGGGATTGGGTATTCATATTACCTTTGTAGACTGCAAACCCTAGATGACGATCTCTTCAGTAGCAAGAACGGGCGGAGACCGCTCAAGCTTCGCCCCAATGAGTCGCCAAAAGTGTGTTGACGCTGAACGCGTCCACACGAACACGCCAATGTGTACCCGTGGCGCCGAGGAGATGCTCCGCAACTCACACCGCGGGAGGCCGACTTCCAGCGATCGCACGCAAGATGTAGCTTTTGGACCCGAAACCCCACACGCCGGGAGGGACCCGTCTGGCGTAGCGGCGGCTATGGGCTGCCCTAGGTCGACCTGATCGCCCCTAGGGCCTCGAGATTCGCCGCCCTGCAATGGAGAAGAACGAACGAAGAACGAGGAAGAAGAAGAACTAGGGTTAAGGAGAAAAGATAAAAGATAAAAAGTGTTTGATTGATTGATCGATTATGTCTTGTTCAATCGGCCGTCACCCCTTAGGTATATAAGAGATGGCTGGACTTCCTGTGCAAGGAAAAGGCTTGGATTCACGTCCAAAACCCTAGCCAAATTCGGATTGGTTTTGCCCGAACTTTCCAAAACTGTTCGGTTTAAACTGGCTGCACCTTGCGGGTCTTTTTTGTGGTGGTAAACGATCTCGGGAAACGAGCCGAAAAGCAATCTTGACCGTTTCGACGAGACGAACAACTTTTATGTTGAATGTTTTTTGATCAGAGGTCATCTTGAGGGTCAAATCGGTCTCGCAAAACAGGCTATCCCTCGCACTACCCATCAGACAGGGTGTCTGGTGGGGCGCGCCATTTTTTGCCTCTTGATAGGGCTGTATTCCGATGGCTCTAACTTTTGCATACGAACTCGGATTGGAACGATTTTTATATCAAAATCGATCGCTTCGACGAGACGAAGACAATCCGTGTAGATAAGGTTTCCATTTGAGGTCGTCTTGGGGGATTAATCAGCCAAACTGTACTCTGAATATAAGATCTTAGTACTTTGAGCATAGTTTCGGCTTTCGAGATGAAATCGGACTACGATGACCCAAACTTCAAAGATGTTCATATCGACAATACGGAACTCTTTCATGAAGATCACTTCTCCATTTGAGGCCACCTTAAATAAGTTATTGACCGTGCCAAAATCTCGTGTCAACAGAGAGAGCCATCAGAACAAACCTACACTTCCAACTTGCTATTTCTGAGAGAGAACCACCTACTCATGTGTTGAGGCCAAGATATTCCATTCCTACCATATGAATCTTGATCTCTAGCCTTCCGCAAGTTGCTTACCACTCAAACCTTCTTTCCACCAAATCCAAATCCTGTGAGAGAGAGTTGAGTGTTGGGGAGACTATCATTTGATGCACAAGAGCAAGGAGTTCATCATCAACACACCATTTGTTACTTCTTGGAGAGTGGTGTCTCCTAGATTGGCTGGGTGTCACTTGGGAGCCTCCGACAAGATTGTGGAGTTGAACCAAGGAGTTTGTAAGGGCAAGGAGATCGCCTACTTCGTGAAGATCTACCGCTAGTGAGGCAAGTCCTTCGTGGGCGACGGCCATGGTGGGATAGACAAGGTTGCTTCTTCGTGGACCCTTCGTGGGTGGAGCCCTCCGTGGACTCGCGCAACCGTTACCCTTCATGGGTTGAAGTCTCCATCAACGTGGATGTATGATAGCACCACCTATCGGAACCACGGCTCAAAAATCACCATGTCTCCAAATTGCGTTTGAATTCTCCAAACCCTTCCCTTTACATTCTTGCAAGTTGCATGCTTTACTTTCCGCTGCTCATATACTCTTTGCATGCTTGCTTGAATTGTGTTAAGATTGCTTGACTTGTGCTAAGATAGCTAAAATCTGCCAAAGACTAAAATTGGGAAAAGGATAAGTTCTTAATTGGTCAAGTAGTCTAATCACCCCCCCCCTCTAGACATACTTTCGATCCTACAGAGACGTATCATGTATCCCTCGCTTGCTTGCTTGTGTTGTTGTTGTTGTTATTGTTAGCATCATATATGTTGTTCGCCTATTTGCATATCTAGAAACCTATTTTGTTGCTAAACCTAATTTTTTAAGAAAAGCTAAAAATTGGTAGTTGCATATTCACCACCCCCCTCTAGTCAACCATATTTATCCTTTCAATTGGTATCAGAGCCTCGTCTATTTTGAAGGGCTTAACTGCCTAAAGAGTATGGTTGATGACAGGTCTAGTGGGGAGGATATTCCCATGGCTGATGTGGTGGCCACGGTCACTCAAGAAGACCTAAATGAGGCTATGGCCTCACTTAGGACTTCTATGACAACCGAGGTCAAATCCTTGTTTATGGAATTACTTGGGGGTCTTAAACTTTCTACCGATTCATTGCAAGTGGTTAATACCGCCGTCTCGGAGTCGCATGCCAAGTCCGGTAAGGAGGGAACTAGTCGTGACAAAGATAAGATGCCTCGAGGAAAGAATGGGATGGGCATCCATGTCGCGGCTGCCCCTCCCTCGGTCTATGGAGAACCGGTCCCCTCACCTCATATTAACAACCTTGGTCCTCCTCCTAATCTTGTGAAGAATGATTTTCCTAACTGGGTTTTTCATATCAAGTCTCATTTGAATCACAGAATTAACACGTCTTTGGAGAATCGTTGAACAAGGCTTCTACCCGCATGATCCAAACAACCTCACCCCAAGAGAAGAGGTGGACAATCAATTCAACCACTCCGCCTTGTTCATCCTTCAAGCCGCAGTGCCTCCTGAAGAGCTAGCTCACTTGCGCCCATTCACTCGTGCAAATAATGCATGGGAACACAGTGTTTCTTTGTACAAGGGGAGCTTGAGCATTCAACGCTCCAACTTTGAGGTGATACTTGATGAGGGCAATGAGTTTGTGATGAATGAAGATGGGGATCCTTGTGAGCACTACTGGAGGTTGACAACTCTCGCGGTCTCACTCTGAGATCATGGGAGTAAGGATACAGATGATAGTTGGATCAAGCGCAAGTTCCTCAAGGCCATCATGCCATTCAACAAGGCCATGTCTTCCGTGATCCATGATGTCTACTACACAACTTATTCTTGTAGACTCGTGTTGGTCCTCCAAACGTAGAGTTTTGTAGGACAGTAGCAATTTTCCCTCAAGTGGATGACCTAAAGTTTATCAATCCGTGGGAGGCGTAGGATGAAGATGGTCTCTCTCAAACAATCCTGCAACCAAATACAAGAAATATCGTGTGTCTCCAACACACCCAATACAATGGCAAATTGTATAGGTGCACTAGTTCGGCGAAGAGATGGTGATACAAGTGTAGTATGGATAGGTGATATAGGTTTTTGTAATATGAAAATATAAAAACAACAATGTGGCAAGTAACAAAGGTGAGCACAAACGGTATTGCATGCTTGAAAACAAGGCCTAGGGTTCATACTCCACTAGTGCAATCTCTCAACAGTGCTAACATAATTGAATCGTATAACAATCCCTCAATGCGTGACAAAGAATCACTCCAAACTTCTTATCTAGCGGAGAACATAAGATGAAATTGTTTGTAGGGTACGAAACCAACTCAAAATTACCCTTTCCGATCAATCTATTGAGCTATTCCTATAAGTGTCACAAACAGCCCTAGAGTTTGTACTAAAATAACACCATATGATACGCATCAACCAACTCTAATGTCACCTAGATACTCCAATGTCACCACAAGTATCCGTGAATCAATTATACGGTACGCATCAAACAACTTCAGGTTCATAATATTCAATCCAACACAAATAACATCAAAGAGTACCCCAAGATTTCGACCAGAGAAAGTAGGACGAAAACATGCATCAACCCCTATGCATAGATTACCCCAATGTCACCTCGGGAATCCACAAGTTGAGTGCTAAAACATACATCATTGTCACTACGTGTATTCATATATAATACCCCATTGTCACTACGTGTATTCATATGCAAGACACACATCAAGTGTTCTCAAATCCAACAAAGTATTCAATCCGACAATAGTGAAACCTCAAAGGTAAAAACTCAATTCATCACAATCAGATAGAGAGGGAGAAACATCATATGATCCAACTATAGTAAAGCTCGTGGTACATCAAGATTGTGCCAAATCAAGAACGAGAGAGAGAGAGAGAGAGAGAGAGAGAGAGAGAGAGAGAAATCAAACACATAGCTACTAGTACATACTCTTAGCCCCGAGGGTGAACTACTCCCTCCTCATCATAGTGGCCGCCGGGATGATGAAGATGGCCTCCGGTGATGATTTCCCACTCCGGCAGGGTGCCGATTGAGTTTTTGTGGATACAGAGGCTTGCGGCAGTGGAACTTCTCATCTATAGTTTTTTCTAGGGTTTTGGGTATTTATATGAATTTTTGGAATTGACTCACATCAAGGGGACCCATGAGGGAGCGACAAGCTTGCCCGATGCGCCCTGGGGGGCGCCCCCTAGGCTTGTCGCTTCCTCGTGAGGCTTATGTTCCTTCCTGGAAGCTTCGGGGGTCTCTTTTTGTCCATAAAAAATCACCATAAATTTTTATCCATTCCGAGAAAAAAAATCTGCACAAAAAACAACATTTCTGCTGAAAACAACGTCATTCCGGGTTAGTTCTAATCAAACCATATCAAGACCATATGAAATTGTTGCAAACATGGCATGAATACTTCATAAATTATAGATACGTTGGAGACGTATAAGCATCCCCAAGCTTAATTCATGCTCGTCCTCGAGTAGGTAAATGATAAAAGAAATAATTTATGAAGTGTGAATGTTAGCATAGTGTATAACTTTGATCTATGATAATTTCAATCACTTTTCCTAGCATTATAATATCAACTTTTTCTCATAAAACTCATCACGATAAAGTAGCAATCAATTCACATGTTATGGTTCAAGCAATGCATTCTTTTGAAACTTAACAACCTATGTCTTAGTCACCAAAAAACTGCAATTCAACTTATTTTCAACAAAGTCTAAGTAAAAGCTCCACATACTCAATATTCATATAGTCTTCTATGATTGCTAGTACTCAAAGCATATTTTTAGAACAAATAGCATCCATCGAACACAGAGAAAGATAGAGGCTTAATGTTTTGCCTCCCAACTTATTTATCAAGAGATGGCAATAAAATCATGCCTACAATGGGTTATCTCTTAGTTTTATCTTCAATAACTAGCAATTTCTAAAGACATGATGAGACATAATTGTGTTAAAATAAGAGAAGACAAATATATTTTTTTAAGATTTCTCTCTCCTTCACCTCATTGTTTATCCTATGTGGCACTCCGAAGAAAGCACCATTGTAGGTCGGAAATTGATAGGCGCGGACGAGCGCGCACGCTCCCTGTATCGCTACCCATTCACTCGTTTTGGGATGTGGGCCGTACGTGGTATTGTAGGGCTTGCAGGGTTCTGTATGTCTACACCGTACTAATGAGCTACTTATATACCGAACTTGGTCTCGGACGGCCGTTTGTTTCTCACAGCGGGTCATCGCCCCTGCCGTTTACGACCGGTGGCACCGTTACACATGGTGGGAAGGCGGCGCTTGTTCGGTCCACCGGCGCCTATGATTTACTTAGCTACCTGGTACATACCTGCTCACTCGATTCCCCAAAATTGACTGAAGATATGCCTGGAGACTGTGAGCAGGTGGCAAAGATTGGCTCACTTCAAGTAGTAGCAGACTTGATGGTTGCTCACAGTAGAAGGGTAGTAACTACAGGCGTTGTTGGGCCGGCGCTCCAAAAGGATTCAAAAATGAAACTATACGTGCGCAGTGGTGCGTCCGCGCCCATGCTTGGAGAGAAGAGAGGTGTGTGCACTCTGCTGTCGGTCACATCTTTCTTTTTTTGACCCATGTCATGAACAGAGGACTCGTGACTGTGTGATTCTCAGCAGTACCTGTTTTTCTTATTGATTAGCACATATAAGATTAATAGGAAGGAAATGTGACAGCAGCATGAAACCTATCTTTCAACAGTACACCCATTTAAGCAAGGGTATCAGGCAAACACAGTACAATTTTTAGGCCAGGCAAATGCAAGTGAGCATGCACGATACAAAGCAGAAGGTAAAATTCAGATGCACTTGCGATGCTTGCATACACGCATCATGGGTTGCCATGGTTGAGACAAGTACAGATTACCAAGCTGATAATACACAATACACATCAGGAAAGTGGCATTGATCAACCAGGATACAGTAACAAACTGGGTGCTACTTGACATGCTTTCGTGCTTGCATAGATTTATCACTGATCGATAGCAGGATCATGAGTTGTTTGCTCGGCAACATGTACCACAATCTTAGGATTGTTGCAGGTGTTCTTCCGATAACCTCCCACCCCGCAGATCGAGCATTTCGGTTCTCTCCTTTTCTTTTGAGGCATGTCCCCTCTCTGTGGACAAGTTGTGCTTTTGTGACCAGGGCCACGGCATATAGTGCGGAACCGTGTTCGTTGCAGGTCACTCGCAGCGGCATGCCCGTGTGTTTCCTTTTTTGGTTTGCCCTGAAAATATGAATCCATTGCTAAATGTTATATTGCGTTTCGAGAAAGCAGATACAGTTTTTTGGGTAATGATTTTAATGTCAACTCACCGAGCATCCACAGACTATTTCTTGCATACATTTTGTTCTCTCGACGTTCAGCCTACTTTTTCCATATCTTATCACAAAGCCAATCTCCCGTGAATATAGATTATAGAAGTCATATGCTTCTCCCAATGAATCAAAATTGTATCCAACAGCTGGTACCAAGATGATATCTGTTTTCTTCTCCGCGTATCCTCTTAAGGTTTTTTCAAGGGCACATACTCTTCCAGCGCATGGTGTGCGCTCAATAGGGGCTCGCCCAATACAGAATCCTGCATCATTATTTGACGGATCATTATTTGACTGAAAATGGGTGCCTGATTTGTACTGAAGAATGCAATGCTCACGAGCAACTAATATAGTAGCACTGCTTTAATGTTGAAGATTTCAATTATTCAGACATGGCTTACCACATTGTTTTCAGTGTTTATGACGATCCAAGACAAACTTACGTTTTGCTCATTTTCTCATCAGGATTTCATTGTTCATACACAAGCAACATGGAGGTGCAGGTTTACTTTCAGATTTCTAAAATTATTAAGAATGAAATACAGCCGACTGTAAAAGACATCAGGCTTGATAAGCGACCAAAATGTAAAGCAGAGATTTACATCTGAGATATAAATTTTCAGACATTTATAACCGTAATACATTCAGAGATGAGCATGGACAACTATGAATTGATGTTTTTATATATATTTTTGGTTTTGCTGAAGAATTCAGTGCTGACACGCGAGCAGTATGCAAATCTGAAGAATTCAGAGCTGACAAGCGAGCAGTATGCAAATACACCTTGTGCTTCAGAGTTTTTTTTTACCAAATATGGCTTACATGAATATGTTCAGAGTTAAGCAGGATCGAAACCAAGCGAGGGTAACTTCTAGTTCAACCGGGGGCTTGAGGGTCATCTTTTCTTGTTGATTGCTGCGTTATTGATGGCCAATTGGATTGACAGTGGGTCATCGCCAACATCTCCCATGCTTGATTCAGCAGCCGACTGTGTGAGGCAAGTACCTGCCTCACCGGCCGGAGTTAAATCGTTGGTTTCAAGATCCGGCCAGGGAACCTGTGAGAAGACCTGGCCATCCATTAGTTGGTCCTTGCGAAAGATTCAGAGATACTGCTTCAACGAAGATGAAGTAACAACCATACCTGTCGACAGGATCTGTTAGGAACTCCAGCACATTGCCGTTCTCTTCCGCCGTCGCCATGGACTCTGCTCTCTGCTGATGGCGCCGCAGAGCACTCGTAATGAGAGAGCGGGGTGGGAGATGGGGATCTTGGCTTCTGCTGGGCCTGCAAACGCATTTATTTTTTCCACCGCTATGTCTACACTGTTTTCTGGACGGAATTATTGTCCGAGTACGTCACGTACCGTGATCCATCAAATGTACCGATATTTCTCAAAAAAAAAAATCAAATGTACCGATGGTACATTTTCACTCTCCGTCCGTTACCGCGCAACGCGATCTGGCCGTATGTATCGACAGTAAGACTACATGCACGTATACGGTCCGCTCAAGAGGCCCACCCACGCGGTCTTACGTTATTGGTCCACCTAGCGGGAGCGCGCGCGCTCGAGCTCTCTATCGCCGCTCTCCATTATAGGTGCTCTTTACATGTTAGTCAATTTCGGCCTTTCAAGGGATGATTAATCTCTAACGTTGTTATCCAGTTGTTTGAACAGTGAGTACAATATGAGCATATACATGCAAGTTATGTGCAAATTATAATATTCTGAAAGTTACACTACCATAATCATGTCCCAGTTTTTAATAGTCGGTCAAACTACAAATATGGAGAAAATATGTCTTTCTCGAACAATTGTGATAATCTTATAGTTGAAGAAACAAATTACCACGTGCATATGGAAACATACTCTATCCATGATCTTAATCATGTCCCAAGGCTCCCAAAATAAACCAAGCACGTGCAGTAGTGTAGGTTCACCTGCGTAAAAGAGAAGCCCTCAGTTCTTTCCTGGTTTTGGCGCGAACCACGGCCACCGTTCAGAAATTTCTATATTTGAACGAGCGCTCCTCGTGCTTCTCCAATCTCCCAACCCAAACAAGGCACACCCGCTGTATAGAATTATAAGCTCGCGACGACACAATGGTCACAAAGGGAAGGGAAGGGTGCACCATTCCATTCTCCACAAGATCGTAGGAAGGAAGAATGAGGGGCATCTTCTCTCTCACAATGGCGCCGCTCCTCCGCCCTGGCGCCCTCGCCGCGGCGCTACTCGCCCTCGCCGTCGTCGGGGTGGCGCAGGGCCAGCAGGTGGGACTCTTGAGGGTGCCGAACAGGTCCCCGCCCACCAAGGCAAACATGGACAGGGTGGTGCTCCCCGCGGACAATGCCGGGGGATTCGCCGGTTCGTGGAACATCCTGAGCGAGAACGCGGGCGTGTCCGCGATGCACCTGGTGGTGATGCGGCACGGCAAGGCCGTCATGTTCGACACGACCACGACGGGGCCGTCGCTCATGCAGCTGCCGGCAGGGAACTGCCGCGTCGACCCCCGGAGCGACCCGCCGGGCGGCATGGACTGCTCGGCGCACGCCGTGGAGTTCGATTACAACACTGGCGCGGTCCGGCCTCTCAAGGTTGGTTTGCTTGGCTGATTGTTCGCCGCGCCGATTTGCTTCTCGCGTGCACGCTGTTCATCGGGAGCGTGCCTGCAGATCTTAACTGATACGTGGTGCTCGTCGGGAGCGTTCGACGTGGACGGCATGCTGGTGCAAACGGGCGGCTACTTCGAAGGGGTGAAGGTTGTGAGACGCCTGAACCCACAAGGAAATGCCGACTGGATCGAGTTCCCCAATACCTTGGCCGAAGGAAGATGGTACTCCTACGTACATAGTCTAGCTAGCTAATGAGTAGAGTCGTGCTTCATGATTTAGCTAGTTATATTAATCAACCAATTTTCATACAGTATGTGGAATTAAGTAATAGTACTAATTGACAGTAGTATAACAGATATGATCAAGAAGGAATTTACAACTGGTTTCTGCATGCATGAGCTCGCAGGTACGCAACGCAGCAGGTGCTCCCGGACGGCCGCTTCATCGTGGTCGGCGGGCGGCGATCGTTCAGCTACGAATTCGTCCCGGCCGCCGGCCAGTTGAACACCCAATTCACTCCCCTCCCGCTTCTTCAACAAACGACCGATGACGTGGAGAACAACCTGTACCCCTTCGTCCACCTCCTCCCGGAGGGGACCGTCTTCCTCTTCGCCAACGACCGCTCCATCATTTTCGACCCCCAGAACGGGCAGGTCCTCCGCGAGCTCCCGAAGCTCAACGGCGGTGCACGGAACTACCCTGCCTCCGGCATGTCCGCTCTCCTTCCCCTCGACCTCCGCCGCGGCGAGAGGCTGAGCGCGGAGGTGATAGTCTGCGGCGGCGCCCCCAAGGAAGCCTTCAAGCTCGGCGAGGCCAACAAGTTCCCGCACGCGCTCCGGGACTGCGGGCGCATCAACCCGTCTAAGCCCGGGGCGCGGTGGGCGATCGACTTCATGCCAGTGGGCCGCGTGATGGGCGACATGCTCATACTGCCCACCGGAGACCTCCTGCTGCTCAACGGCGCCGCCCAGGGCTGCTCGGGGTGGGTTTTCGCCCGGGAGCCGGTGCTGACCCCGCTTCTCTACTCTCCGCGGAAACGACGGGGCGCGCGGTTCCGCGCCCTGGCCGCGTCCAACATCCCACGCATGTACCACTCCAGCAGCGCGGTGCTGCCCGACGCCACCGTGCTCGTGGCCGGCGGCAACACCAACTCGGCCTACAACTTCTCTGGCGTCGACTTCCCGACGGAGGTGCGCGTCGAGCGGTTCACCCCGCCGTACCTCGCCCCGGAGCTTGTCGCCTCCAGGCCGGAGATCGACCTGGCTTCGGTCCCAGCGAACGGGGTGAAGTACGGGGACAAGCTCACGCTCAGGTTCACGTCGCGCGGGCCAGCCGTGGTCGAGGCCGACATGAAGGTGACCATGTACGCGCCGCCGTTCACCACACACGGCTTCTCGCAGAACCAGCGGCTGCTGGTACTGCAGGTCACCGCGTTCAAGCCAGAAGGGAACAAGTACAGGGTCACGGCCCAGGCGCCGTCGAAGCCGACCCTCGCGCCGCCAGGCTACTACCTGGTGTTCGTTCTGGTCAAGGGGGTGCCGAGCAAAGCCGCTTGGGTGAAGATACACCCCTGATGAGCTGACTCTCCGGGTGCATGCTGTTCCTCAGATGGCGACTGGCACGACGATATGCCATAGAGTAACAGCGTGCCCGCGGCCCGTCAAGCAGAAGATTTCCATGGGGCGTAGGCAGTCCACACCGCCCATATGAATCTCATCTCTTCATGGTATATATGGTCTCTCCAAATGTACTTATAGTGCACAAATATATATTTACACTAGAGACTTGGATCGAAAAGGTTTAATCGATCCAAACTGCAACTTTGTAGTGTGCTTAGTCTTGTAAAGCGGAAGAACGCAGAGTAAAAGTGTACGTGAAATCAATTCTTTTTGTTTTGATTTCTTAACTCTTGTACTGGTTGTGGAGAGCAATATGAATAATTCTCCACTTATAACAGCCATGTTGTTTTCTTTACTATACTCAGATTTTTCTTGCGCACATGCAGCGCATAAACCCAAAACCTCAGAGATACTAGGTGCGAAACAAAAACAAAACTTGACTTCCGAACATTAGTCAGGCACGGATATTTGGGTCTTCGATTTGATTAGTGAAAATATGTGTTGTATTATCTACTATCTACTATCTACTATCTACTACCACTATAAAAGAGAGAGGGCGGAGAACAGATCATTCTATCCATCGAACCCTGTAATCTAATGGTCTACATCACTCTCTCTCGCCTAACCAACCTCTCGACCACGCCCCGCCGCCGCTCCAACCTCTCAGCCCCGCCGCCGCCCCTTCTCGGCCTCGCCGCCGCCTGTTCGCACACGAACACGTCACCGTGTACCTCCAACGCCGAGGGTGATACACCGCAGCTCACGTCGAAGGAGACCCGTCCGGAAGCGCGATACACATGCAATCCGGCGGGTGCTTTTGAGGACCCGAAACCCCACACGCCCAGGAGGGACCCCGTCAGGGCGCGCGGCGGCTATGGGCTGCCCTAGGTCGACCTGATCGCCCCTAGGGTGAAAGTGCGTTATATCCACTAGAGGGGGGGTGAATAGGCGATTTTTATGAATTCTTCACTGAGGAATTTGCTGCTGAGGAAATTCCTTAGCGAAGAACTACTTGCAGCGGAATATGTACTCAGAAGTAAACATAACAGGATACAAACATAGTCAGCATGATGAAATGAAGACTAATACAGAGTACGGAAAGCGTAAACACAGGATAGCAAGATGAAGACAAACAGACTGAAAAAACTGACTGAGGAATTTGTGAAAGTCTTCAGTCAAAGTTTTCAAGCACAGATATGAACAACATTCAACACAGTAATGAGGGAATGAAAGAGTTGAGGAAATAGAACCAGTCAGTTGGTGAAGACAATGATTTGGTAAACCAGTTCCAACTGCTGTCTTAGTTGTACGTCTGGTTGGAGCGGCTGAGTATTTAAACTCGAGGACACACAGTCCCGGACACCCAGTCTCTGAGCCGCAACTCAGGACACCCAGTCCTCACCGTATTCTCCTTGAACTAAGACCACACAGGCCTCGTCCAATCACTCGTGGTAAGTCTTCAGGTGACTTCCAAACCATCACAGACTTGGTCACTCGGCGATCCACAATTCCTCTTGGATGCTCTAGACCTTGACGCCTAACCGTCTGGAAGAAGCACAGTCTTCAAAGGTAACAAGCGTCGGATCCACGCAGGATCAATTTCTTCAGTGATGCTCAATCACTTTGGGTTTGTGGGGGTTTGGTTTTGGGATTTTCCTCACTTGATGATTTTCGCTCAAAGTCCTCGGAGGATGGGTTGCTCTCAAATGACAAGTGTCAAGTTCTCTCGGAGCAGCCAACCGGCTAGTAGTTGTAGGGGGCGGCTATTTATAGCCTAGGAAGCAGCCCGACATGATAAGACATAAATGCCCTTCAATGATATGACCGTTAGGTGGATAAGATATTTTGGGACAGCCGGCGCGCAGCACAACAACGGTCGGAAATTTGACTCTCAAATTCCTCAAGGCTATCATGTTCCTCATCAGTGTAGGCAATTCAGACTGGCGAATTCCTAACTCCTCGATCGAGCAAAGTCCTCGGTGAATGTAAGAACTGTGTCTCTCCATCGATGAATTTGACTGAATCTGTATGAGATTTCCAATGGCTTCACTCAAGGGATTGGTAGGTGTAGGATTTTGAGTTGAGCATCACATGGAAATTTTTCCTTAGTATTTCCTCGACCCCCTTTAACAGTACGGTGTTTCCTATGACTCAAGAAAGAGAAAATGAAACTACGAAAACAATTGTCTTCACGCTTCATATTCCTCGAATGAATATCAAGTCTTCAAGGTCACACCAATTTCTTCACTTTCAAAGTCTTCAGAATATCAAAGTCTTCAGTTGAAGAACTTCATTTTTAGGGGTCGACTTTCTCTTAAATATCAAACTCCTCATAGACTTATAGACCTGTGTACACTCACAAACGCATCAGTTACTTAACCTATAAGTCTTCAATACACCAAAATCACTAAGGGGCACTAGATGCACTTACAATCTCCCCCTTTTTGGTGATTGATGACAACATAGGTTAAGTTTTCAACGGGGATAAACATATGAAATGTAAATACTGATATTGAGGAATTTGATTGCAAGATATAGAAGAACTCCCCCTGAATATGTGCATAGTGAGGAATTTGCTTTTGAGGCATTGCACATTTGAAGAATCGAATCATGGAGATCTCCCCCTATATCTTGTAATTCATACACGCATTTGATATATAACTTGAAGAATTTGAAATGCATGATGAAATATGGTGCCTGATGAGATTCAGCATGCGTGTAATAATATTGACAAGGAATAAGCATGCGGAATAGCACATAAAAAGTTTCAGAGCTCAGTGCATCAAAAGCATCAGAGCACGACCAAAAGTATCAAGGCACCATCGGATTTAAGATTACAACTCGATCCAATAAAAGTTTCGGAAGAACGAGAGTTGTAACTTAATAAAAACGCCCATAATATAAACCCGCTTGAAGACTAACTCAGATTTCTCCCCCTTTGTCATCAAATGACCAAAAGGATCGAAACTGAGTACTAACGCCCCTGAAGATTTTCAAGTTGATGGAGGAGCCCCGTTGTCGGGGTTGGTTGTTGAAGTAGGGCCTGCCGCAGTTGTCGCCCAAATCTTCATGTTCATCAGTTTCACGCAATGAAGAATAAGAACTAGCCACCGATCGGAACTTTGACTCTCTTGAATTTCTTCGAGGTGGTGCGCACAGTCAAATGTTTCTGGAGACCCATAGTCTTCAATTCTTCCGCGGAATATACATGATTGAGAACAGCCCAGGTGCTGTTGAGGGTTTCATGAAGGTAGTACTGATTTTTCTTCACTGCATTATGTGTTGAGGTCATGTTGTGAAGAATTGCAGCAAATTGACGCTTCACCCATTTCTGATTGCGTTCAACCTTCTGATGAAGACTGAGGAGTAACTCATGGTCAGTCATCACCCTGGGTGCTCTTGCTTGAGGCTTTTGCTTGGCTGAGGTATTTGCGGCAGTGTCATGTGTTGCAGAATCGTCATTGGTGGAGTAAGATGTAGCGAGACGGAATTAACCATCCAATGGACGAGTGCCTTCATCAATCACAGCAGCTGCCTTGCCCTTATCATCAGAGGATGAAACTGGTCGCTTGAGGACTTCGATGGGCGGCAAGTAGCTACCATGGTTCAGAGTGTCAGCCTTGTAATTCAGTGAAGATCTTGCCCTTATGAATCTCATAATCCAAGGCGCATAGGGTTTCAGCTCAAAAGGTGACATTGCAACATTAGCCAGAGTCCTCATGAAGAAATCATGGAAGTTGACGGGAACGCCATGAATGATGTTGAAAAGCATGTTCTTCATGATGCCAACGACATCATCATTGGAGTCGTGGCCTTTGATGGGACTCATTGTCTTCGTCAGGATTCAATAGACAGTCCGAGGCACATACAACAATTCCTTGACGAGGAATTTGGTTCGAGGGGCCTGCCCTGGCTTCAAAGGCTTCATGAGCACTTGCATATAATGATCAGTCAGCTCGCGGTCATTGTAGATGCAACATGCACTTTCATGGGGAGGATCAAGAGGAAGGACACGAAGCAATTCAGTTGCTGGTGCCTTGTAGTGAGTGTTTTCTGTCATCCAATCCAACACCCATGAATTGACATCTTCAAATCTCTCCGTGATATGCAAGGTGGCGAGAATCAAGAATGAGTTCTTCATTCCAATCACGTATATCGCAGAAATTTAGGAGTCCTGCATCATGAATAACTCGGAGTACTGGCTCGAAGCACGGCAGAGATTCCATATCCACATGAGGAATATGCTCATGGTCGAAGATCTTGTCCTTGTCAAAGAGCACTGAGGAATAGTAGTTGGCTTGAGTAACAATCCAGAAACGTCTTTTCCTTATGCGAGCAGAGTCATTTGGATTGTAAGCAGTGAAGAACACATGCTCAGAAAAGAAGTCTTCAGCCTTGAATTTTTGCTTGCTCGAGAACGGATTCTTCGGTTTGGGCAGAGGAATGTCGTTGATTTGCAGACAACCTCGTGAATCGCGATCTCGTGTGCTTCAGTGAGGAATTTCTGGTTCCTCTTCTTGTGCAGTTTGGGGATCAAGAAGGGTTCTTCAAAGACTAGCGGCTGGAATTTCCTCATGCATGCATTTATGTGGGATGAGTTTCTTGAGCCCAATTGAACAGCTTGTAGCCGGGACCGAGGAATTTGTTGAATCGGAGTGAAGAGAGGAGTATTGGGATGCTGACTTTCCCAAAAGTCATCGCTCATCACCGTGTAGTGCATCCAAGATCCACGTCTTCATCTTCTTTTCAATTTCTCAACACCAGCCTCTTCAGCTGTGAACTGAGGCATGGGTGAGGAAACAACTGGTGATGAAGGGAAGGTTTCCACTTCAATTTCTTCATCAAACTGTTCTAAGGTAGCAACAAATTGATTTTCTTCATCAGATCCGCTTGGGATCTTGTAGTCTTCTCCATAAGGAACAATTTCCTTAGACGACATGGAGGAAATGGGAACGGCATCAATAGGATTTTCAAGCGAGCTGGTCATTGGCTTCATTTTCTTCGCAGCCGAAGAATTTGACGCAGCAGATGCCTTCCTCTTCTTCACTGCAGCTCGTTCTGCAGCCTTTGTCTTCTTTACTTCATAAGCGTATGGAAGAATTGGAGTTGGTGTTGGCGCAGGAGGAGCCGAGGACGTGGTTCAATTTCTTGGCGCAATCGTGCAGTTGCCTGATCTCTTCGATTTCTTGAGCGCACCACTAGTGGATGCCACAGGAATTTCTTCAATGGCTGGAATGGAGTCATCAGCCCGAACTTAGATTCTCATCAAGACGCTGAAAGTCATCAGCAGATCTTGGCATGTTCTTCAAAGAGTGAGCGAGTCTTCACTGAGGATTCTCTTGTTGCGATGGGGCTGCAATAGTTGTCATTTTCTTCGTCAAATTGATTTAATCTCACCTTGGCTCCTTGCCAATCAGCATTATAAGCATCGAAATCCTTGCCGAGGGCTTGATTTCAGATTGAGCTTTGAGAAGTTCTTCAGGAGTCTGGTTGACGATGTTCTTCCTCAGAAGCTTCTCCTTTCTGGCTTGTGCTCTCTTAATCTCACGAGCCTTTTCAAATTTCCATTTCTCTTCAGCGATGAAATGGCTCAGCATATGACTTTGACCAGAGTCGATGGCGGATCGAGCATGGGAGTGTTTGGATCCTGATGCCATAGGTCGATGAAGTCAAGGATCTTCTTCGGATCCAAAAGCAGAGGCACAGTTGTTCCTTTGGCTCTAGTGGCCTTGGTTAGTCTGTCTCTGATGATTTCCGCAAGTTCTTCATCAAAAGCTTCGTCATCAGAGGGCACGTTGAAGGCAACCTATTTCTTTCTTGGACTTGGCCGAGGACCGTGTCCAGCAGTTGCTTTTGTCTTCAGCAGAGTGGGGCCTGATGAGGACATTGGAGCAGCTGAGGAATTTGCTGAGACACCAGAAGCAATCGAGAAACCCTGAGTCCTTTGACATGTAGCAAGATGCACAGAAGTTGAGGACTTGGAGGGAGCTGCTGAGGCTTTTGAGGGAGCAGCAGCAGTCTGAGGAATTTGCCGTGAGGGCGCGGCTGAGGAACTGGGCCGTGAGGGCGCTGATGGTGAAGCACTTGGCTTGCGAGAAGGCTTCTTCGGCATTGATTTCCTCGGCTTGACCGAGGTCTCAGCGGCAGCAGCAGCAGCAGAATCCTCATTGAATTTCCTCACTGCCTCCTTGGCCTGTCTTGCCAATTTGGCTTGGCGCTGGACCATTCTTCAGAAAGTCTTCACCACGCTTGATGTTTGGTGGGATCAGCTACTTGGCCAAAGCCAAAGGAGCTCTTGGGCATGGAGGGTTTAAGGCGAATTTCTTCATGTACTTGGGAGTAACATAGCGATATTCCTCCATTATCGTGCCCATCTTCGTTCTATCCTCTGGATGTGCACTTTGCGCTGATTTTTGTTCTCCTTGCCAAATTTGGCTTCATCAAAAAGTCAGATAATCTTTGTAAATTTCATCGGGGATCTCAAAGGCGCTCATGACCTCCGGTTTCTTTCCTCCCTTCTGCGGTCTCTTGCCTTCGCCATTTTCTTCAGATGAGGAATTTGAACTATAGAACACATCGAAGAAGTATGCAGTTTTTCTTCGAGGAACACCGCAAATGAGTTAAGTTGATGAGAACCTAGTGATTCAGCAATGGACATGAGTACCGTGAGCAGAGTGTAGGTGCGAGGAATTTGGAGAGGTCATATGCGTTCTCGTAAGATTTTTCAAAAAGACAAGTTTTGAGGAATTTGACCAGCTTGAGCCTTGAGTAATTTCACTAAGCGCTTGTCTTAGGTTCGAGTTGTCTGATTGAAAATCCGCACAATTGAGGAATCTTGAAGAAATGGATGCTTAGAGAGATAAATCAAGAGCATATAGTGTGTGAGGTGTTCATATGTGAAGATTTAAAGAACAAAAATACCTTTGAAGATTTTCAGAAAAGTTTGAGAATCAAAGCGAGTAATAAAAGTGACTTTTAATTACCCGAACTGAAGAACACGACGAACTGAGATGAACCATGGTAAAGTTCATCATGTTAGATCTCCCACGCCCTAACTTGGTAGAGGGAGACGGCTACGGCGGCGGCGGAGTGAAGATTTCCGCAGCCGGTGCGAGTATGAGGGCGACGAGGTCGAGGCAGTGAAGCTCTTCCTCACCGACGGCGATGGAGTAGCGGCGGCGCTAGGGTTTGAGGAGAGCTCAAGCGAGAGACAGCGACCGAGCGGAGTAAATGAAGTAAGGAAGGGAGAGGGGTATTTATAGCCACGGTAAAAACTGCTCGCCCGAAGATTTTGGGACGAACATGCCCCTGCCCTTTCTCCTTCACGCGACATGTGTCACCCACATACTGTGCAGATGAGATCGTGTAAGATCGTGGGTGAATAAACTAATGTATCGTGGGAAGCGGAACGGTTTGAGCGGTAAAACCGAAAATCTGGATAAATTTGCTTAAAAATTTCGTTCGCAATTTCTTCAGCTGTCAAGGACACAGTGAAGACTTTGAATGAGTTTCAATCAGAACGCACATGAAGAATTTGTGAATAGATTGGGTTGAGTATAGCATAGAGGGGGAAGGGTCCGATCACATTCACTTAGCAGAAATCGCAACTTGAAGAAATAGCAATAAGTGAATGCTGTAGAGGACATAAACTCACATATATATATGGCCAATGAAGAAAAACGACGGAAACATTGAAGATTTTGCAAAGTTGAAGAATTTGAAGAACTGAGGAATTTCAAAAATGAGGAAAAACTCAAATTGAAGATTTTCAACTTTTGTGGTGGCGTATCCCATCAGATAAGAATGATGATTTCGCATACACGCGCACAATTGTCGAGGGTTCTCGAGAATCAGATTCTTCATTAATTTCTTCACACTTAGAGTGTTATTCTTCATTGATTGAAGAAAACGCTTTCTTCATGTGTTGCACATCTAAGTCATCAATTCGCATAAGGGTTAGGATGTGTGTCCTTTTCAAACAACATTCAAGATTCTAAGATATTTAGCTCACACCGCAACTTGCTAAATGTCTTCTCATCCAAGGGCTTAGTGAAGATATCAGCTAGCTGTTCTTCGCCTTCACATGCTCGATGGAGATATCGCCTTCAACACATGATCACGAAGAAAATGATGACGAATCTGGATGTGCTTAGTCTTCGAGTGCTGAACGGGTTGTGAGCAATCTTGATGGCACTCTCATTGTCGCAGAGGAGAGGCACATTCTTCACGCTTGACGCCATAGTCCTTGAGGGTTTGCTTCATCCAAAGCAGTTGAGCACAGATAAGCCAGCAGCAATGTATTCAGCTTCAGCGTGAGACGGTGATACGCAGCTCTGCTTTCTTCGAGGACCAACGCACCAAAGATCGTCCGAGGAAATGACAAGTGCCATATGTTGACTTGCGGTCCACACGATCACCAAAGATAGTCGAGTCGTAATATCCAATGAGATCAAAAGCAGAGCCCTTGGGGTACCATAATCCTAGTGTTGGTGTGTGAGCTAGATATCAAGAATATGCTTCACAACCTTATGGTGTGATTCCTTCTGCAGCTTGAAATCGGGCACACATGCAAACACTAAGCATTATATCTGCCTAGATGCACATAAGTACAATAAAGAACCAATCATGGAGCGGTATACCTTGTGATCAAAGTCAATACCATTTTCATCAATTGCATAGATGGCCATTTGTGGGCATAGGAATTTTGACGCCTTTGCAATCTTGCATGCCAATTTCCTCGGTACATCTTTGAGGTATTTCTCCGAGATATGAATATGCCATTGCGCTGTTGATTTAATTTGTAGACCTAAGAAGAATTTCAATTCTCCCATCATAGACATTTGATATTCTTCACTCATCATATAGGCAAATTCATCACTATATCGTTGGTTAGTACAGCCAAAGATAATATCATCAACATATATTTGGCACACAAACAGTTCACCATCATATGATTTAGTAAAAGAGTAGGGTCGAGTGAACCGGTGTGAAGCCATTCTTCACGAAGAATTCCTTCAATGTGTCATACCACGCCGAGGGGCTTGCTTGAGGCCATAGAGGGCCTTATTGAGTCTCAAGACTTTGTCGATTCTTGGGATCTTCAAAACACGGGGTTGAGCAACATATACTTCTTCCTCAAGCTTACCATTGAGGAATGCACTTTTCACATCCATTTGATATAAGATGATATCATGATGGTTAGCATAGGCAAGTAAAATCGAATAGCCTCAAGTCTAGCAACAGTGCAAAAGTTTCATCGAAATCAATTCCTTCAACTCGTGTAGCCTTGAGCTACTAGTCGTGCCTTATTCCTCACCACAAGGCCATTTTCATCTTGCTTGTTGCGGTAGATCCACTTTGTGCCAATGATATTATGCTTGCGAGGATCCGGCGATTGACCAATTCCCAAACATTGTTCAGCTCGAATGATGTAATTCTTCTTGCATAGCCCTGAATCCACTCGGCTCAGAATGCTTCATCTACCTTAGTGGGCTCTGAGATAGAGACAAGCATAGTGCCCACAAAAGTTAGATAAGTGTGAGGCTTTTGAGCGTGTGAGAGGACCCAGTGCGCTAATGTCATCGATGATCTTCTCCACTTGCACTTCTTTTGCAACGCGTGGATGAGTTGGTTGTCGCCGAGGATTTTGATCAGCTTTTCTTGAAGACCATTTTCCTCATCATGTTCTTGGTGCATCACTCGACGATCTTCATGAACAGGAATGAATTCTTCAAAGAGATTCTTCAATAGGAATGACATCCTCGGTTGCCTTGAGCTTGATAGCATCCTCGGTGCTGGTTCATCTAACACGAAGGTAGGTGCTCTCTTTGCGAGCCATTAGTTTCATCGAACCGCACATCTACAATGTCAACAATCTTGTGAAGAACAATGTTGAAGACTCAGAGGTGTGCGAGTCCTTTCCGTAACCAAGCATAAAACCTTCATGTGCTTTGCAAATTTAGAGTTGTGGTGAGGATCTCTAATCCAACATTTAGCATCAAGACTTTGAAATAACTCACATTGGGTTTCTTGTCGTGAGGAGTTCATAGGCGGTCTTCTTGAAGAATTTGTGAAGATATACTCTGTTGATGATGTGGCGGCGATCAATTGCATCAATCCGTAAACGCCGAGGCGCTTTTGTATTCATCAAGCATACCGCGAGCCATCTCAACAAGAGTTCTGTTCTTGCGCTCCACGACGCCATTCTGCACGAGGAGTATAGGGAGCAGATAATTCATGAGTAATACCAAGTTCATCAAGATAGGCATCAAGACCAGAGTTCTTGAACTCGGTTCCATTGTCACTTCGATATGCTTGATCTTCACACCAAAGTTGGTTGAAGCCCTCGAGGAAAATCATTTGAAGACTTCCGCACTTCATGTTTGTAAGTAACAATGTGTACCCATGTATATCGAGAATAATCATCAACAATGACAAAACCATATAAAGATGCATCATTAGTGACCGCTGAATAATGATTAGGTCCAAGAGGTCCATGTGAAGCAATTCAATGGACGGTAGTGGTCATGATAGTCTTCGCTGGATGCTTGGCCTTGGTCATTTTTCCGCTTCACATGCTCCGCATAAGTGATCCTTGAGGAATTTGACATTCTCAATGCCAATGACATGCTTCTTCTTCGCAAGCGTGTTCAAATTCCTCATGCCCGCATGACCAAGTCGTCGATGCCATAGCCAGCCTTACAAGCTTTTGCAAGTAGACACACGGCTGGTTGTGGTCCCAGAGAGAAATCAACAATATACGATCTCCTCTCCTAAAGACTTCAAGACTTTGGAATTGTCGACTTCCATAATCACAACACAGCGATATTTGCCAAGACAACAACCATATCAAGATCACAAAGCATTGAGATCGACATGAGATTGTATCCTAAGGACTCAACAAGCATGACTTTGTCCATGTGCTTATCCTCAGAGATAGCAACCTTACCAAGACCCAATACCTGACTTTTGCCTTTGTCAGCAAAAATGATATGCTTCAGAGGTGACGGTGATAACGGAGCATCCATCAATAGATTCTTGTCACCAGTCATGTGATTTGTACAACCACTATCGAGGACCCATTCAGTGGTTTTGGGTTGATCATCCTGCAGATGAATTAGTGTAGCTTACAATCTCATATGCTTCATCAGTGAACAATATGATATCAAGTTCATCAGATGAATTTCATCAAGTAGTGAACAGATATAGCAGTATGAGGATGTGTGAAATGAAAGTTCATTTCATCATGATTCGCCTGCGTCCTTTCAGGCAATTTGTCAGGTCCCCAGCAAAATCTTCAGACGTTGAGCACGTCTAGAGACCTGACCCTGCAGAGGAGATTAGTTCTTTTTCTTCACCACCCACATCTGGAGGGGTGGCAAAGAGTTCATCATCCTGCGAGCACCATGTGAGAAAGGTGGCAAAGATGCCAAACCATTTCGCTTAGCATAGGAGGGGTTAGGGTATGCATATGAATAAGCAGAGTAATTCTTCGAGGACTTATGAACATAATGGTTTGAAGAATAATGCACATATTCATAGACCTTAGCTCTACCCTGCGAGACAGAGTTGTTAGCACGATGATAATCATATGAGGACTTTGATCCAGTTGAGGAATTTGATCCATGTGAAGAATTTGATCTGGGGTTCCTGTTCTTCACAGGTGGTGTCATGAGGACATTCACCTGAAGACTTTCAACACATCTTTTGGGAACCCAGATTTTCTTCATGGGGGAACCGTTCCTGCAGTTAGTGCCAACATATCTAGCAAATACTTCACCATTCTGATTTTTGAACAGTTTATAGTTGGAGTCAATTGAATCATCAGAGGAATGAGAAGATTCACACGTAAAGCCAGATAAGTTAGATGGATCAACTGGAGGTCCCTTTGCAGCAACCCATGAGGTTTTGGGGTACTGCTCAGGCTTCCAATATGTTCCATCGGCATTGAGTTCCCTCTCAAAGGCAATACCCTCTTTCCTAGGGTTTCGTTGAGGATCTGCTTTTGAGCACATCACAAAGTGTCTCGATGCCCTTTGAGGCTTTTGTACATGCTCATCATGTACAATTCCTTCAACCCTGCATTGTCAAGGATACTAGCAATGTCCTCGATGAGGAATTAGTGATAGCAGAGGCGATGAAGAATTTGTAACATTTGAAGCATTTGAACATTCAGTGAAGAATTAGCGATTCACGCTCAATGCACTTTAAGCATGGAGGAACAAATTCTTCTCGAGAAGCGCTGATTTGTTGAGCTAGTAATGAATCGCGCTCCTTCAAGATCTTCATAACACACTCTTAGCTTTTCAAGATCTTCCTTTCTTTGAAGAGCTTCAAGAGAAAGCTTCTCATGATCTTGCTTTTCTTGAAGAAATTCATAAGAAAGTTTCTCATGATCGACAAGAGAGAGTTATGATGACCTTGAAGGTTATCATACCTAGATCAAGTCTCTGAAGATTTTCACCAAGGCTTTAGTGCGATCCATTTCTTCACCCAACATATCATCACTTTTATCTAGCATGTTTTGAACCTTTTCAAGAGCCCGTTGTTGTTTCACAGCAATTTTAGCAAGTTTAGAGTAGCTGGGCTTGAGATCCTCATCGATTCATTTTCACTAGAGTCGAGGAGTTGTATTTGAGTACCTTAGCTCCTTTTGCCATGAAGCAATAGGTGGGGCGTAGCCATCATTATCTTCATCAGGCTTGTTGGTGGAGTCGGTTTCTTGATGTTGAAGATGGACTTGTCGACGAAAGCAATGGCGACGCCGACTCGCCACACCGCACTCAGATTCTTCAGACTCCTCCTCTTCATCATTTCCTCAGATTCAGCTTCAGAGTCCATTTCCTTGCCAATGAATGCCCGAGCCTTCTTGGAGCTGCCCTTCTTGTGAGATGAGGACTTCGAGGATTTTGATGACGAAGATTTTGACGATTTCTTCTTCTTCTTCGCATCATCGTAACTGTAATCCTTGTATTTCTTCTTCTTCATTTCCTTTTCCCATCGAGGACAATCTTGAATATAGTGACCAGGCTTCTTGCATTTGTGGCAAAGTCTTCTTATAGTCACCGGATGAGGAGTCATTTCCTCTTGAGGATTTTCCAAAGCGACCTCGCCTTGTGAATTTCTGGAATTTCTTCACAAGCAATGCTAGGTCCTGGCTCGCTTCTTCAGATCACCAAGGCTACTACCGTAATCCTCACATTCAGAGTCGACACAACCTTAGCCTTCGTGGCACGTGGTTTGCCATAGTTTGAGCCATAGAGATCTCTTTTTGAGAAGTCGAACTCGTGAGTGTTTAGCCTTTCGAGGATATCAGCAGGATCAAGCGACTTGTAGTCAGCATGTTCTTGTATCATCAGTCCCAGAGTATCAAATGAGGAATCAAGCGATCTCAGCAGTTTCTTCACAACTTCATGATCAGTGATGTCAGTGGCACCGAGGGCCTGAAGCTCATTTGAGATGTCAGTGAGGCGATCAAAGGTTTGTTGGACATTTTCATTGTCGAGTCTTTTGAAGCAGTTGAAGAGATTCCGAAGAACAACGACTCGAGAGTCACGCTGAGTTGAAACTCCTTCATTTACTTTGGACAGCCTATCCCAGATAAGCTTAGCAGTTTCCAAAGCACTCACTCTTCCATACTGTCCTTTGCTCAGATGGCCACAAATGATATTCTTCGCTTGAGAATCGAGTTGTTTGAATCTCTTCACATCGGTAGCGTTCAGTGTGGGAGTGACAGAGGGGACACCATTTTCCACAACATACCAGAGATCATTGTCAATTGCCTCAAGATGCATTCGCATCTTGTTCTTCCAAAGAGGGGTAGTCCGCTCCATCAAAGGTAGGACACCCAGCCGAGACCTTGATCATACTGCGGTCGACATAACTAAAACTCCAAAGCGGTTAAACCAAAATCACACGTAACAAGGAGTACCTTGCTCGATACCAATTGAAAGTGCGTTATATCGACTAGAGGGGGGGTGAATAGGCGATTTTTATGAATTCTTCACTGAGGAATTTGCTGGTGAGGAAACTCCTTAGCGAAGAACTACTTGCAGCGGAATATCTACTCAGAAGTAAACATAACAGGATACAAACATAGTCAGCATGATGAAATGAAGACTAACACAGAGTACGGAAAGCGTAAACACAGGATAGCAAGATGAAGACAAACAGATCAAGAAACTGACCGAGGAATTTGTGAAAGTCTTCATCAAAGTCTTCAAGCACGATATGAACAACATTCAACACAAGAATGAGGGAATGAAAGAGTTGAGGAAATAGAACCACTGGTTGGTGAAGACAATGATTTGGTAAACCAGTTCCAACTGCTGTCTCGGCTTATACGTCTGGTTGGAGCGGCCGAGTATTTAAACTCGAGGACACACAGTCCGGACACCCGCCTCTCATCCGCAACTCAGACACCCAGTCCTCACCGTATTCTCCTTGAACTAAGACCTCGCAGCCTCGTCCCAATCACTCGTGGTAAGTCTTCAGTGACTTCCAAACCTTCACAGACTTGGTCACTCGGCGATCCACAATTCCTCTTGATGCTCTAGACCTTGACGCCTAACCGTCTGGAAGAAGCACAGATCTTCAAAGGTAACAAGCGCCGGATCCACGCATGATCAATTTCTTCGATGCTCAATCACTTTGGGTTTGTGGGGTTTGGTTTTGGGATTTTCCTCACTTGATGATTTTCGCCAAAGTCCTCGGAGGATGGGTTGCTCTCAAATGACAAGTGTCAAGTTCTTCTGAGCAGCCAACCGCTAGTGGTTGTAGGGGCGGCTATTTATAGCCTAGGAGCAGCCCGACATGATAAGACATAAATGCCCTTCAATGATATGACCGTTAGGTGGATAAGATATTTTGGGACAGCCGACGCAAGAAGACAACAACGGTCGGAAATTTGACTCTCAAATTCCTCGGGGCTATCATGTTCTCATCGTAGGCAATTCAGACTTTGGCGAATTCCTAACTCCTCGATCGAGCAAAGTCCTCAAGGAATGTAAGAACTGCGTCTCACATCGATGAATTTGATCGAATCAGTATGAGATTTCCAATGGCTTCACTCAAGGGATTGGTAGGTGTAGGATTTTGAGTTGAGCATCACATGGAAATTTTTCCTTAGTATTTCCTCAACCCCCTTTAACAGTACGGTGTTTCCTATGACTCAAGAAAGAGAAAATGAAACTACGAAAACAATTGTCTTCACGCTTCATATTCCTCGAATGAATATCAAGTCTTCAAGGTCACACCAATTTCTTCACTTTCAAAGTCTTCAGAATATCAAAGTCTTCAGTTGAAGAACTTCATTTTTAGGGTCGACTTTCTCTCAGAAATATCAAACTCCTCATAGACTTATAGACCTGTGTACACTCACAAACGCATCAGTTACTTAACCTATAAGTCTTCAATACACCAAAATCATTAAAGGGCACTAGATGCACTTACATAGGGCCTCGAGGTTCGCCGCCCCGCAACAAGAAGAACAGACGAAGAATGAGGAGAAGAAGAACTAGGGTTAAGGAGAAAATATAAAAGATAAAAAGTGGTAGATGATTTGTTTGATTGTGTGTTGTTCAATCGGCCGTCACCCCTTAGGTATATAAGAGGCGGCTGGACTTCCCATGCAAGAAAAAGGCTTGGATTCACGGCCAAAACTCTAGTCAAATTCGGATTGGTTTTGTCTGAACTTTCCAAAACTGTTCGGTTTAAACTGGCTGCACCTTGCGAGTCTTTTTTGTAGTGGTAAACGATCTCGGATAGCAACGAGCCCAAAAGCAATCTTGACCGTTTCGACGAGACGAACAACTTTATGTTGAACGTTTTTTGATCAGAGGTCATCTCAAGGGTTAAATCGGTCGCAAGAAAACAGGTTATCCTCGCTACCCATCGACAGTTGTTCGGTGGGCGCGCCAGTTTTTGCCTCGTGACAGGGCTGTATTCCGATGGCTCTAACTTTTGCATACGAACTCTGATTGGAACGATTTTTATATCAAAATTGATTGTTTCGACGAGACGAAGATAATCCGTGTAGATAAGTTTTCCATTTGAAGTCGTCTTGGAGGCTTAATCAGCCAAACTGTACTCTGAATATAAGATCTTAGTACTTTGAGCATAGTTTCGGCCTTCGAGATGAAATTGGACTGCGATGACCCAAACTTTAAAGATGTTCATATCGACAATACGAAACTCTTTCATGAAGATCACTTCTCCATTTGAGGCCATCTTAAATAAGTTATTGACCGTGCCAAAATCTGTGTCACACATGCCCCCTGCTTTTTCGCAAAACTTGTGTGCCGAAAAATAACTTGCACGGTTTGTTCTAAGCGCGATGTCAACACTCCATCGGCCATTTTGTACATGCTTTGGACGATAAGTATATATCGGCCATTTAGATTAGCAACAAAAGTGAAGCTAATCGAACATATAATGATTTGGTAATACCCTTTCATGATGTAAGAAATTATATTTTATCCATGGATTAAAATAAGCCCATTGAGGGTAACCAATCATACCTGATGAAGAATTCCATGGCATAGGCATCAACGGCATTGTTGAAGAAAATAGATAATGTGTGGACCGAAGATGTTGAAACCTTCGGCTTGGTCCTTCGTAGCTTTCACTCTTTTCCTTCTTCACCTTTGTCGCACTCCTTGTAAAGGAAGCTCGCACATAATTCTTATTTTGAATATTTCCTTTGGGAACCCACGCCATATTTCTCTTTTCAAGTTCTTGTGCACTAAGCTTCTGCAACTCCTTCTTTTGCCAATACGATAAGCCGAGTGGGCATCCCAGCTACGATTTTGTTTGAAGTAATGGCAATTCTTGTTTTACCTTGTGCACTCTCAACTTCTTCCCTTCAGATTTGGCACTTGATTGACTTGCCTCATTGCCTTTTGTAGCCAATGTCAACACTTTAAATGGCTCTTTTTCATTTGAGATCATATCTGAAGTGGCACTCTTACGACCATCTTTTTTGATGCGGTAGATTTGCTCAACCACCTCCTTATTCTTCCTTGTGCACCAGACCGATTCTTTATGATTGAAACGGTCTTTGACGCGTGATTGTTCAAATGTTGATCTCCTTGGAGCTGCATAGTATTGGTGAGATGGTCTAGAATAAGATGGAGAATGTACCCTTGTATCATACCTGTCCCATGATGAATATGTATCTATATGAGCATAGGGAGGCATCCACGGCATTGGCATTGGCGGCCCAAAATAAGGATATGAATATGTTGAATTAAAATTATCACTTTGCCAATACCAATCCTCATATTTGTGCCTTGGGGGTGGTCTTGGTTTCTTTGCATGATTTGGCCGATAAGCATTCTTCTCTTCACTCTTCTTTTGATATTTATCCAATAGTTCAGCGAAGGTGATTTTTGATCTCTTACACTTGCGCTTATCTCGGCCTTTGTTTCCTTTGGTTGTGCTTGCACCAATCATTGGATTTGCTTGTTGTCCCCCAGTCCTTGGCGTCTCCATTGTAGCTTCGATGGAATTCTCGCCCTCAAAATTATGTTCATTATGCTTTTCAACAACTTCTTTACTTGAAAGCTTGACCCCATCACCTGCAGTTTTACCTCCTCTTTAAATGGATCGGCTTGAAGCAGCCGATGCAAAACTTTCGCCATCGAGACCAATCGAATAGACTGATCATCTCTTGGTGTCTCAACAAATTTCAATCGCCTTTATCAATGGCCGATTTAACTATTTGACGAAACATATTGCAATCCTCAAAATTATGTTTGAACGAATGATGCAACCTACAATACATTCGTCCTTGAATTAATGGCTTGACATGGTGATCAAGAATTCTTATGTAATTATTTTTCAGCAATAAATCAAATATTTGGTCACACATGCTTGAATTGAAGGTAAACTTTTTGCTTTCTAGCCGATCTTCCTGTGTGAACGGCTTTGAAGATAAGCAAACGAATGGTTCAGATTTAGAATCTTCCCATTTGGCTATACATTGTGTTTTCCACTCTATCTCGAGTGTCTTTGGATAAGATATTATATTAGCATCGGATTTCTCAAAAGAAATTAACCTTGGCTTTAAACTTCCGATACGAAAATATTTAGAACACACATGTCTCAATTGAGACAAAGTGCAAGCCAAGTAAGAAATAAGCAAAGCTACCCAACTAGATATGAACTTTAGATAAAGCAACGGGGAAAGCTTTGGCCACAACAATAAGTCATTATCGGTCTTTATAAATGGTGCAATGGGTTGACCAATATAGTTTATAACAATTTTGTTGCTAACAAGTAAATTACCCTTCTTCATTGGTCTTTCAAAATTACTTATGAGAATTTTTCTTATAGAAGCATCGACAATAAAGTTGCGACCAAATCGGAAGATAGGCAAGTCACTTGCTAGACATACCTCTTCAATTACGTTGGGAGAGCATGATGGTTGTATCACTTGAATAATACTTTGTTCCACTTTTGAATGACTCTCCAATGCCTTGGCATCCTCTTTTCTTTGATAGATTCGGTACACATACTATTTGATTCGCTTTTTAATAACTGAATTAACTTTGTTATCCGAATCACCACTCTTTCTTTCTTTGATTCGCAAGGTTGCTTGTTCTTGTCTAAATTTAGCAAACATTGCAGCTAGTCTATCTTTAAGCTTTTTTCGACCAATTTCAGCCCAATCTTCATCGGATTGCCCCCCAATACTTTGAGACGCTTTCGGCAATAGTGTGTTGCCGAAATTCTGTAATTGTGCAGGGGCAACATGATATGCTACGTTACTAGGTAAAGACACATGCGCTCTGGTAGAATTCTCACTTATTCGGCGATGAGCATGAAGGTGCAGAGCCGAATCACGAATATCTACAATCGCGTATGGTGCCGAAAAATTCGTAGCATGAGGTGTAGCATATGATATTTGAGGGTAATTGGCCGAATAACTAGTAGTGGCATGGCCAATTCCCCTATCCACCGGCACGTTTGGATTAACATACTGCAAGTTATTTGTCGATGAATAAAAAGTTGAAACACTTTGTTGCGTACTATTGGAAGTTCCTATATGGGGTGTCTCAACATGATTAACCAAACTCACCATGTTGTTCATCGGCATATAGATTTGTGGGGTTGCCGATGCATGGGAGTTGGGATACATATGTTGCATGTTGCTAAAATTATATGAAGTTGAAGCATGAAGATTATTCTGAATCGGTTGTTACACATAATTAGATGCATGATTGATAAAACTAGGGCTAGCCGATACAATATGCTCATTAGACGATCTAGCAACAACATATGTATTATTTGCATCTACATAAGTGAATTGGGTATTCATGTTACCTTTGTAGATTGCAAACCCTAGATGACGATCTCTTCGTAGCAAGAACGGGCTGGAGACCGTTCAAAGCTTCGTCCCCAGCGGAGTCGCCAAAAAGTGTGTTCGCACACGAACACATCACCGTGTACCTCCAACACCGAGGGTGATACACCGCAGCTCACGTCGAAGGAGACCCGTCCGGAAGCGCGATACGCAGGCAATCCGGTGGGTGCTTTTGAGGACCCGAAACCCTACACACCCGGGAGGGACCCCGTCAGGGCGCGCGGCGGCTATGGGCTGCCCTAGGTCGACCTGATCGCCCCTAGGGCCTCGAGGTTCGCCGCCCATAACAAGAACAGCATTTAAGAACGAGGAGAAGAAGAACTAGGGTTAAGGAGAAAAGATAAAAGATAAAAAGTGGTAGATGATTTGTTCAATTGTGTGTTGTTCAATCGGCCGTCACCTCTTAGGTATATAAGAGGCGGCTGTACTTCCCGTGCAAGAAAAAGGCTTGGATTCACGGCCAAAACCCTAGTCAAATTCGGAGTGGTTTTGTCCGAACTTTCCAAAACTGTTCGGTTTAAACTGGCTGCACCTTGCGGGTCTTTTTTGTGGTGGTAAACAATCTCGGATAGCAACGAGCCCAAAAGCAATCTTGACAGTTTCGACGAGACGAATAACTTTTATGTTGAACGTTTTTTGAGCAGAGGTCATCTTGAGGGTTAAATCGGTCGCGCAAAACAGGTTATCCCTCGCGCTACCCATCAGACAGGGTGTCTGGTGGGGCGCGCCAGTTTTTGCCTCGTGACAGGGCTGTATTCCGATGGCTCTAACTTTTGCATACAAACTCGGATTGAAACGTTTTTTATACCAAAATCGATCGTTTCGACGAGACGAAGACAATCCGTGTAGATAAGTTTTCCATTTGAAGTCGTCTTGGGGGCTTAATCAGACAAACTGTACTCTGAATATAAGATCTTATTACTTTGAGCATAGTTTCGGCCTTCGAGGTGAAATCGGACTGCGATGACCCAAACTTCAAAGATGTTCATATCGACAATACGGAACTCTTTCATGAAGATCACTTCTCCATTTGAGGCCATTTAAATAAGTTATTGACCGTGCCAAAATCTGGTGTCAACACCGCCCCTTCACGCCGGCGGCCACGGCCCCGACGGGCGCAGCAGCATGCCCCCGACGGTCGAGCGGCACCTCCGCCGCAGGGGTCGGGCCGCAGCAGCACGCCCACTCCGCTCCAACCTCTCGGCCCTGCCGCCGCTCGCCCCGCCGCCGCCCCTTCTCGGCCTCGCCGCCGCCCCTTCACGCCGGCTCAAAGCCTGAACGGAGCCCCAGTTGGCTCGCCCTTGCTCTCCACCTGTGGCGCCGGTGGCGTGTGCGCGGGATGAGGCCCCACTTTTCAAGGCCAAGGGCAGTGCGGATGGAGCTCCGCCGAGTCCATGAGCTCCCGAGCCGGGCGACGGCGCGTATTGATCTGAAAAAGGCCACCAACCCATATTATAATATCCTTTGATATCAAGTTCTAGCTGTACATTAACCAAAGCATCTCTTTTCTGATCAGTTATACATCAATCAAAGCATCACTTTTCTGATCAATTAAGGAAAACATGTCAGGATGGTTGATGCTTGATGCAACGGAGAGTCACATGTGTATTGCCGACAGTTTCAATTTAATCGGGCTTCCGACTGGAGGAACGGAAGCGACTCTCTATTCTCCAGCCATTAAGTTCATTACTGAATAACAAAATCAGCTTGAGACCTAAGGTTTGATCAGGAAAATTCAGCTAGGTCTATCTATGTGCATTGGTCTTAATTTTTTTAGATGAGCAAACTGTCTACTTCCATAGGAAGTGGATGGGATGATCTACATGGCCTCCTGCAGCACCGGATTCAAGGAATCAGTACAACAGTGTGGCCTCTTACTAGACAGTTTTCTTCTCTCTGTTTTCGAGAAGGATAGACGCTTTTCAGTTTTCTTTGATGTTGATCAAAATGTTTAAATATTTGGATGCGTTTTCTTGAATACAGGTCTGATCTTTGATTATCTGCATAGTATCTAACCACTCTGACTTTCCTTTATTATTAAGATGCATCAAACCGCCATCCCCTCCGAGAGGAAGGCCAACTCAAGTAGGTATTACATCGATTTTTTAAGCAGAAATTCAGAAATCTGAATTGAACTAACTGATTTGGCTTATGTTCTGTAAATGCAGCATCCATGTACAAGAATTTCTATAATGTAGTTATGTGAACTAGAGGTGTGGTTTAGCAATGTACCTCATACACGGCTGGTCGATGACAAAGATATGTCAGGTTTGCCTTGATTATATTATAAATTACTCAAATCTTTTTAGAAACAAGAAAGGTAAGTTTAAATTGCATAAAACAGGAAAGCGAACGAGTAATTTGTAGTGTTGAAATAAAATCAGAACTTAAAACATATGGGTTTTACAAGCATCACTGCTTGAACATGCAAAAGATAAATAACAGCTAAAGTTTCATGGACTACACCAGCTTCCACCGCTAAAATGTCTACCATTGTTGAATCTCTATTTCGTGGAGTAGCATGTTTTGGGGCATACTTACTTACATACTTTGTTCCTTTAGAGTAATATAATCTTCTCGAGGTGTTAATTCACTTATTTTTCACACATGATGAATCCATAGTTGTTCGATTTAGCTAGAATAATCTCTTCTTTGTTAATAATAGTTTTATACAACATTACTTATATCAGGTCAAGTAGCCTCTCATAATGAAATACAGCATTTTTTTGTCGATCTCTCTCGAAATGATTGTTTACAGATAAAATTATTTGTAGAGATGGAGGACCTCGTAACCGACCATGTTGGGAGCTTGTGAAGAAATAGTATGTTGTTGTATGGAGGAATCCTTTAAATAACTCATGCTACATGAGTCAGTGATCCTGACGCAAACCTCCACTTAGTGATAGTGATGATAATTCCAGATAATGTTTGGTATTTTTTAACCCATCTAATCTACTTTTATTAGTTAAGCCTCAATTTGTTTTGAACATTTGCAATAATACTAAATTCATAAGGATGATCTTTACGGTTTAAATAAACTGTCTATGGTTTTTCTAGAATTGTTCTGAACATTGGCATAATTATACATTCATCTCTTGCGGAGTAGTCTCATGATTTTGGCTTATTTATTGCTTGTTGGTGATTCCTAAATGTGTGATACTGATACATATTGCAGTTTCGTTTCAGATGCAACCTTCAACTACAGAAGTTTTAGTTTCCTGATTGCCGGTTTCTTCTTTGCGAGTCTTCCTTTTTCTTATGTTCACAAGGTGTACCATTGCCTATAGTATTCGCCAAGTTTAATCGAATGTCTAGATAAAATGTTTTGCATGGCAGGAAATAAGCAAGTAGGTATTTGAAGGTGAACTTTGTATAAATCCTCCCGCTCCCGCCTACCCATTCTTCAATGAGTTAGTATCCTCAAGTCACGATGTATCAATTTTGCCATGCAAGACGTTATGATAAAATAGAGGATGTAGAATGACCATGGGTCTTGAGCCTTGCTTATTGGGATGGATGTATGGATTGTTTTTCTCCCGTTGCAACGCACGGGCATATTTCCTAGTGTGATAAAAGATTCATCGTCAAAAGAAGTTTCTTAGCATATATTTTTTGTGACATATTACACATGTCACTAATTAAATTGATAACCTAAGTTTCTTTGCCAGGCTTGTATTCCCATGCGAGTAAGTAGCATTTTCAACATTCCTTTTGTCTTTTTAAATCTTAGTTGATGGGATGCTTATATGCCCCATACTCTATTATTAAATAGTTGTAAAGAAATACTAACTGACGAAGGAATGTTAGGGAACGAAGCATGAAAATCAAAAGAATTCCTACGAACACCCAAGATCTATCTAAGAGAAGTATAGCAACAAGAGTGAAGAGTGTGTCTACATCCCCTCGTAGACCGAAAGCGGAAGCGTATATAATGTGGTTGATGTAGTCGTACTCTTCGCGATCCGATCACGATTCAACCGATCTAGTGCCGAACGGACGGCACCTCCGAGTTTAGCACACGTGCGGCTCGATGACGTTTCCTCCTTGATCCAGCAAGAGAAGGCGAAGAAATAGATGTGATCACAACCAGCACGACGGCGTGGTGGTGGTGGTGGTGGAGTCAGAATACCGGCAGGGCTTCACTAAGCGAAAAACCTTGGACGAGAGCTATGCGGGGAGGGAGAGACAGGACAGCAGCCAATGCCAATGTGTTGGGGTGCCTTGTTGCGCCCCCTCCCCTATATTTATATGTGTGGGAAGGCTAGGAGTCCAGCCCTACTCCTAATTGGAGTTGGCGCCAAGGGGAAGAGAATTTGGACTCCAAGTCCAATCTTATTCCTACTAGGACTCCCCTTTTCAATCTTCCTTACCCACATGGGTTTTTAAGAACTTGGTGCGTCTAGCCCAATAAGGCCAGGGCGCCTCTCCTCAGCCCATGCCAGCCCTAGCAGAGTAAAAGTGTACGTGAAATCAATTCTTTTTGTTTTTGTTTTCTTAACTCTTTCATTGGTTGTGGAGAGCAATATGAACAATTCTCCACTTATAGCAGACATGGTGTCACTAGCACTAAAGCTTCAATTGTTTCTTTTCTATACTCAGATTTTTCTTGCGCACATGCAGTACATAAACCCAAAACCTCATAGAACTCGGCAGGGAATAAAAACACAACTTGACTTCTCCAACGAATGGGAACATTAGTCAGGTAGGTCTTCGATTTGATTATACATCGTCGGATGAAGTTTCTTGGCATATATTTTTGCGGCATACTGTACACGTGTCGCTACTTAAACTGATGACCTAAGTTTCTCTGCCATGCTTATATTCCCATGCGAGTGAGTAGCATTTCCAACATTCCTTTTGTCTTTTTAAATCTTTGTCGATGGAATGCTTATATCTCCTATCCTATATTACTAAGTAGTTATATAGAAATGCTAACTGGCAAACGTTCGCTAGGAAGGAACTCCCAGCGAACACCCTCCAAGCGTTTGATCGAGATCATTTGGTAGATTTTTAAAAAGTAATGTCTTCTTGGAAGGAATTTTCATGCTAGTCTAAAGAAACTACCACCCCCCTATATAGCTAAAATTGCCATAGAAATCATCCGCAAATGCCATCTTCCCCAGCGAACATTCATCAGCTATTGAAGTCCATATATGTAATCAATTATCTTTTTTACCTCACCAAGCATTATGTGCATTAATTTATCCATACAACCATGCTACCACGACAATAGTACATGTCAATAATAATTTTCATGGTCATGTTTGGTATATATGTTAAAATTCTTGGAGCAAATCCATGTAATTCAAGACCCATATTTTGTAAAAAAAAAGTCGCTCCATTAACTTCAATCTAAAAAAGAATAGCTATGTGGGTGTGGTGTCACGATTCCAACACCAGCAGGAAGTGGTTTCCATTATTTATTTTACTCTGACAGTACTTTGGCCTTTTTTTATTGGGCTAGTAGCATATTTATGTGGTGGAAAATGGGATGGGGTACTTTTTATCAGCGATGTGGTCATATTGATAAAATCAACGAAGTATATGTCTGATCAAAAGGAACTAAAATAAACAAAAACAACAAAATTAACACTGATAAAACCTAAAGTTATCCAAAATTGTTGTGAAGGCATTCTCTCTACCTTGAACTTTCACATCTCAATGTCACTTCATCATTTCAGAGAAGAAATTGTGGAAAACCAAACCACAGGCTATCCTTGTGTATGAGCAACAAACGTCAACACATGAGAATATAAGATCATTTCTTGAATGCTAGAGATATACCCCATACAAAACAGATTATCTACATTCATTCCTTCGTTGTAAAGTTGAGGAGGCAGGGAACACAGATAAAACATAAAAGAGCAACAACAAAACTTACATCATCGTAACCAATGCCGCCAAATCGGGCAGAAGCACCAATCAACAATCCACTGGTTTGAAAGTCGTCGATCCATTGGACGAAAACACAACAGGCTTCACCCGGTAAGGGCCACCACAACCACACCACTACAAAGACAGAATAGTGATGCTATTATTTTCCATACGACACTGCCGAGGGGAAAGTTTGCCATAAAGAACAAAAAAAGAATTAGCTAGTACTTCTCTAAAAAAATTAAATGGTACTCCCTTTGTTCCATAATGTAGTGTATATAGATTTTTTTAATGTCAAACCTCACAATTTTTGACCAAGTTTGTGGACAAAAATATATAAATCTAGAATGCCAAAGATATACCATTAGATTCATCCTAAGATGTAGTTTAATATTTAATATATTTGGTATTGTAGGTATAAAAAGTTTTCTCTACAAACTTGGTCAAAATTTGCAAAGTTTGACTTTACAAAAAATCTATATGCACTACATTATGAAACGGAGGAGTACTACAACATGATATGGTTTCTCCTTCTCCAAATACTAAAATAAGTTGTGACTTAATCACTCTCCAATGGCTAGGTTTACTAGCCCCCTCTCTTCTGCCGATCCTTTATGAGAGTACAAAGTATCTAAATTATCGAAAATCCGACGCTAAGTAATCCGTAAAGACAACCCCCCCCCCCACCCCCCCTCCAACATATCTTAATGGGACCGACCCATCTGGATCTTTTCACTTTGGTTTTCCGTTTTTTGGTTGTTTCATTTTCCAGAATTTTTATTACCTTTCCCATTTTTATATTTTTGGTAGCTTACTTTTTTATGTTTTCTTTTATATTTTTCCCTTTTTAATTTAATTTTCCTGTGTTTATTTTTCACATTCCCCATTCTGTGTTTTACTTTTATTATTATTTTCACAAATCCATGCATATTTTTACTATTACTTTAAATTTGTATTTCTTGATAAATCCAAGATTAAATAATACGTTAAATTTCTTTTGATATACACGAACATTGACTTTTATGTAAATGAACAGTACTTTTATTATACATAAAAAAATGTTTTGAATATAAGAATATTTATATTGTCATACCATGAACAATTTATGTGAATATAACAAATGTATATTGTTTAATGGACCATGGTAAACACCGTCCATCTAAAGCTATCTTCTTCCCTGCGGAGCTGCATGGCCCATTAAATAACCTAAATGCCTACTTTTCCTATCGTTGCACCATAATATACAAAAATAAGCGTGAATATATTGAAATATGTTGTGAACTTTTTTTCAAATGCGTACTTTGCCGATAGCAAAATCAATAGATGTTACCACGGGATATGATATTCAATAGATTTTTATATGCGTGAACATGAATGTTTTTTTCCTCCTCCTAAACCGAATAAAACTTTGAAACCTGTCAAATAGAACATTCCTAACAATTGGCCCAACATGGGGCATTGCCTAGACCTTTAGCTCCCACGTGTGGGCGTTACTCCTCATGTCTTGCGCCATCAGCTCCAAACAAGGGAGCGAGACACGGACTATCTGCTCGCAACCTCAAATGCTCCCTAATGAACAGTAAAAACACAAAAAATAAAAAAATTGAAAATTAATTTCTTTTTCATGGCAACAAACATTTTTTTTGAAGAAAAAACATTTTTAATGTTCGGCCCAAAAAACGAATCGATGATCAAAAATTCTATTTTGGAATGCATTTTTGAGCACTGATATTTTTTGTCCAAAGCATTGGGAATTTTTTTTCTCCTCACGAAACTGTGTACGTATGTAAAACATTCAACAATGTTTAATTCCAAAAAATTCAGAACTTCTATTGTTATTCATTTTTATTTTTCATGGGTCAAAGTGCATTTATGCTCAGGAGAAGAATGGTACTTTCACAATGAGAGCTCCTATTCGACCCATTATTTTTAGAATATCCCCTCTAACACGTGCTGGGTCGACAGCCCATGTTGCGCTTCTTCTTTCGGTTCCGGTATGTTCAGCCGTTTCTTTATTTCGGTCGGATTTTCAATCGACTTTTTTATTTCAACCATTTTTTAACGTTCACAATTTTTTCAAGTGTGAATTTCAAAAAAATTAATATAAAATTTTCATGAGTTAGACAAAAGCTCATGATTTGATTTAAAAGTATATGAGTCTTATAGAGATGTTCATGGATTTAAGAAAAAGTTTCATGCATCTTTTAAATGACAAAGAAAATTTATAAAATATTCACAAAAGTTGGAAACTATTTTTTTATTAAAAATGGAAAATATAAGCAAAAAAGGTTAAAATGAATGGCATTTTTTAGGAGTCGAAATAAATGTGAGAAACTTATTTACTCATTCGCTCGTGTCGCTCCCCGGGGCGTGGCTCGGGCGATAACCTAGTTGCCGCCCCATTCCTCCCCCTTGCTCGCTCTAGTTGTTGTCGCTGGAGGATACCGACGGGCAAATCCTGCCCGACGGACGGTGGCGGCATGGCCCCTTCGTCGCGCGCCATGCGGCTTCGTCCTAAAATGGAGGCTTGCATCTGGCGGTGAGTGCATCTCGGCGACGCACGCAAGCCGGGGCGACGACCTCGGGGTCAAGCGGCATTGTTCCTCCCTTCCCCCGGCTAGCGCATGTGGGACGACGCTAAGGCCAGTCGTCGTCGATTTGGCGCCTGGCGCCTGGATCTGGCGATAAAGGCCCTCCGGTGTGCTGTGATGTGACGCTCTGGTGGTGCGGCTATGGGGGTGCAGGGGGTTCCTAGGGTCCCCTTCCTCGGACGGGGGAGTTATGGTGGCGGCGGCAAGCTGCAGCTCTTGGATGGCGGCGCATCGGCGCCGCGACGGTGGAAGTTTTTGCTAGTGTACATGGATCTGTGGTGTGACGGCAAGCCATGGATCAAGGACGGCAGTGCAGCGGTGCCGCTCTGGGTGGCCCCGGTGTGTTCATTTCTGGCGACGGGTTGTGGGCATCGGCTCGGCGACGGGAGGTGTCATCCTGCGGCTGGCTGCTATGGTTGGCGTGGTGGACGGCGGACAGGAGCTTCGGCTCGACGGGATTGCTTGGCTTGGACGCGGGGACTACTTGGATGTTCGGGTGTGAGTGCGGCTGGTGTTCGTTGGCTCATTCCGGGTAAAAACCTTGTGTTGACCATGGTCGTGTTGGAAATATGCCCTAGAGGCAATAATATTTGTATTATTATATTTCCATATTCATAACTAAAGATTTTATATTCTATGCTTTAACTGTTATGATCCTAGAATATGTGATTCAATGGAAAACTCATATGCACATGTGGGATGATAAACGGTTAAATAAAACGGTTCCTAATCTTGCGTCTAGGACTAACTCAAGTGTTGTTGGTGATCACGTTTTCCCGATTTTAGGATTTCACTGAGTGTAAAGACAGTCGTAAAAGAACATTGAGATTATGACATTGGAAGAACAATCATATTGAATCAACCCAATCTTCTCTCTTATGAATTGAGTTTAGATCGTCTGTAATCAATTGTAATGACATGGAGTGTTAATGTATGATTTTGCTCCTTAGACCATGAGAGTATCGTAGTCACTTCTTACCATACGGTGGACTATGGAGTTTCTCGAACATCACCTGTAACACAATGATCATAACGACAACTTACAAGCTCATCGGAAAGTTTGACAAGGGACTAGATAGCTTGAGAGTGAGATTTGCTGCTCCGACGATGGAGAGATATTCTTAGGGACCTCTCGGTGTGATGGCATCCATCATTGTTTAGCCAGACATAGGTGACTACGTCACGGGGATGCCAGAACATGACAACGAGAAATATGAACAAAACAGGTAACAAGGATAACGATATAGTGAGCATGTGATGACTCGAGAGGATACCGATGCATCCCGGGTTTTGTGAAGTATCACGAAGCAAAGGGAACATCACATGATAACCAAAGTTTCACTCAATGTCATTCGTGTGGTCATAGGGATAGATATGGACTTCCACGGTTCCTCTATTGGTCATTGAACAAACGGTTTCATTCATGTCTATGAGTTACCGAACCTACGGGGTCACAAGTTTAAGGAAATCATGATCTGCAGAGTGTTAGTAGGACGGGAGTGATAATAATATATTTGTGGAATTATTTCATAAATTTTGAAATAGTTTAGAGAGGACCCGGAAGCGTTTCGGGGTCATCGGAAGGGTTTCAGAGAGTATCGGGTAATACCGACAAATAATATATAGGTCAAAAATGTTTCCGAAAAGAGTCTAATATTTATTAGAAGGATTTTATATTAAATGTAATATCAACGGACCTTAAAAGACCAAACCGGAGAAGGTAACTTGGGCCACAAGGGCCCAAGTGGAGGTGGCGCGGCCCCTTTCCATAAGGAGAGGTCAAATCTACTAGGGGAGGAGTTGGGCTCCTCCCCCTAGGCCGGCCCACCAAGGTGGGGCCTTCCCTCCTTGGTGGCTTCCCTCTCCATCCCCTCCAACCTATATATACTTGGAGGCTTTGCTCTATGAGGTACACATGTTTTGGAGCCTCCTCTAGTTTCCTCTAGTTCTAGTTCGAGTTTATCCTAGTTAATCTAATTTGAGCTAGATCTAGATCTTCTAATCCTCATAATTAGAAGCCAAGTGTGGTTCTAATCTCTTTCTAATTCTCCGCTGACGATTAGCTCTGGACGATGAAGCGTTGCCATATAGTAAAGGTTGCACGCTTGCAACCAAGTAGAGAAGCCATGCATTCGGTCTTCGGTTTGAGGGACGACGGTTAGCAAGATCGTTCATTGACGGTTCAAGGGACTCCAGGTACGATCTACACCGACATGTTCTTCTTCCACCGCAACTCGGTGATGGTAACGATCGTGATCCCAACTCGTAATTCATCTTCATATTGATCTTGGGTGTGCGTAGGTGCGATTTTTTTTTGTTTTCTACTACGTTTCCCAATAGGTCGGTGCCGGTAGTGGCAGCATCTTTGGACCTCGTTCCCCCCTTGGAGGCGCCACGGTGGAACTCTGACCTCCCCCTTGCCCCAAATCCCTAGGTTCTCCAGGTGAAAATCTAGCTCCAGTTTGTCCGAAGCACACGATGGAGGTGTCTTCGTCGTTCCCTCCCTTGGGGGTGTCTCGTTTTTTAGACCGAGTCTGCGTGTGTTGGCTTTGCTATTGCCGTGTTGTTTGGTCTCGTCGGCGGCGTGGATAACGTTGAAAAAACGCTCTTTAGTTTGCTTGTTGGATGTCGGGGTGGCAGCCCCGGGTTTCAGTGCGGCTGTGGCCCTATGTCGTGGCGTTGGGGCTTTGCTCCGCGTTGGTGGCATTCCGGTCCTTCAAGGGTGGTGAGTCAGTCATGTGGTCGGGGTTTTTGCATGCTTGTCCCTTCGTGAGTCATGCGGTCGGGGTTTCTGCATGCTTGTCCCTTAATCAATGAGGTTGGGTTTTCGTGCAGTTGTCCCTTATCAATCGTGTATGCGTGTCGGGTTTTCGCCCGGTTATCCTTGATTAACTGGGCAATTTTCTTCTTCTTATTGAAATGCATGAATCCCCTGCCCCTCTCGAGGTGTTCTCGAAAAAATGGCAGAGCCATGCAGGAGGTGTTGGGGAACGTAGTAATTTCAAAAAAAATCCTACGCACATGCAAGATCATGGTGATGGCATAGCAACGAAAGGGAAGAGTGTTCGTCCACGTACCCTCATAGACCGTAAGCGGAAGCGTTAGCACAACACGGTTGATGTAGTCGTACGTCTTCACGATTCGACCGATCCAAGCACCGAACGTACGGAGCCTCCGAGTTCAGACACGCTCAGCTCGATGACGATCTCCGCCTCCGATCCAGCCGAGCTCCGAGATGAGTTCCACAAGACGACGGCGTGGTGACGATGATGATGTTCTATCGCGCAGGCTTCGCCTAAACTCTGCGATGATATGACCGAGGTGGAATATGGTGGAAGGGGCACCGCACACGGCTAAGGAACGATCCGTAGATCAACTTGTGTGTTCATGGGTGCCCCTACCCTCGTAGATATAAAGGAGTGGAGGAGGGAGGGCCGCCCTCTTCTATGGCGCGCCTAGGGGAGTCCTACTCCCACCGAGTAGGATTCCCTTTCCTAGTCCAACTAGGAGTCCTTCCATGTATTAGGAGTAGGAGACAAGGAAGGGAAGAGAGAAGGAAGGAAGGAGGGGTGCGGCCTCCCCTAGTCCAATTCGGACTAGGCCATGGGGCGCGCAGCCTGCCCTAGGCAGCCCTCTCTCTTTCCCGCAGGCCCAATAAGGCCCAATACTTCTCCCGGCGAATTCCGTAACTCTCCCAGACTCCAAAAATACCCAATCACTCGAACCTTTCCGAACTCCGAATATAGTCGTCCAATATATCGATATTTACGCCTCGACCATTTCGAGACTCTCGTCATGTCCCCGATCTCATCCGGGACTAACTCCTTCGGTACATCAAAACTCATAAACTCATAATATAACTATCATCGAAACCTTGTTGCATGGGACTTACGGGTTCGAGAACTATGTAGACATGACCTAGAACTATTCTCGGTCAATAACCAATAGCGGGACTTGGATGCCCATATTGGCTCCTACATATTCTACTGAAGATCTTTATCGGTCAAACCGCATAACAACATATGTTGTTCCTTTGTCATCGGTATGTTACTTGCCCGAGATTCGATCATCGGTATCCAATACCTAGTTCAATCTCGCCACCGCAAGTCTCTTTACTCGCTCAGAATGCATCATCCCGTAACCAACTCATTGGTCAAATTGCTTGCAAGGCTTATAATGATGTGCATTACCGAGAGGGCCCAGAGATACCTCTCCGACAATCGGAGTGACAAAACCTAATCTCAAATACGCCAACTCAACATGTACCTTTGGAGACACCTGTAGTACTCCTTTATAATCACCCAGCTTACGCTAGACGCTTGGTAGTAACCAAGTGTTCTTCCGTAAACGGAGTTGCATAATCTCATAGTTACAGAACATGTATAAGTCATGAAGAAAGCAATAGCAACATACTAAACGATCAAGTGCTAAGCTAACGGAATGGGTCAAGTCAATCACATCATTCTCCTAATGATGTGATCTCGTTAATCAAACGACAACTCTTTTGTCCATGGCTAGGAAACATAACCATCTCTGATAAACGAGCTAGTCAAGTAGAGGCATACTAGTGACACTATGTTTGTCTATGTATTCACACATGTATTATGTTTCCGGTTAATACAATTCTAGCATGAATAATAAACATTTATCATGAAATAAGGAAATAAATAATAACTTTATTATTGCCTCTAGGGCATATTTCCTTCAGTCTCCCACTTGCACTAGAGTCAATAATCTAGTTCACATCGTCATGTGATTTAACACCAATATTCATATCTGTATATGATTAACACCCATAGTTCACATCATCATATGACCAACACCCAAAGTGTTTACTAGAGTCAATAATCTAGTTCACATCGCTATGTGATTAACACCCAAAGAGTACTAAGGTGTGATCATGTTTTGCTCGTGAGAGAAGCTTAGTCAACGGGTCTATCACATTCAGAGCGTATGTATTTTGCAAATATTCTATGTCTACAATGCTCTGCACGGAGCTACTCTAGCTAATCGCTCCCACTTTCAATATGTATCCAGATTGAGACTCAGAGTCATCTGGATCGGTGTAAAAGCTTGCACCTATGTAACTCTTTACGACGGGCTCTTTTATCACCTCCATAATCGAGAAATATTTCCTTAGTCCTCACTAAGGATATTCTTGACCAATGTCCAAAGGATCTACTCCTAGATCACTATTGTACTTCCTTGCCAAATTCAGAGCAAGGTATACAATAGGTCCAGTACATAGCATAGCATACTTTATAGAACCTATAATCGAGGCATAGGGAATGACTTTCATTCTCTTTTCTATTTTCTCGCCGTGGTCGGGATTTGAGTCTTACTCCATTTCACACCTTTGCAACACAGCAATAACTTTTTCTTTGACTGCTCCATTTTGAACTACTTCAAAATCTTGACAAGGTATGTACTTTTGAAAAACTTATCAAGCGCCTTGATCTATCTCAATAGATCTTGATGCTCAATATGTAAGTAGTTTTATCGAGGTATTTCTTTTAAAGAACTCCTTTAAAACACTCCTTTATGCTTTGCGAATAATTCTACATTATTTCCGATCAACAATATGTCATTCACATATACTTATCGAAATGATGTAGTGCTCCCACTCACTTTCTTGTAAATACAGCCTTCCAAAAGTCTCAGATAAACCATATGCTTTGATCAACTCATCAAAGCGTATATTCCAACTCCGAGATGTTTGCACCAGTCCATTGATGGATTGCTGGAGTTTGCACACTTTGTTAGCATCTTTAGGATTGACAAAACTTTCTCGTTGCATCATATACAACTCTTCTTTAATAAATCCATTAAGGAATGCAGTTTTGACATCCATTTGTCGATTTCATAAAATGTGGCAATTGCTAACATGATTCGGACAGACTTAAGCATCACTACAGCTTGAGAAAATCTCATTATAGTCAACACCTTGAACTTGTCAAAAAACTTTTGCGACAAGTCGAGCTTTGTAGATAGTAACACTACTATCAACGTCCGCCTTCCTCTTAAAGATCCATTTATTTCTTATGGTTTGCCGATCATCGGCAAGTCCACCAAAGTCCACACTTTGTTCTCATACATGGATCATATCTCGATTTTATGGCCTCAAGCCATTTCGTGGAATCTGGCTCATCATCGCTTCCTCATAGTTCGTAGGTTTATCATGGTCTAGTAACATGACTTTCGTAACAGGATTACCGCACCACTCACTGTGCGGACCGCACTCGAAGACCTACGAGGTTCTCAGAGTAACTTGATCTCAAGTTTCATGATCATCATCATTAGTTTCCTCACTAATTGGTGTAGGAATCATCGAACTGATTTCAGTGATGAACTATTTTCCAATTCGGGAGAAGGTACAAATTACCTTATCAAGCTCTACTTTCCTCCCACTCACTTCTTTCAAGAGAAATTCTTCTAGAAAGGATCCGAATTTAGCAACGAAAATCTTGCCCTCAGATCTGTGATAGAAGTTGTACCCAACAGCTTCCTTTGGGTATTCTATGAAGACGATTCTCCGATTTGGGTTCGAGCTTATCAGATGAAACTTTTTCACATAAGCATCGCAACTCCAAATTTTAGAACGATAACTTAGGTTTATTGCTAAACCATAGTTCATACAGTGTCGTCTCAACAGATTTATATGGTACCCTATTTAATGTGAATGCAGCTGTCTCTAATGCATAACCCCAAAACGATATTGGTAAATCAGTAAGAGACATCATAGATCGCACCATATCCAATAAAGTGCGGCTACGACGTTTGGACACACCATAATGTTGTGGTGTTCCAGGTGGCGTGAGTTGTGAAAATATTTCACATTGTTTTAATTGAAGACCAAACTCGTAACTCAAATATTCATCTCCACGATCAGATCGCAGAAACTTTATTTTCTTGTTACGATGATTTTCCACTTTACTCTAAAATTCTTTGAACCTTTCAACTATTTCAGACTTATGTTTCATCAAGTAGATATACCCATATCTGCTCAAATCATCTGTGAATGTCAGAAAATAACGCTACTTGCCACGAGCCTTCATATTCATTGGTCTGCATACATCAGTATGTATTATTTTCAATAAGTCAGTAGCTCGTTCCATTGTTCAAGAACGGAGTTTTAGTCATCTTGCCCAAAAGGCACGGTTCGCAAGCATCAAATGATTCATAACCAAGTGATTCCAAAATCCATCTTTATGGAGTTTCTTCATGCGCTTTACAATCGATATGACCTAAACGGCAAGTGCACAAATAAGTTGCACTATCATTATTAACTTTGCATCTTTTGGCTTCAATATTACGAATATGTGTATCACACGATCGAGATCCAACAAACCATTTTCATTGGGTGTATGACCATAGAAGGTTTTATTCACGTAAACAGAACAACAATTATTCTCTAACTTATATGAATAACCGTATTGCAATAAACATGATCAAATCATATTCATGCTCAACGCAAACACCAAATAACACTTATTTAGGTTTAACACTAATCCCGAAAGTATAGGGAGTATGCGATGATGATCATATCAATCTTGGAACTATTTCCAACACACATCGTCACTTCACCCTTTAACTAGTCTCTGTTTATTCTGCAACTCCCGTTTCAAGTTACTAATCTTAGCAACTGAACTAGTATAAAATACTGAGGGGTTGCTATAAACACTAGTAAAGCACACATTAATAACATGTATATCAAATATACTTATGTTCACTTTGCCATCCTTCTTATCCGCCAATCACTTGGGGTAGTACCTCTTCCAAAGGACTAGTCTCTTTGCAAGAGAAGCACTTAGTCTCGTGCTTAGGACCAGACTTGGGTTTCTTCACTTGAGCAGCAACTTGCTTGCCGCTCTTCTTGAAGTTCCCTTCTTTCCCTTTGCCTTTTCTTGAAACTAGTGATCTTGTTAACCATCAACACTTGATGCTCTTTTCTTGATTTCTACCTTCACGATCTCAACATTATGAAGAGCTCAGAATAACTTTCGTCATCCCTTGCATATTATAGTTCATCACGAAGTTCTAGTAACTTAGTGATGGTGACTAGAGAATTCTCACAATCACTATCTTATCCGAAGATTAACTCCCACTTGATTCAAGCGATTGAAGTACCTGCATAATCTGAGCACATGCTCACTAGTTGAGCGATTCTCCTCCATCTTTTAGCTATAGAACTTGTTGGAGACTTCATATCTCTCAACTCGGTATTTGCTTGAAATATTAACTTCAACTCCTCGAACATCTTATATGGTCCATGACGCTCAAAACGCCTTTGAAGTCCCGATTCTAAGCCGTTACATGGTGCACTAAACTATCAAGTAGTCATCATATTGAGCTTAGCTAAACGCTCATAACGCCCGCAGATCCGCTCCTCAATAGGTCCGCTACCTAGCGTGCATTAAGGACATAATTCTTCAGGCAATAATGAGGATAAACCTCGATCACGGATCCAATCCGCATCATTGCTACTAACATTTTCAACACAATTTTCTAGGAACATATCAAAATAAACATATGAAAGCAACAATGCAAGCTATTGATCTACAACATAATTTGCAAAATACTACCAGACTAAGTTCATGATAAATTTAAGTTCAATTAATCATATTACTTAAGAACTCCCACTTAGACGTACATCTCTAGTCATCTTAGTGATCACATGATCCAAATCAACTAAACCATAACCGATCATCACGTGAGATGGAGTAGTTTTCAATGGTGAACATCATTATGTTGATCATATCTACTATATGATTCACGCCGACCTTTCGGTCTCCGTGTTCCGAGGCCATATCTCGCATATGCTAGGCTCGCCAAGTTTAACTCGAGTATTCGCGGTGCAAAACTGGCTTGCACCCGCTGTAGATGGACGAGAGCTTATCACACCCGATCATCACGCGGTGTCTCAGGCACGACGAACTTTGGCAACGGTGCATACTCGTGGAGAACACTTCTTGATAATTAGTGAGAGATCATCTTAAAATGCTACCATCAAACAAAGCAAGATAAGATGCATAAAGGATAAACATCACATGCAATCAAAATATGTGACATGATATGGCCATGATCATCTTACGCCTTTGATCTCCATCTCCAAAGTAATCGTCATGATCTCTATCGCCACCGCACGACACCATGATCTTCATCATCTTGATCTATATCAATGTGTCGTCACATGGTCGTCTCACCAACTATTGCTCTTGCAACTATTGCTATCGCATAGCGATAAAGTAAAGCAATTATTTGGCACTTGCATCTTATGCAACAAAGAGACAACCATAGGGCTTCTGCCAGTTGCCGATAACTTCAACAAAACATGATCATCTCATACAACAACTTATATCTCATCATGTCTTGACCATATCACATCACGACATGCCCTGCAAAAACAAGTTAGACGTCCTCTACTTTGTAGTTGCAAATTTTACGTGGCTGCTACGGGCTGAGCAAGAACCGTTCTCACCTACGCATCAAAACTACAACGATAGTTTGTCAAATAGACTCCGTTTTAACCTTCGCAAGGACCGGGCGTAGCCATACTTAGTTCAACTAAAGTTGGAGAAACTAACACCAGCCAGCCACCTGTGTGCAAAGCACGGCGGTAGAACCAGTCTCCCGTATGCATACGCGTAATGTCGGTCCGGGCCGCTTCATCCAACAATACCGCCGAACCAAAGTATGACATGCTGGTAGGCAGTATGACTTATATCGTCCACAACTCACTTGTGTTCTACTCATGCATATAACATCAAACCATAAAACCTAGGCTCGATGCCATCATTGGGGAACGAGTAATTTCAAAAAATTCCTACGCACACGCAAGATCATGGTGATGGCATAGCAACGAAGGGAAGAGTGTTTGTCCACGCACCCTCATAGACCGTAAGCGAAGCGCTAGCACAACGCTGTTGATGTAGTCGACGCCTTCACGATCCGACCGATCCAAGCACCAAACGACGGAGCCTCCGAGTTCAAAGACACGCTCAGCTCGATGACGATCTCCGCCTCCGATCCAGCCGAGCTCGGAGATGAGTTCCACAAGACGACGGCGTGGGTGATGATGATGATGTTCTACACGCGCAGGCTTCGCCTAAACTCCACGACGATATGACCGAGGTGGAATATGGTGGAAGGGGCACCGCACACGGCTAAGGAACGATCCGTAGATCAACTTGTGTGTTCATGGGGTGCCCCTACCCCGTGATATAAAGGAGTGGAGGAGGGAGGGCTGCCCTCTTCTATGGCGCGCCTTAGGGAGTCCTACTCCCACCGAGTAGGATTCCCTTCCTAGTCCAACTAGGAGTCCTTCCATGTATTAGGAGTAGGAGACAAGGAACGGAAGAGAGAAGGAAGGAAGGAGGGGTGCGGCCTCCCCTAGTCCAATTCGGACTAGGCCATGGGGAGCGTGGCCTGCCCTAGGCAGCCCTCTCTCTTTCCCACAGGCCCAATAAGGCCCAATACTTCTCCCCGCGAATTCTCAGAACTCCCAGACTCAAAAATACCCGAATCACTCGAACCTTTCCGAACTCCGAATATAGTCGTCCAATATATCGATCTTTATGTCTCGACCATTTCGAGACTCTCGTCATGTCCCCGATCTCATCCGGACTCAACTCCTTCGGTACATCAAAACTCATAAGCTCATAATATAACCGCCATCGAAACCTTGTTGCGTGGGACCCTACGGGTTCGAGAACTATGTAGACATGACCTAGAACTATTCTCGGTCAATAACCAATAGCGGACCTGGATGCCCATATTGGCTCCTACATATTCTACGAAGATCTTTATCGGTCAAACCGCATAACAACATACGTTGTTCCCTTTGTCATCGGTATGTTACTTGCCCGAGATTCGATCGCTTGGTATCCAATACCTAGTTCAATCTCGCCACCGCAAGTCTCTTTACTTGTTCAGAATGCATCATCCCGTAACCAACTCATTGGTCACATTGCTTGCAAGGCTTATAATGATGTGCATTACCGAGAGGGCCCAGAGATACCTCTCCGACAATCGGAGTGACAAAACCTAATCTCGAATACGCCAACTCAACATGTACCTTCGGAGACACCGTAGTACTCCTTTATAATCACCCAGCTTACGCTAGTGACGCTTGGTAGTACCCAAAGTGTTCTTCCGTAAACGGAGTTGCATAATCTCATAGTTACAGAACATGTATAAGTCATGAAGAAAGCAATAGCAACATACTAAACGATCAAGTGCTAAGCTAACGGAATGAGTCAAGTCAATCACATCATTCTCCTAATGATGTGATCTCGTTAATCAAATGACAACTCTTTTGTCCATGGCTAGGAAACATAACCATCTCTGATACACGAGCTAGTCAAGTAGAGGCATACTAGTGACACTATGTTTGTCTATGTATTCACACATGTATTATGTTTCCGGTTAATACAATTCTAGCATGAATAATAAACATTTATCATGAAATAAGGAAATAAATAATAACTTTATTATTGCCTCTAGGGCATATTTCCTTCAGCAGGCGCTGGTGCTCGTACCTCCAGAGTGTGGCCCCAGGCACCCTGTCTTCTACAGGCTGAACCCAATTACTAAGCCGAATAGGCCTAAGCTGCACACTCTTGGCGACACACGCGTAATTATTTAATGTAATATGGCCAGGTCTGTCTGGGCGCCATCTCAAGAGGAGTTGGTCGAGCATATGTGCTAAAAGGGATCCTAACACCAAGAACTGGATTTTCTCAGTGATCGCGTCACTGTCTCATGAGTAGTTCATTCGTTTGGTGGTGACTATATCGCCTATTTCGATCGCTAGACGAAAAGCAATCCACAAGGAGATTCCAGAGTCCCTTGTCTACTCTTTGCTTTATTTCCTCTTATTAACTAAGCTACAGATCCTCGACAAACCAGCGAGAGAGGACACAAGGACAGGTCGAATCAGACGAATGCACCGGGTGGCATCTCCTAACAATCTTACCAAGGTCAATCCGTCAATGTTGATGCGGTCATGTCAAGGAACGATGGTTTCTGTGCAGTGGGAGCCGTGTGCAGAGACCTTTTTGGCGCTTTTCGAGCGCCTTTGCTGTGTATTTAGAGGTATTACAGGTCCAACAATTTTAGAGGCAATGATAGTGAGAGAAGCACTAGCGCAGGCCGAGGATCTTTATGTTCATAGAATTCTTGTGGCCTCCGATTGCAATATTGTGCTGGACGGCATCAAACGAGGAAGTGCAACAGACTATGGGGCGATTATCAGAGAAATTATTGATGGATCAACTCTCTTTTCCTCTGTAATATCATTTATGAATATATGAGCTTGAATGTCGAGGCTGACAACATTACGAATCATGCTTTAATTTAGGGGCTGATCGTTATGCTTGGTTTGGAGAGTTTTTAGAAAAGAGGCGCTTGCCCGGCCTTAAACTGAGGCCATTACAAATCCATAAGTCTAACCATCCAAGGGGCGAAGAAAGCAAATAAAGGAGAGATACAAGCCCGTAGGCTGGGACACAACGGCGCAGCGCTGGCGATCTAACTACATGAAGATCATGGGCTGTCGAGGTAGCAAGCGGCGGCGAAGATCAGCCGGAGATGTCTCTCATGATGTTCGGCGCAGCTCACTGCACCTTACACGTACCTTTTCTACGAGCTCCTAAACGCGCCCTATGTCCTTTGTTTTTGCCAGTAGCTTCCGGAGCTGCATAAAAGACACAATTTTGTACAAAAGATCAGCTGGATGCTTGATGAATTGTCCCTCTATTAGAGCTTTACTTCTTGTGGTCCAGAGAGCCCAAGCAATGGCCCTGAAGCCTAGCCATGTCATCTGTCTATCTCCCCCAGATGTGGCCGCTAACCGATAGAATTCTGAGAACCCGCTCGGATTCCACGAGGACCCTGTCACCGACCTCACCCCACTCCACACGAATCGAGCCATTATACATCTAAAAAGGATATGGTCATGGTCTTCGGGTTCACCGCAGCATATACATTTGCCATCGCCCGGACCCCTTCTTTATATCTCGCGCCACTTGCCACAAGAAAATTTTGATTTTGGCTGGCAGTCTTGCCTTCCATATTCCTGATAGGTCACAAGGGGTTGTGGATTTGAAAATTTCTCTATAGAAAGGTCCAGTCGAGAAGCACCGCAAAGGTTCAAGACGCCATATAACTTCGTCGCGACCAAGAGTAATTTGCTGCCCTCTTAATTTCTTTCTCAATTGTTCCCACTCGTTAATTTCAGCGGCCCCCAAGGATCGACGAAATTGGGGCACCCATTGACCATGTTGCCATATTTCCGCCAGTTTCGCCTCCCGGTTCATCGCGATGGCAAACAAGGTCGGGAACATATCGCAGAATCGATCATTATTACACCACTTATCCAGCCAAAAACATGTTGCACGACCGTTATGAACCACGAATTGGGTTCTTAGGCGGAGAAGTGGTTGTACCTTCCTTACATCCCTCGCAAACTGAGAGAGTTTTGCACTTCTACTAAAATCCACCCTGTCCTGGACTACGTATTTCCGGGTAAAGATATCCAACCATATGCCTCCTTGTCCCGTTAGGACTTTCCACGCCCACTTCGTCATGAGGCACCAATTCATTACTTTGGTGTTAATAACACCCAAGCCCGCAACCTCCTTTGGCTGACAAATGTTGTCCCAACTCACCATGTGGTATTTTTGCCTCCCGTTTTCTTTAGCGCAAAAGAACCGGGAGCGAACTTTATTCAGTTTATCATGTATCCATCCCGAAGGAGATAAAACCCCATGACGAACATAGGGATGTTCGTAAGGCAACCGTTGATAAGGACAAGCCGGCCTCCCGACGCCAAGAGCTTGCCCTGCCAAGGCTCCACACGCGCGGCCGTTTTATCGACCACCGGCTGGAACTTCTTCATAGATATAGCCCTCGCAGAGATGGGCATACCTAAATATTTTATTGGTATAGACCCGAGCTCACAATTCATTATATGAGCCGCCCTAAGTTGCGATTCAAGATCCCCTCATGTGACGATGGCCTCGCTCTTTCGAAGTTAATCTTTAGGTCTGACATCTCCTCAAAGCACATTAAGAGGAACTTGAGATTCAGAATCTCACGTCCGAAGTTTTTAATGAAAATAAGGGTGTCATCCGCGTACTGTAGATGGTTTGGAGAGTTGGGTGATCTTCTTTTCATTCATGTAAACAGTGTGATGATTTAATGAAGTTTTGTGAGTTTGTCTAAGAAAAAGGTGAAGAAATGTTTAGAAGCAGCCGACGCTTTTTCCTACTCCCCTCCGTCTAGGTATATAAGTCATCGTACGAAAGCCAAATAATTCTTAAAACACTTAGACGCGGTGCATTAACTCTTATCTCGTTTCTTATTTCTTGACATAAATAAAGGAGCCAACCAATAAGAGATGTGGGGCATGTATGCTTTCAATGACTTGAGACTATCAAACACGACATGCAATTGTTAATTTATTGCATGCAATATCATTAATTAGCAAATGAACATTAAGTTATCTTTTTTTCCTCCACCTTGGTCATGGTGCACCTAGAGGGAGTAGCAATAAAACAGAGCTAGTTTATTTAGCATCAAATGCAAAGTACAGTTAGCCTGAATTGTACCTGATTCGTTTACAACCCTCAGAAAAGATGGTGCCACCTGCCACGTCTCGTCATCTGCAGAGGGATCGTGGACCCGACCAGGCCATGACACTACCATAGACTGCTCGAGTCTGCGGCCATGTTGTCTGCCTTCTTGCAGAATGACACACAACCGGCGTACAGTTGACCGGTGCAGAACATTCAGATTTGCTGCAGCTTGAGTAGACTGACCTCATTGCACCAATTGATAACAAAACTTCTACGTGTTGGAATGCACGGCATTAAGTGCTAGCAGTATACTTAGACGTGATTACACCCGTCCCTAAGCGTGCGTGCACGGTCACAGCGAGAGCGCGACGAGGATGGCCTGGCGGCACCGCGCGCGCGCCGTCTCGACGCGCTCCTTGACGGTCTCCTCCTTGACGGCGGCTTTGACCATCTCCACGTCCATCTCCACCAGCCGCAGTACGCGGAAGAGCTCCGTCGCCACGCGCTCGTCCACGCCGCCCTCGGCCATCAGGATCTCCGCCTCCTCCCGAGCGCGCTCCGTCACCACGCCCGCCACCGTGCCCAGCAGCGCGCCCGACCCGTACCGCCCGCGCTCCATCAGCCCCTCCAGCTTCTCCAGAAAGTCGGCGATGGCCCACCCCTTGGGCTTCTCCAGGGGAAGATTCTTGGTGCGCTTCCACCCGATCTCGTAGTTGGGCGGCTCCTCCTGCGTCAGCGCCGTCCGGCGGAGGCGGCCGTCCGTCGAGATGGCCGACGGCACGCGCCGGACCACCGAGAAGGAGGTGGTCGCAGTCGCCGACGGCGGGGTCTCGTCGTCGGGGATGCGGTGGGGATTGGCATCGGCCTCGTCGGGAGTGGGTTCTTGCTCCTGGTTGCCCTCTTGCTGGGCAGGCTTCGGGGTGGAGGTGGTCGGTTTGGGCGCCGCGGTGCAGCGTACGGCGGTGATGGGGGCGATAGGGACTTGTGGTTTGGGAGTGGAGAGGAAAGGTTTGGGAGGGAGGAGAGGGCGGAGGAAGGAGGCGGCCATGGCGGATGAGGCGTGGTGGGAAATGGTGAAGCGAATGGCTGTGCAGTTTTTTACGTGATAGATAGGTTTGGAGATAAGCTTACAAATGCGCTCTGTCGCCGCGCGAGAACAGAGAAGAGACATCAGACTCGAGCTGTATCGAATCGATATTTGTGGAACTAGATTAAATCAGGAAAAAGGCTTCTAGTCTACGCGCCAAATAGTGTGTATTTCGTAGGAAGAGCAAGCCACAGCGACACATTGAGCCGGCCCATCTGAGCCAAGTGTACAGTAGATCTCGAATCTGGTTTTGTGAACATTCCAGAAGATTCCGCCTGCGTTTGTTTGGTTTTCTTCATCTTTGTCTTTCTCTTTATTCTCTTTCGGGTTTTTTCTTCTGGTTTTCATCTATTTTTCATTTTTTCGGATTCTTTTTTTTTTAAATTGCAAACTTTTCAAATTCATTAATATTTTCAAATTCATGAACTTTTTCCAAATTTGTGCACATTTTTAAGATTCACAATTCAAATTCATGAACTTTCTATCCAATTATTCAAATGTTTTGACTCCCAAACATTTTTAGTTTTTTGGACATTTCTTAAATCCAAGAACACTTTTCAAATTCGTGAACTTTTTTTGAATTTGCAACCATTTTTGAAATTTGTGAATTTTTTACAAATTCATGAAATTTTTTAGAATTTGCAAAAAAATTTCAAAATTGCAAACTCTTTTCAAATTCAAGAAAAAAAGTCAAAATTGTGAAATTTTTTCAAATTTATGAGTATTCTCAAATCCACGAATTTCTTTTTCAAATTTGTGAACTTTTTTGGAATTCACAAACTTTTTCCATATCCGTGAACCTTTTTTTCAAATCCATGAACTTTTAAAAAGTATGATTTTTTTAGTCTATAAAAAAACTAGGAGCCGGCTTTCCCCCTCAAACCATCACTGGTTTTCTTGAACTAACAACAAGAGAGCGAGCCTGCAAATTGGTCTGGGAATCAAGCGAGCCCAAGGTGATCTAACGATCAAATGAGCGTGGTCTAGCAATCAAGAGAACGAGCGGTCAAGGGGGTGCTTAATGGGCGCCCAATCGAGAGTTCACATGTGCGCCAACGTGCAAAACCAGCAATGTAAGCGTTGAGGAAGAGGTCTCTCCAATCTACCGACTAATCACAAGCCTCGTTCTGTCGCGCAGGTCACACGTGCCCCATGGGCCCACACACTACTTCTCCGTTTACCTTATGCTAGTCACAATGGAAAGTAGTATCATGTATATGATACTAATGTATGATATTACATTCACGGTGCATAGTATCATAATTTGATATCATAGTGACTACATATGTTGTCATTTAATGACACATACTAATACATCATTTAGTATGATACAGTATCCTATCATGATACTTAATCTTCTCTAGTTGATATGCATGATATTCCCTGTGATACTCCCATTGTAATTAGTGTTAACCCTTCCTTGCCTGCATTTGCTCCTTCCTTGTGAGACATTGCAGATGTTACTATCTCATGCCTGTTGTTGCAAAGTTGCACCCTACCATTGCAACACAACCAGTGCTTATAACCGGTGCTCGGTGTTGCAGGCCCAACCACACGTAGTTAAAAAATGAATTTCTTGCATCTAAAGATTTGTGAAAAGATGACACTCCCCTCTTCCCCTCGTGCGTCATAGGGGAACTCCTTGTCGCCTGCCCAGCCGCCTTCCCTACCTTCTCCACCCTCCTACGCCACTAGGCCGCCCTCGTTGACCCACCCCATCGAGCCCAACCCATCTCGCAAGCCCTCTTGGTTGGTTTCGTCTCCTCTCTCTACCCTACGTGGACTGCTGCGTCAGGTCAATTGGTCGAGAACATCCCACCCCCCTCGCGCCCCAACGGCACCTTTAAGGCTTTCGGCCTCTATTATTTTCTAGGTTGTGGTCTATCCTTGTGGTCTTGGCACCACCACCTCCCTCTGGATCTCGTATTACCCTCGCCTCGACCGCATCACCTCAAAGCTCATTTGTGGTGCTCTACACTACTGGCTTAGCTCGTCGGATGCCAACTTCTAGATCATTAGTTTCAGACAATTCGTCTTTCGTTGCGAGCTCGTGTCCATTGATGCCCTTTGTGATCTGGTTTGTATTGGTGAAAGGTTCCCTAACTTTTTCCCAAGGAGTGGTCATGAGTTATCGAACCCACGAGAGAATGTGCACCACAACAAAGGCGCTGACAAGTTATTTCTACCAAATTAAATTCCAGTCTAACAACCAGACCTTTGACAACCTTTAGGGTGGAACCACTAGTATTAAAAACAGGCATGGGTATGAGGGATTAATCTCACAACCTTATCTTTGTGCTCAGAATCTTAATGATATTAATTTGTGCTCTGGAAGTCGACTGTTATGATGTACTTTCAATGCAAAGATGGGGGGGTATCCAAAGTACGTCTTGACCGGTGTGCGGCCTAGATCATGAGTCAGTTGCCCAACCGATGGCCCATACCGTCGCTTGGGTTTACCTCCATTATTAAGAATAAATATTTAGAAAAAGCATTGGGCGTTTAATGACTACATCTCATTCGTCCCCAACGAATTGCTTTCCACTACTACACTAACTCTTTCTCACATTGTTGTTCGGGATAGCATTTTGCGTCCTCGTCGCCCTTTACCTTCTCCTTGATCGATCTACAAAATCATGGGTACCTGTAGGGCCTTAGATCAAGAACAAGACAAGAGACAATTCGGTTACATCAGACACATGAAAATAATGTCATGTATATAAAGTCATTCAATGGTTCCTTGTACAAATACATCAGGTTGCAAGGCAGTGCTCAACCCATTGCCTACCCGAATTACTCACACATGGCGATAGGATCGCAAGATAAACTCATTGATGACAACATAAAGATGAATGATTGATTTATATATCTCTTGGAATAGTTGCCGGATGCGATACACCGATTGCAAGCATGACTAACTTGGAGAGGTATTACTGCAGTGATGATGGTCGTGGCGGCCATGGAGATGACATGGAAAATGGTAGTGGCTAGGGTTGGAAGATGGTTCTGGTGCCCTATTTCACGGTGCTCCCTCTGTTGAGAATTTGGTGCCACCCCTTTTATAAATTCTATTCAGGTGGACCTCCTGGTTCTTACGGCGGCTGGTACTACCGCTGGTACTAGCGGGTGTCGGTGTCAAAACCGCGGATCTCGGGTAGGGGGTCCCGAATTGTGCATCTAAGGCTAATGGTAACAGGAGGCGGGGGACACGATGTTTACCCAGGTTCGGGCCCTCTCGGTGGAGGTAATACCCTACTTCCTGCTTGATTGATCTTGATGATGTGAGTATTACAAGAGTTGATCTACCACGAGATCATAGAGGCTAAACCCTAGAAGCTAGCCTATGGTTATGATTGTTGTTGTCCTACGGACTAAACCCTCTGGTTTATATAGACACCGGAGGGCTAGGGTTACAGTCGAGTCTGAGAAGGAGATCTACATATCTGAATTGCCAAGCTTGCCTTCCATGCAAAGGAGAGTCCCATCCGGACACGGGACGAAGTCTTCAATCTTGTATCTTCATAGTCCAACAGTCCGGCCAAAGTATATAGTCCGGTTGTCCGAGGACCCCCTAATCTAGGACTCCCTCAGTAACCCTGAACCAGGCTTCAATGATAATGAGTCCGGCGCGCAGATTGTCTTCGGCATTGCAAGGCGGGTTCCTTCTCTGAATACTCCATAGAAGATTTTGAACACAAGGATCGTGTCCGGCTCTGCAAAACAAATTCCACATACCACCGTAGAGAGCACAATATCCCACAAATCTTATCTGTTGACAACTTTTCATAGCGTGACATCACGCCATGGCTCGGTCATTATTCGAACCGTTTTTTCAAACCAGCCTACCACTGCACATGTTGCAAGGCGGTTTTATTGGCACGTCTTGTCGAAGCAGAGATCGTGTTCCCCTTATCACGGTATTGTCATCAATACAGGCGTGGGTAACCCAACCGTGCTTGTTAGTATGACTCCTTAATTTTAGGCAGGTTCCAAACGGCCACGCAGGGGACGCTTGATATTCTCCCTCTTTATAAAGGGGCCAAGGCTTGTTCTTTTCTTCCCACGCTCGATCCTTCCCTTCCTTCACCTCGAGTTCCAACACCCAAGGCTAAAGTTAAGCGCTTCGGACCTTCAACCATGTCCGGATCCAACCTTCAAGGCCGGTGGATGGCCTCCTCTGTCACAGAGGAGGACATCAAGAAGCTTAGGCAGGCCAGGTATCTCACCGCCGAAATCCCGCACAGGTTGCCTGCTCAAGGGCAGGTCATCCCCACTCCCAACCCAATGAGAGTGTCGTATTTGTTTCCCACTTCCTCCGAGGGCTAGATTTTAGTCTTGATCCCTTCATGAGAGGGCTCATGTTCTATTATGGGCTAGATTTCCAGCTCTAGATTCCATCCTTCACATCTCGTCGTTTATCGTCGTGTGTGAGGCCTTCCTCCGCATCACCCCACACTTCGGCTTATGGCTCAAGACCTTCAATGTGAAGCCGAAGATGATCGACGGGCGACACGCAGAGTGTGGAGGTGCTACAATAAGCAAAGGCATCGATGCCCCGTGGCCAAAGGGTTCCTTCCCAGAGGTGTCCGATTTATGGCAATGGGAGTGGTTTTACATCACAGCTCCCCGAGGTACAAAGTGGGCGGCCGCCCCCGCCTTCTGCTCGGGCCCTCCGCCCCAACTGGCGTCATGGATCAACAAGGGGCTGGACTGGGGGCCAGTTAATGATGTGCTGACATTGCAAAGCCGCATTCGAGATCTCTTCAAGAGGGACGTCAGTCTTATCAAGGTAATGCAAGTTATGCTAGTTCGTCGGGTCCTACCATGCCAACGTCGATCTCTCCGTATGTGGGAGTTCAACCCGGAAGGACCGTGAACTGTTCAACAATTCTTCGGCGTGACGCTCGAAGAGATGTATGGATTGTTCTTTGGATCATGAATAAAGTGTCTGGGCACCACCGAGGATGCGGGTCTCAACTGCAACCGTCCGGATACCCAAGTAAGTATTTCCTTGACCGAACATGATGTCTTTTTATTTGTCACAACATCATTCCGAAAAATTGCTCTCAGCCAGGACTGGATAAGAAAGGCGGAGAGGATCAGGTGTTCAGCCCCCCTTCCCGAAGGCTCACCGGATCCTATACTAACCAGGATGCTCAAGCACGCACCTTATCAAGTGCCATCGGGAGAAGGTGAAGGGAGGAATGAAGAAGCCGAAAGTGGGCATCACACATTATACATCCAAACCGGGGGAATTAGTGTCTCCACGAAGGAGGATAATCGGGGAGGTGAATCTAGAATCCCCTTGTCGGTGTCAAAACCGGCGGATCTCGGGTAGGGTGTCCCGAACTATGCGTCTAGGCGGATGGTAACCGGAGACAAGGGACACGATGTTTTTACCCAGGTTCGGGCCCTCTCGATGGAGGTAAAACCCTACTCCTGCTTGATTGATATTGATGATAGGGGTAGTACAAGAGTGGATCTACCATGAGATCAAGGAGGCTAAACCCTAGAAGCTAGCCTATGGTATGATTGTTGTAATGGTTGTTCGTCCTACGGACTAAACCCTCCGGTTTATATAGACACCGGAGAGGGCTAGGGTTACACAGAGTCGATTACAATGGTAGGAGATCTACATATCCGTATTGCCAAGCTTGCCTTCCACGCCAAGGAAAGTCCCATCCGGACACGGGACGAAGTCTTCAATCTTGTATCTTCATAGTCTTGGAGTCCGCCAATGATGATAGTCCGCTATCCGGACACCCCTAGTCTAGGACTCCTCAAGAGCTCCCACGAACCAGCTTCAATGACGATGAGTCCGGCGTGCATATTGTTCGGCATTGCAAGGCGGGTTCCTCCTCCGAATTAATTCATAGAAGATTGTGAACACCAGGATAGTGTCCGGCACTGCAAAATAATTCCCACATACCACCGTAGAGAGAATAATATGTACACAAGCTCAATCTGCTGACGTATTTTGTGGCGTGACGTCACACCACTGCCAAGCCTTTACTTGAATTGTTTTTACTATACCAGCTCAGCGCGTTTAGCGAAGCGGTTTCCTTGGCACGTCTTGTCGAAGCAGAGATCATGTTCCCCTTATTCCGGGATTCCCATCAATACGGACGTGGGTAACCCAATCGCGCCCGTTGCCACGCCTCCTCCATCGAAGGCGAGTCCCAAACGGTCACGGGGACGGCTCTTGGTATTCTCCCTCTTTATAATGGGACCAAGGCTCATTTCTTTTTCTTCAATCCTCAATCGAATATGCCCCTCGCCCTGAGTTCCAACACCCAGAGCCCCAGATTCGAGCACCTCTTGAACCTTCAACAATGTCCGGCTCCGACCTACAGGGCCGGTGGATGCCCTCCTCTGTCACGGAAGAGGACATGCTAAAGCTGAGAGTGAAGGAAATATGCCCTAGAGGAAATAATAAAGTTATTATTTATTTCCTCATATCATGATAAATGTTTATTATTCATGATAGAATTGTATTAACCGGAAACATGATACATGTGTGAATACAGAGACAAACCTATAGTCACTAGTATGCCTCTACTAGACTAGCTCATTAATCAAAGATGGTTATGTTTCCTAACCATAGACATGTGTTGTCATTTGATTAGTGGGATCACATCATTAGAAGAATGATGTGATTGACATGACCCATTCCGTTAGCCTAGCACTTGATCGTTTAGTATACTGCTATTGCTTTCTTCATGACTTATACATGTTCCTCGTAACTATGAGAATTATGCAACTCCTGCCATCGGAGGAACACTTTGGGTACTACCAAACGTCACAATGTAACTGGGTGATTATAAAGGAGTACTACAGGTGTCTCCAAAGGTACATGTTGAGTTGGCGTATTTTGAGATTAGGTTTTGTCACTCCGATCGTCGAAGAGGTATCTCTGGGCCCTCTCGGTAATGCACATCACTATAAGCCTTGCAAGCAATGTAGCTAATGAGTTAGTTATGGAATGATGCATTACGTAATGAGTAAAAAGACTTGCCGGTAACGAGATTGAACTAGGTATTGATACCGACGATCGAATCTCGGGCAAGTAACATACCGATGACAAAGGGAACAGCGTATGTTGTTATGCGGTTTGACCGATAAAGATCTTCGTAGAATATGTAGGAACCAATATGGGCATCCAGGTCCCGCTATTGATTATTGACCGAGAATAGTTCTAGGTCATGTCTACATAGTTCTCGAACCCGTAGGGTCCGCACGCTTAACGTTACGATGATAGTTATATTATGAGTTTATAAGTTTTGATGTACCGAAGTTTGTTCGGAGTCCCGAATGTGATCACGGACATGACGAGGAGTCTCGAAATGGTCGAGACATAAAGATCGATATATTGGAAGCCTATAGTTGGACATCGGAATCGTTCTGGGTGAAATCGGCATTTTACCGGAGTACCGGGAGGTTACCGGAACCCCCCGGGGGTTTATTGGGCCTACATGGGCCTCGAGGGAGAAGAGAGATGGAGCCAGGAGGGGGCCGCGCGCCCCTCCCCTTCCTAGTCCGAATAGGACAAGGGAAGGGGGCGGCGCCCCCCTTTCCTTCCCCTCTTCCTCCTCTTTCCCCCTTCTCCTACTCCTACTTGGAAAGAAGGAGTCCTACTCCCTGGGAGTAGGACTCCCCCTGGCGCGCCTCCTTGGCCGGCCGCCTCCTCCCCGGGTTCAAGATATATGGGGGGGGGCACCCATAGACACACAAGTTGATCTACGATCGTTCCTTAGTCGTGTGCGGTGCCCCTCCACCATATTCCACCTCGGTCATATCGTCATGAGTTTAGGCGAAGCCTGCGCCGTAGAACATCATCATCGCTACCACGCCGTCAGGCCGACGGAACTCATCTCCGAGCTCTCACCGGATCGGAGGCCGGAGATCATCATCGAGCTGAACGTGTCTGAACTCGGAGGCTCCGTGACGCTCGGTGCTTGGATCGGTCGGATGTGAAGACGCACGACTACATCAACCGCGTTGTGCTTAACGCTTCGCCACGGTCACGAGGGTACGTGGACTAACACTCTCCCTCTCGTTGCTATACCATCACCATGATCTTGCGTGCGTGGAAATTTTTGAAATTACTACGCTCCCCAATAGTGGCATCCGATCCTAGGTTTTATGCGTTGATGTTATATGCACGAGTAGAACGCAAGTGAGTTGTGGGCGATACAAGTCATACCGCTTACCAAAGATGTCATACTTTGGTTCGGCGGTATTGTGAGATGAAGCGCCCGGATCGACATTACGCGTACGCTTACGCGAGACTGGTTTCACTGTTACGAGCACTCGTGCTTAAAGGTGGCTGGCGGGTGTCTGTCTCTCTCACTTTAGCTGAATCGAGTGTGGCTATGCCTGGTCCTTGCGAAGGTTAAAACAACACCAACTTGACGAACCATCGTTGTGGTTTTTGATGTGTAGGTAAGAACGGTTCTTGCTAAGTAGAGGACGTCTAACTTGTTTTTGTAGGGCATGTTGTGATGTGATATGGTCAAGACGTGATGCTATATTTTATTGTATGAGATGATCATGTTTTGTAACCGGTTATAGGCAATCGGCAGGAGCCATATGGTTGTCGCTTATTGTATGAAATGCAAACGCCTTTGTAATTGCTTTACTTTATCACTAAGCGGTAGCGATAGTCGAGAAGTAATAGATGGCGAATGACAACGATGCTACGATGGAGATCAAGGTGTCGCGCCGGTGACGATGGTGATCACGACGGTGCTTCGGAGATGGAGATCACAAGCACAAGAAGATGATGGCCATATCATATCACTTATATTGATTGCATGTGATGTTTATCCTTTATGCATCTTATCTTGCTTTGATTGACGGTAGCATTTTAAGATGATCTCTTACTTAATAATCAAGAAGTGTTCTCCCTGAGTATGCACCGTTGCAAAAGTTCTTCGTGCTGAGACACCACGTGATGATCGGGTGTGATAGGCTCTACGCTCAAATACAACGGTGCAAAACAGTTGCAAACGCGAATACTCAAAGTCATACTTGACGAGCCTAGCATATACTGAGATATGGCCTCGGAACATGGAGACCGAAAGGTCGAGCATGAATCATATAGTAGATATGATCAACATAGTGATGTTCACCATTGAAACTACTCCATCTCACGTGATGATCGGACATGGTTTAGTTGATTTGGATCACGTGATCACTTAGATGACCGAGAGATGTCTGCCTAAGTGGGAGTTCTTAAGTAATATGATGAATTGAACTTAAATTTATCATGAACTTAGTACCGATAGTATTTTGCTTGTCTATGTTTGTTTGTAGATAGATGGCTCGTCTTTGTTGTTCCGTTGAATTTTAATGCGTTCCTTGAGAAAGCAAAGTTGAAAGATGATGGTAGAAATTACACGGATCGGGTCCGTAATCGAGGATTATCCTCATTGCTGCACGTAAAAGTTACGCCCCGAAGCACCGCCGGTGCCAGCTGCGCGCCGATGTAACCGACGACGCTAAGAACGTCTGGCGAGCAAAGCTGATGACTACTCGATAGTTCAAGGTGCCATGCTTTACGGCTTAGCACCGGTCTTCAACGACGTTTTGAACGTCATGGAGCATACGAGATGTTCCAGGAGTTGAAGTTAATATTTCAAGCAAATGCCCGGATTGAGAGATATGAAGTCTCCAATAAGTTCTATAGCTGCAAGATGGAGGAGAATAGTTCTGTCAGTGAACACATACTCAAAATGTCTGGGTATAATAATCACTTGATTCAACTAGGAGTTAATCTTCCTGATGATAGTGTCATTGACATAATTCTCCAATCACTGCCACCAAGCTACAAGAGCTTCGTGATGAACTATAATATGCAAGGGATGAACAAGACTATTCCCAAGCTCTTCGCAATGCTAAAAGCTGCGGAGGTAGAAATCAAGAAGGAGCATCAAGTGTTGATGGTTAACAAGACCACCAGTTTCAAGAAAAAGGGCAAAGGGAAGAAGAATGGGAACTTCAAAAGGAACGGCAAGCAACTTGCCGCTCAAGAGAAGAAACCCAAGTCCGGACCTAAGCCTGAAATCGAGTGCTTCTATCGCAAGCGATCGACATCGAAGCGGAACTGCCCCAAGTATTTGGCGGATAAGAAGGATGGCAAAGTGAACAAAGGTATATGTGATATACATGTTATTGATGTGTACCGTACTAATGCTCGCAGAGCACTGGTATTTGATACTGGTTCTGCTAATATTTGCAACTCAAACAGGACTACGGATTGCGAAGATTGGCTAAGGACGAGGTGACGATGCGCGTGGGAAATGGTTCCAAAGTCGATGTGATCGCGGTCGGCACGCTACCTCTACATCTACCATCGGGATTAGTTTTAGACCTAAATAATTGTTATTTGGTGCCAGCGTTGAGCATGAACATTATATCTGGATCTTGTTTGATGCAAGATGGTTATTCATTTAAATCAGAGAATAATGGTTGTTCTATTTATATGAGTAATATCTTTTATGGTCATGCACCCTTGAAGAGTGGTCTATTCTTATTGAATCTCGATAGTAGTGATACACATGTTCATAGTGTTGAAACCAAAAGATGCAGAGTTGATAACGATAGTGCAACTTATTTGTGGCACTACCGTTTAGGTCATATCGGTGTAAAGCGCATGAAGACACTCCATACTGATGGGCTTTTGGAATCACGTGATTATGAATCACTTGGTACTTGCGAACCGTGCCTCATGGGCAAGATGACTAAACGCCGTTCTCCGGAACTATGGAGCGAGCAACTGATTTGTTGGAAATCATACATACCAATGTTTGTGGTCCAATGAATGTTGAGGCTCGCGGCGGGTATCGTTATTTTCTCACCCTCACAGATGATTTGAGCAGATATGGGTATATCTACTTAATGAAACACAAGTCTGAAACATTTGAAAAGTTCAAAGAATTTCAGAGTGAAGTGGAAAATCATTGTAACAAGAAAATAAAGTTTCTACGATCTGATTGTGGAGGAGAATATTTGAGTTACGAGTTTGGTCTGCACTTGAAACAATGCGGAATAGTTTCGCAACTCACGCCACCCGGAACACCACAACAAAATGGTGTGTCCGAACGTCGTAATCGTACTTTACTAGATATGGTGCAATCTATGATGTCTCTTACTGATTTACCGCTATCATTTTGGGGTTATGCTTTAGAGATGGCCGCATTCACGTTAAATAGGGCACCATCAAAATCCGTTGAGACGACGCCTTATGAACTGTGGTTTGGCAAGAAACCAAAGTTGTCGTTTCTTAAAGTTTGGGGCTGCGATGCTTATGTGAAGAAACTTCAACCAGATAAGCTCGAACCCAAATCGGAGAAATGTGTCTTCATAGGATACCCAAAAGAGACTATTGGGTACACCTTCTATCACAGATCTGAGGGCAAGATTTTCGTTGCTTAAATCGGATCCTTTCTAGAGAAGGAGTTTCTCTTGAAAGAAGTGAGTGGGAGGAAAGTAGAACTTGATGAGATAATCAGATCTACTCCCTTATTGAAAGTAGTTCATCACAAGAACCGTTCCTCGTGACAACTACACCAATTAGTGAGGAAGCTAATGATATTGATCATGAAACTTCAGATCAAGTTTCTACTAAACCTCGTAGGTCTACTAGAGTAAGATCCGCACCAGAGTGGTACGGTAATCCTATTCTGGAAGTCATGTTACTTGACCATGATGAACCTACGAACTATGAGGAAGCGATGATGAGCCCAGATTCCGCAAAATGGCTAGAGGCCATGAAATCTGAGACGGGATTTGTTGGGGATATTACCACTAGGCGTAAACCGGCCTGCCTGGGCCGGGTTAACTTCATTAGCGGTATAAGCAGATAAAGGCCCAAGGCCTGTAGTCGGTTTAGAGCCTGTAGCCGTAAACCGGCCTGATGTATAACTTGTATTGTAAGTTAGGAATAGAGAGATACCAATCGGGATACGAGTATGAACCGGTTGGGACTCTACGAACCGACGGACGTCACCCGTGTATATAATGGGACGACCCGGCGGCGGTTCAAGGACAGACAACCACAACTCGAGCCTAGGCGAAGCTTGTTTGCTCCCTAGCCATCGAGACCACATCAATTCCATCACAACTAGACGTAGGCTTTTACCTTCATTGAAGGGGCCGAACTAGTATAAAACCCTCGTGTCTTTGTCTCCGCTTTAACCCCTTCAAGTAAAACTCATAGCGATGGCTCCACGACTAAGTCCTTTCACTAGGACATCTGCCGTGAAAAATCCACGACAGTTGGCGCCCACCGTGGGGCTATCGCACGATGGTTTGACGATCTTGGAGGGCAAGCTCAAGGGACTCGAAGGCTATGTTGTGGGCCGGATGACCAAGAGTCGTCGCGGCCGGATCTACATCCACGACGCAGGATGGGGTCCTGAGGCCGATTCGATCGAGTACGGGTACCGGGTCCCTTTGGTGGCATACACGCCTTCATCGGCAAGATCGGTGAGCTCGACTGAGCCGACATCTACACCGACCTCATCGAGACGGCTCAACGGCGAGATCTACCCAGTGCTAAACCGCCGTGAAGCGGTCTTCGCCGGAGTCATCCACGGAGGAGAGCGCGAGGACGGATCGTAACACGGTAGTTAGACCGCCGCTCATTCTCGTGACGAGTCCTCAACAGAGAAATTGAATCACCGTATCGCCATAAGACGATATGGTTAGGGCTGTTCCGATGGCGACAGATTCCGGACCCCCGTGCCGATCAACCGGTTGGAATATTCATGGCCGGTACACAAGCGGCGAATCACTCTTCGACCGCCGCAGCGATGCTTTCCGGATCAACAGCGGCAGCGGCAGCAGGGGCAGGAGGCCTTGAGCGCCCGCCGGTTCAAGTTCTATCAGATCTGTTTGATGCACTAGCTGCGCTTATGGCAGAGGACAATCCGGCGGATCAGGAGGTCCATAATGCAGAGATTGCGAAAGTGAAAGAATAGATCGCGCAAGCCAAAGCGGATCTAGCAGCAGAAAAAGACAGGATGGCTGCAGAGCGGGCCGCTTTGGACGCCGAGGCCTACAAACTCATGCGACCAGAACACGTCGCAGGAGGTGTTGAAGCGGAAGTATAGATCACGCCTGCCATTAGGGTTTGACCCCAGAAATCTCTTTTCGCACTTCGAGCTGGACCCAATAATCCGCTGCAGCACCGGGAGACAAACCGGATTGAGGCACCAGGACCAGGGGCGACGGTCCAACCTCGCCTGATGGAGCCTCCTCAGCAGAACATTGTGGTTCCTCCGCGGTTCGGACGCCCCAGTGCCATTATTCTAACCCTATGGACAACCTTGTTGCAGCCGCCGCCACGATTGAGGCTATCCCACCAGGGGACTCCAAGCGTAGAGACGCCGCGGTTAAGGAGCCCGACCGCACCGATTCAGCAGAAGCATATTCGCACAGCCGTGATCGGATTCACTCTACGCCCGGCCCGCCGTAGCTATAGCAGCGCGTGGATGAACCGCCGATCAAGCAATGCGCGGGATCGTGAAGCGGCTCAGGGCAATAACCCGGCGGGTGGCATCCGCGATGCTCGAGGTGGTGGACCGGCCTGCACGGCGAAGGCCGAATTAGCAGCGCAGGATGATGCGGGTCAACTTACACCGGTCCGCCCTACCACCTTCACCGGACCAGGAGTCGCATCCGCTTTGGGAGTGCCTTGTTTAATCCCCGCTTTACGCAATGTGCGCCTACCTAAAGATTTCAAGGGTCCGTGCAAGGTACCAAATTACACCGCCGATTTGTCCCCTGAAGCGTGGGTAGAGAGTTATGAGATGGCCATGGAGTTGCTAGACGTGGATGAGACTGCGTGTGCAAAATACTTCACCATGATGCTTGAAGGCACGGCTCGTACTTGATTGAAGAGCCTACCGCCCAACTCTATCAGCTCATGGGCCCAGTTGCGGGCCCGGTTTATCCAGAATTTCAAGGATACATGTAAGCAGCCCAAGTCCATAGTAGACCTGGCAGCTTGTGTCCAGGAGGAAGGAGAATCAACGACCCGCTGGGTGCGCCAAGCCGAAATTTTGCACTCATCCGACAGATTAATGCCGACTCGCGATCTTAACCCGGAAGGCAACCGCGGTTTGAGCCTTTAAAATTGAAATTGGGACGATGAAGCGGTTACAGAATGACATGGGAACCCTCATGGCCGCTTTAGTGAAGTATGCTGATTCGGACAGTACCAAGGATCCTGAGGCTGATGATGATGAAGCAGGGAAGGGAAAGAAGAATAGCAACTCCAAGGGGCAACAGTACAAACCGGCAGGACATGGAAATGGAGGCAAGCATAAAGCGGATGGCAACATGGACTTTGTGGCCAATACTAATGCACAGGACAGGGGGCAGCGGCGCAGAATTATTTACTGAATCAGCCCTGCCCAAAGCACGGGACGAAGGAGTCGCCGGCTACCCACCTTTGGAAGGATTGTTATATTATGCAGGAGTTCAAAAACTCTAATGCCTTCCGGTATGACCATGGGTCGTGGCGGTTCAGATCCGGTTTCCATGGGCCGGTCATGATGGAGCCTCGGTTTAGGTCTCAATCGTATGTCACAACAACCGTAATAATCAGCAGCAGCAGCAGCAGCAGTCGGGTTATCAGAGCCAACCAAAGCAGTTGAACAATGGGCAATATCATGTTTTCACAACTAGCTTGGATAAGCGCGACCGAAAACTCCACAAGCAAGCAGTGAACTCTGTTGAACCGGCCTTGCCACGTTACTTACGCTGGTCGGAGCAACCTATCATGTGGAGCAGAGAGGATCATCCGCCCCGGGTTGATAATCCGGGCCAGCTGGCATTAGTGGTAGACCCTCAGGTGGGGGGTTATAAGTTCACCAAGGTGCTTATGGATGGAGGAAGCAGAATTAACATACTATACTATGAGACATTCCGCCGCATGGGTCTAACGCACAAGGATCTCGCATCGCCTAATACGGTGTTCCATGGTGTAGTACCAGGCAAATCTGCATATCCTGTTGGTAAGATAGCCCTAGATGTGGCTTTTGGGGACGAGCATGATTCCCGATCTGAAAAACTAACCTTTGAGGTGGTGAAGATCCGGAGCCCGTATCACGCCTTGTTTGGGCGGCCGGCTTATGCTAAGTTCATGGCACGGCCTTGTTATATCTACTTGCAGCTCAAGATGCCGGGTTACAAGGGGACGATAACGGTTCATGGGAGCCGCAGGGTCGCTTTGGAATGTGAGGAAGGTGATGCAGCTTATGCAGAGTCGGTCTGTGCCACGGAGGAGTTGAAGTTCTATAAGGACAATGTTGATCCGCAGATATGACCCTTTGAAGAAGCCAACTACAGAGCATGATTCGGATCTGAAGTTTAAATCGGCAAATGAGACTAAGCTTGTTGACTTCGTGTTCGGCGATTCGTCCAAGCAGTTCCACCGTCGATGCCAACTCGATCCCAATAGGAAAGCGCCATCGAAGTTCATCCGTGAGAATCGACATCTTTGCATGGAAGCCATCCGACATGCCGGGTGTACCGAGGAACTCACGAGCACACTCTTAATGTGGATCCTAAGTATAAACCGGTGAAACAATTCCTCCGCCGCTTTAACGAAGAAAGGCGCAAAGCCATTGAGAGGAAGTGGCGGTGCTTTTGGCAGCTGGCTTTATCATTGAGGTGTTTCATCCAGAGTGGCTTGCTAATCCGGTGCTGGTTCTTAAGAAAACGGCACTTGGCGTATGTCGTGGATTACACGATCTTAACAAGGCCTGTCCGGCGGATCCTTTTCCCTCCCGCATTGATCGATCATTGATGCCACGGTGGGTTGTGAGCGCTTGAGTTTTTGGATGCGATTCGATATCATCAGATCAAAATGGCGGTTAAGGACCAGGAGAAAACAGCGTTTATCACTCCCTTTGGAGCCTTCTGCTATGTATCTATGCCCTTCGGGCTCAAGAGTGCCCAAGCTACCTATCAGCGGTGCGTACAGAATTGCCTACATAAACAGATCGGCCGCAATGTGCATGCCTATGTGGATGATATTGTAGTGAAATCAAGGCAGAAGGAGACGCTGGTGCATGATTTGAAGGAAACCTTCGACAACTTGCGCATTTACAAGATGATGCTTAATCCGGCCAAGTGTGTCTTTGGTGTTCCGGCAGGCAAGTTATTGGGATTTCTGGTGTCTAACAGAGGAATTGAGGCTAATCCAGAGAAAATTAAGGCTATTACTTCCTCGCTAAACCGAGTGTATCAATGATGTTCAGCGTTTGGCGGCAGAATCGCCAAGATCGAGCCGGTTTATTAGCCGCCTCGGAGAGAAGGCCATCCCTTTGTACCAAATGCTGAGGAAGACAGATAATTTCGTCTGGAGTCCGGCTGCTGATGAAGCATTTGAGGACTTAAAGCGGCATTTAGCCAATCCGCCTGTTCTTGCAGCTCCGGTTGACAAGGAGCCACTATTATTATATGTAGCAGCCAATGCTCGGCGATTAAGCGTGGCTATTGTGGTGGAACGCAAGGAGGCAGCAAGGAATATCCGTTCAGCGGCCGGTTTATTATATCACGAGGTGCTCATTGAGTCCAAGCAAAGGTATCCGCATTGGCGAAGCTAGTCTATGGTGTCTTCATGGCCACCGGAAGTTGAAGCAAGATTTTCAAGGGCACCCCATCACGATGGTCGATTCAGCTCCCTTGGGTGATATCATACGTAACCGGAAGCGATCGCGGATTGCCAAGTGGGCTATAGAGCTTGGGCCACATGGACTGAAGTATGTACCTCGGACGGCGGTGAAGTCTCAAGCACTTGTCGATTTCATTGATGATTGGACGGAGTTACAAGCACCAGAGGAGAAGCCGGATCACACATATTGGACTATTCATTTTGATGGATCCAGGCAGTTGGAAGGCTCAGGGGCTGGAGTCGTATTAACTTCCCCACGAGGTGATAAGTTTTGTTATGTTCTCCGCTTAATGTTCCCTTGTACTAATAATGCAGCTGAGTATGAAGCCTTGCTCCATGGTCTCCGGATGGCTAAAGAGATGAACTTAAGCCGGTTAAGTGCTTTGGTGACTCGGACCTTGTGGCTCAAAGCAGTGTCCGCACTTGGGATTCTAAGGACCGCTCATGGCTGCATATCGTCGGAAGTGGATAATATTGCGGGTTGCTTCAAGGGTTATCAAGTGGATCATGTGGACGCCGGAAGAATGAAGCGGCGGACGCTTTAAGCCGTTGGGTTCTCGGTGCAAACCGTCCCGCCTAATGTCTTTTGGACGATTGCACAACCCGTCGACCCGGCTCCCTGTGAAGCGGATTTGGCTATCCCCGATCCGGAGGCTCAATTAGTGGCAGCACTACATGCTATTCGGATTGGACGGTTCCTTTTCTTGCGTACATGACCCGAGGAGTTGCGGAAGATGAGATTCGCCGCATGATAGTCCGCGATCCAAGTCTATGACGATTCTCAATGGTGAATTACATCATTGCAGTATATCAGGGGCATTTCAACATTGTGTTTCTCCTGAGGGAGGCTGTGAAATCTTAAGGGAAATCCATGAAGGGGATTGTGGACACCACGCCGGTTCAAAGTCTCTGGTAGCAAAGGCGTTTTGTCACGGGTTTTACTGGTTGACAGCGCACGCTGATGCGGAGGACTTGGTTAAACGGTGTGATGGATGTCAGAAATTTTCAAGACGTGCTCATGTGCCGGCTCAAGAGTTGAGGATGATCCCAATAACGTGGCCGTTTGCAACTTGGGGGCTGGATATGGTTGGACCTTTTAAAAGATCCAAGGATAAGAAAACCCACCTTTGGGTGGCAGTTGACAAATTTACCAAGTGGGTTGAAGCGGAGCCTGTCAGCAAGTGTGATGCAGCAACAACGGTGCAGTTCATCAAAAAGGTGATTTTCCGTTTTGTCTTTCCACACAGTATCATTACTGACAATGGTACCAATTTATCCAAGGGTGCTATGAAGGAGTTCTATGAACGTGAGCACATCCGGCTTGACGTGTCATCAGTGGCACACCCCCAGTCCAATGGACAAAGCGTAACGAGCTAATCAAGAGATCTTACGAGGCATCAAACCCCGGCTTATGGTCCCATTACAGAGGACACCAGGATGCTGGGTTGAAGAGCTACCATCTGTGCTATGGAGTATCAATACTACGCCAAACCGGTCCACTGGATACACACCATTTTTCATGGTCTACGGAGCAGAGGCAGTTCTCCCCAGCGATATCCGGCACGATTCGCCTCATGTGGCAGCTTATGTTGAAGCGGACAACGAGACAGCACGGCAAGACGCTTTGGACCTATTGGACAAGGAGCATGATATAGCAGCTGCCCGTTCGGTGATTTACCAGCAAGATCTTCGTCGTTATCACAGTCGCCGGGTTAGAACCAGAACCTTTCAAGAAGGAGATTTGGTGCTTCGACTCATCCAAGACCAGACAGATATGCACAAGTTATCCCCACCTTGGGAGGGACCTTTCGTGGTTAGAAAGAATCTGCACAATGGGTCATACTATCTGATTGATATTCGAGAGCGTCAAGACTCACGCACATCAGAGGAGGAGACCAACAGGTCGTGGAACATAGCTCATCTTCGGCCTTACTACACTTGAGCCATCGGCTCTATCTATGTACATATCATGACAGTGTATATATTATCTTGGATATAATAAAATCGGAGCCTCAGCTAAAGCGGGATCTCTGTCTTTCTTATCATGCGTGGTTACATGGAGTACCTCTATTTTTAAAGCGGCCTCCGGTTTACCCCTTGAGATTTGCTTTTTTATATATCACTAGGGGCCTTGGTCGAGTTCGAACCAACGCGACACCTTTTGATAGGCGACAACCACCAGATCACTTGGGGACATGGTCAAGTCTGAACCAGTCACGCCTCTTGGTCGGCCTAAGGCCATCAAATCACTTGGGGGCATGGTCGAACCCGAACCATTGCCACGCCTCTTGATCTGGCGTATATGCCACGAGTCATTTGGGGACCTGGCTGACTTGAATCATTGTCACACCTATTGGGGGCTTGATCCTGTCCGACCATGGTAATACCATCTGAACAGCTCAGTATAGCATATGTTTGCAAACCATTTTTTTATCATTACCTTGGTTTCCATGTTGTTTTCATGGCTTGTTTGATCTTTGTATTTGTTGGATTTCTTTTATATCAACAAAACACCTTTTTTCCGGTTCAGCCGATGGATTTGATTCCCCTTTAATCCGGAGACGTATGCCCGGTTTACCTTTTCCTGTTACCATCATAGAGTAACAAGGGGGCTTGTGTTGATTCAGCACGGTTTATATGGGAGCTGTTTTTTCTACCCACTTTATTGACGGTAATGGTTTATAAAACCTCCGCTTCAAGCTTGGCTAAGCCAGCTTCATGCCCAGACATGGCAGGTATTTCGTATCACTTATTTGTTATGTTATTGATATACATATCAAGATCATAAACCGGCTGGCGATATAACTACCACCGAAGTTCAAATTTTTCTAATTGCAGGAAATATGAATCGAGGTTTTTCAAAAGCTTCAGTACCTATGCACGAAGGCATACTCAAGATAGAAGTATTAACTATCCTATTACAAGGATACACGGTGCCCAAATAAAGTCATTGTTCTTTTTGACAGATGCCAAAGACAGTTATTCAAATCGGCTTCCGGTTCAAGCTTGCTCCTCATCCTCCGCCGCTTCAGCTTCCTCGTCTCTACCCATTGGCTGGAAATCAACAGTGGTCCAGTCAATTCCCATTAAAGCTTGGAAAACAGCCTCTTCATGGATCAGGGAAGACGGTTCAATATCAGGAGCGTAAGTGTGCTGACGGATTGGAGGGATCAGATTCTCCGCTTCAAGAGTTGGGGCAGGCACTCGCTTGTTCTGGTCATTGTATTGTGCTTGGTAATGCGTCAAGTCTGCCTCTTCAGCTAGCTGGCAAGCTAGAGGGCGCACTGCACGGTTTATCGCCCGTAAATCCTCTTCGTTAAATTCAGCGCCATCTTCCTTCACACTGGGGTAGCCTTGAGCTGCTTCCACAGGGTCAAAATCTGGTACCCATGCCTTGGCCCGGATCAAAGCGTTAATAGCTCCGGTCCGAGCAGCAGATTTTTTCAGCTCCTCAATCTGGGCCGGAAGCATGGACAACCTGTTCAGAGTATCATGGAGTAAAGAAGGTGCCGGGTTGTTATGAGAGGCTGTGGTGATGATCCGCTGGGCTCCGGTATATAGTTGTTCTACTAAGGTGTAGACAGCCTTCAGTTTCTTCCGCACATCGCTTCCTAAGTGCCCGGCGCGTGCCTACAACAATAAAGAGACGGTCTCAAACCGGATTTATACTACAAAGAGGTTGAAATCATCACAGACGCTCAAAGGAGCTTACCAAAGATCGCCATGTCATGGAGTGTACTTGCCGCTTTACGGTCAGTAAGTTCATCTACCACGGTTTAAGGGCAGCTTCAGATTTTCCGCTCGCTTGATTAAAGTGGCCTTCTCGGTGGCCCAATCAGCCCGCTCTTGCTTGAAGCCTTCCTTCAGCTGTTCAGTGGTGTTCAAAGCACTGCTTCATTCTTTCTTGGCCTTGTCTGCTTTTTTCGCCTGTTGGGTTTCAACGCCATCAGAATCGGCAATCTGGTCCTCCTTGATTCTCACCTCAGCCTACATACAGACAGTATTTTCAACAAGCGGTTCAAGAAATTGAAGTATCAACCACATGACAAAGTTATATACCTGATACTTGGGGGCTAATGCACCTTCAATTTTTATACATGTTACTAGGTTGCAAAGTCCCAAGCTCAATACAAGTATTCAACTTGGCACTTGGGGGCTAATGGCTATTTGATCTCCATATGTTCCAAGGACAGTTTTCTATTTGAAGCCCCGGTTTAATTATGCTAAGATTAAACCGGCCCTTGGGGGCTATGCTGATGAATTTCAAGTGCTAAGGAACATATTCAAGTCCCGGTTTGATCAAGGTTACAAATCGGCCCTTGGGGGATAGGAGGATTGATACAATGGCAGTAAGTAAAGAAGTGGGTTACCTCAAATTTATCCCTCATCATCTTGACCAGGCCAGCTTCATAGTCGAGGCTAGTATAAAGCCAGTTTAAATAACCGGAATGAAGGTCTTGGGCACTTAGAGCAGCATATGTCTCCAGTTCAACATCCCATTTTCCTTTATTTAAAGCGAAAAAATCCTCTTTCACAGTATGTCTGGTTAAGGTGGCAGGATTCCCCGGCTCAAAGCGGCCCTCACCAGTGATCACAACATCATCATCTTTAGACTCGGCGGTTTGTGTGGGCACGGCTGTTTTGTCGCCAGGATCAGGGATTTCTCAATCCGGACGGAGCTGGCAGGCGGATTGGCAGAGATTGAAGTGTTAACAGGCCTTTCTTCGGGAATAGCATCATCTTGTAATGGAGGATCATTGGGAGTATCTTCAGAGGCAAATTCTTCAACATCTGGCGCTTTCTCATGATCTGGGGCGACATCTTCAGCCGCTTTATCCAAACGGGCCTTCTTGCTTGGTTTCGGTTTGGCCCTGAAAGAAAAACAAAGAGTCAGTGAAAAGCATAAGCCATTATGTAATATACTGGAAGCATATGCTTGGTTTTTTCTTACCCGACAACTATTTTCAATGGTGGTAGCTGAGTGGCTGATGATTCACCAGAGGATGAATGGGAAGTGACCTGATAATCGGAGTCGGACGGATTAAGAGGTTGACGGAAGAAACCCACTTTAGAATTTAAAGCAATAAAAAGGTCGGAGACATCGGAGCGGCATTTTCGAACCGGGCTGTTTGGCAAACCGGCAGAGGTAACTACCTGGCCACTGTGCCAGGCTGTGCGGCGAGCTTCATGTTGTTGCGTCTTCATAAGAAATTTGGTATCCAAATAAGCAAGAGGATGAGAAAATTTAACTTTCTGGTTTGCTTGGCGAAATTTTGGCAAGGCAAGTTTTCTGAATCGGAAGAGAGAATAGTTACCTCAATAATCCCGCATTGCGGGCTTCAGCCGTCGTCGACAAGCATCATCATCAATAAGGCGTGTAAAAAGTAAGCCAAGTGAATCAAGTTCTACCTCAAGATCCGGATTACCCACATCATCATCAATGGCTGGATCGGATGAAGCGGTGGTTTTTCTCTTGTGAACTGGTTTCTTAATAACTTTGGTCTTGGGCCGGTTGGCCTTTGCCTTCTCCGCTTTATCTTGTAAAAGCTTGCTCCAAAACGGATTATCACCCGGATCAAGTAATTAAATGTCGGACACATAAAGCAAGAACAGGTTTAATAATGGAGCAACTAAAATCTTACACGGGCGGTTTGTTGGTGGTGCGAGAAGGAGGCAGGCGGTCTGAGCACGAGGTGCTCCGGTTCATTTAACATCTTCTTTACCGAATCTGTGACTTCATCATCAGAGAGTTGGATTTTGGTGTGTCGGAGTGGGTGGTCGACACTATCAGTATACTTACACATCAAACCGAGCACCGCTTAGAGGCGAGATGCTCCATTATATCCAACAGCGTGCAAGGTCTGTTCCCGTTAAACCGTTGGCCATAAAGGCTCAAGCTTGGACGATTCTATGAGCATATTTGCTTCTTTCCTTGGCACTCGCCTTTGTGGAAAAGGGTGAGTGTTGCTCACCGCTCGGGCGGAAGCCGTAAGGGATTTTCATCCTCGGGAGAGGTATCTTTGCAATAAAACCAAGTTGCATTCCACTCCTTGGGGTGAGTATGGAGTTTGACGGGGATAAGTGATCTCCTTCCTCTTACGAATAGCCATGCCACCCAATTCAGTATTGGGACCGTCGGTGAATTCAAAGTCACGATGGTTTAAATGAAAGAGGTCTCTAAACAATTCAATGAAGGTTCCTCTTGAAGATATACTTGAGATAGTACTTGAAAGTGGCATAGATTGGTGACGGAGTTGGGGCCAATATCCCGTGGACGGAGCTGAAAATTGGCTAACACATCCCGTAAAATTTAGAATCGGGCGGTTTGAAGCCCCGGCCGTGATCTGCGAAGACAACAACCTCTCCTTCCCGGGGTGTAGGAGGACATTCCTCTCCGAACCCTCCAAAGGATCGTGTCTTTATTGTCTAAAGCGCCAATCGAGACTAGGTCATCCAGTGTGATTCTGTGGACGCGAGAAGGAACCCAATTGCATTCATACACTTGTTTGGCCATGGCGAGATCTACAAGAAATAGGTGATCCGTTCAAGAACATCTTTGGATAAAAGAAGGCATTGATCTAAACTACGATAAACCGGAGGCGGTATCTATAAACCGGTTTTACGCAATGCGGTATCATGTGGATTCCGCGGTTCAACCAGGGACTAATGATATATACCGGTTTAGCAATTTTTCTATGGTAAGTTAAACCGCTCGACCTAAGCATTGAAGCGATTGAAGCTATGGATAACTAAGTATGCGTAAACAAGTTTACAAGAAGATCCTATTACAGCATGCGGATCAAACGCGTGACAAAAAAAAGAAAATATTTAGAGGAGTAAGGCGTAAATGTAGTGAACTATGGAGCAGATATAAAGGGAGATCTATGGGCTTAGATGAGAAACTACAGCGGATGCGTAGAGATCACTATTAAATACAGCACAAGTTCATGGATTCATTCAAGGTCGAGAATAGATATGAACGCGAAGAACACTGAGATGAGCATGGAACCCTAAGAACAGATCTAGGTCAAAAGATGAGAAAGCTTACCAGAATGGAGAAGACGCGAAAGATGCCGCAATGCTCGCACGCTGCGTTCGGTCGCAGCGCCCAAGATGAGGCAGAAGTCGACGACGGTGGCGGAGCTCCAAGACCAGCGGCACGAGGAAGACGAAGAAGAAGGGGCGAAGGGAAAGGAAAGAAATGACCTTTCGGTCCTATTTATAAAGCAATAGAACTAGGTCAAGCGCGCGGATCCAGGAGCTATTGTTAAAAGAGGGCGTTATAAATGTTAAAATTTCAGGATGACGTCATGCCGGTTTACAGCAACCAGAAGTGATGACGACACGGCGATTTACCAATTTCTAGAAGGTATCCAAGATGCAAGATTTTGTGAAGGATTGACATGAACCAGTTCAAATCAATCTGGGGCCTAATGTTGGGGATATTACCACTAGGCGTAAACCGGCCTGCCTGGGCCGGGTTAACTTCATTAGCGGTATAAGCAGATAAAGGCCCAAGGCCTGTAGTCGGTTTAGAGCCTGTAGCCATAAACCGGCCTGATGTATAACTTGTATTGTAAGTTAGGAATAGAGAGATACCAACCGGGATACGAGTATGAACGGTTGGGACTCTATTTAACCGACGGACGCCACCCGTGTATATAAGGGGACGACCGGCGGCGTGTTCAAGGACGAGAAACCACAACTCGAGCCTAGGCGGCTTGTTTGCTCCCTAGCCATCGAGACCACATCTATTCCATCACAACTAGACGTAGGCTTTTACCTTCATTGAAGGGGCCGAACTAGTATAAAACCCTCGTGTCTTTGTGTCCGCTTTAACCCCTTCAAGTAAACTCGTAGCGATGGCTCCACGACTAAGTCCTTTCACTAGGACATCTGCCGTGACAAATCCACGATAGGATCCATGTATGAAAACAAAGTATGGACTTTGGTTGACTTGCCCGATGATCGGCAAGCCATTGAAAATAAATGGATTTTTAAGAAGAAGACTGACGCTGATTGTAATGTAACTGTCTATAAAGCTCGACTTGTTGCGAAAGGTTTTCGACAAGTTCAAGGAGTTGACTACGATGAGACTTTCTCACCCGTAGCGATGCTTAAAGTCTGTCCGAATCATGTTAGCTATTGCTGCATTTCATGATTATGAAATTTGGCAAATGGATGTCAAAACTGCATTCTTGAATGGATTTCTGGAAGAAGAGTTGTATATGATGCAGCCAGAAGGTTTTGTTGATCCGAAAGGTGCCAAAGTGTGCAAGCTTCAACGTTCCATCTATGGACTGGTGCAAACATCTCGGAGTTGGAATAAACGCTTTGATAGTGTGATCAAAGCATATGGTTTTATATAGACTTTTGGAGAAGCCTGTGATTTACAAGAAAGTGAGTGGGAGCTCAGTAGCATTTCTCGATATTATATGTAGATGACATATTATTAATTGGAAATGATATAGAATTTCTGGATAGCATAAAGGGATACTTGAATAAAAGTTTTTCAATGAAAGACCTCGGTGAAGCTTCTTACATATTGGGCATCAAGATCTATAGAGATAGATCAAGACGCTTAATAGGACTTTCACAAAGCACATACCTTGACAAAATTTTGAAAAAGTTCAAAATGGATCGAGCAAAGAAAGGATTCTTGCCTGCTACAAGGTGTGAAGTTGAGTCAAACTCAATGCCCGACCACATCGGAAGATAGAGATAAAATGAAAGATGTTCCTATGCTTCAGCCATAGGCTCTATCATGTATGCAATGTCTGTGTACCAGACTGACGATGCTTAGCAATAAGCTTGGCAGAAGGTACCAAAGTAATCCAGAGTGGATCATCGACAGCAGTCAAGAACATCCCAAATACCTGAAAAGGACTAAGGATATGTTTCTCGTATTTGGAGGTGACAAAGAGCTAGTCGTAAATGGTTACGTCGATGCAAGCTTTGACACTGATCCGGACGATTGTAAATCGCAAACCGGATACGTGTTTATATTAAACGGTGGAGCTGTAAGTTGGTGCAGTTCTAAACAAAGCGTCGTGGCGGGATCTACATGTGAAGCGGAGTACATAGCTGCTTCTGAAGCAGCAAATGAAGGAGTTCATTACCGATCTAGGTATCATACCTAGTGCATCGGGACCAATGAAGATCTTCTGTGACAATATTGGTGCAATTGCCCTGGCAAAGAAATCCAGATTTCACAAGAGGACCAAGCACATCAAGAGATGCTTCAATTCCATTCGGGACCAAGTCCAAGTGGGAGACATAGAGATTTGCAAGATACATACGGATCTGAATGTTGCAGACCCGTTGACTAAGCCTCTCTCACGAGCAAAACATGGTCAGCACCAAGACTCCATGGGTGTTAGAATCATTACTATGTAATCTAGATTATTGACTCTAGTGCAAGTGGGAGACTGAAGGAAATATGACCTAGAAGCAATAATAAAGTTATTATTATTTCCTCATATCATGATAAATGTTTATTATTCATGCTAGAATTGTATTAACCGGAAACATGATACATGTGTGAATACATAGACAAACCTATAGTCACTAGTATGCCTCTACTTGACTAGCTCATTAATCAAAGATGGTTATGTTTCCTAACCATAGACATGTGTGGTAATTTGATTAGTGGGATCACATCATTAGAAGAATGATGTGATTGACATGACCCATTCCGTTAGCCTAGCACTTGATTGTTTAGTATACTGCTATTGCTTTCTTCATGACTTATACATGTTCCTGTAACTATGAGAATTATGCAACTCCCATTTACCGGAGGAACACTTTGGGTACTACCAAACGTCACAATGTAACTGGGTGATTATAAAGGAGTACTACAGGTGTCTCCGAAGGTACATGTTGAGTTGGCGTATTTCGAGATTAGGTTTTGTCACTCCGATCGTCGGAGAGGTATCTCTGGGCCCTCTCGGTAATGCACATCACTATAGCCTTGCAAGCAATGTAGCTAATGAGTTAGTTACGGAATGATGCATTACGTAACGAGTAAAGAGACTTGCCAGTAACGAGATTGAACTAGGTATTGGATACCGACGATCGAATCTCGGGCAAGTAACATACCAATGACAAAGGGAACAACGTATGTTGTTATGCGGTTTGACCGATAAAGATCTTCGTAGAATATGTAGGAACCAATATGGGCATCCAGGTCCCGCTATTGGTTATTGACCGAGAATAGTTCTAGGTCATGTCTACATAGTTCTCGAACCCGTAGGGTCCGCACGCTTAACGTTATGATGACAGTTTTATTATGAGTTTATAAGTTTTGATGTACGAAGTTTGTTCGAGTCCCGGATGTGATCACGGACATGACGAGGAGTCTCGAAATGGTCGAGACATAAAGATCGATATATTGGAAACCTATATTTGGACATCGGAATCGTTCCGGGTGAAATCGGCATTTTACCGGAGTACCGGGAGGTTACCGGAACCCCCCAGGGGTTTATTGGCCTACATGGGCCTCGAGGGAGAAGAGGGAAGGAGCCAGGACCGGGCCGCGCGCCCCTCCCCTTCCTAGTCCGAATAGGACAAGGGAAGGGGGGCGGCGCCCCCCCCCCTTTCTTTCCCCTCTTCCTCCTCTTTCGCCCCTTCTCCTACTCCTACTTGGAAAGAAGGGAGTCCTACTCCCGGTGGGAGTAGGACTCCCCCTGGCGTGCCCTCCTTGGCCGCCGCCTCCTCCCCTGCTCCTTTATATACGGGCGGGGGCACCCCATAGACACACAAGTTGATCTACGGATCGTTCCTTAGCTGTCGCGTGCCCCCTCCACCATATTCCACCTCGGTCATATCGTTGCGGAGTTTAGGCAAAGCCTGCGCCGTAGAACATCATCATCGTCCCACGCCGTCGTCGTCGACGAACTCATCTCCGAGCTCTGCTGGATCGGAGGCCGGAGATCGCCATCGAGCTGAACGTGTGCTGAACTCGGAAGCTACGTACGTTCGGTGCTTGGATCGGTCGGATCGTGAAGACGTACGACTACATCAACCGCGTTGTGCTAACGCTTCCGCTTACGGTCTACGAGGGTACGTGGACGAACACTCTCCCCTCTCGTTGCTATACCATCACCATGATCTTGCGTGTGCATAGGAAATTTTTTGAAATTACTACGTTCCCCAACAGAGAGAAGCCAGGTACCTGACCTGCGAGATTTCGCATAGGTTGCCCGCAAAAGGGCAAGTCATTCCTACTCCCGAGCCCGGTGAAAGCGTCGTGTTTGTGTCCCACCTCCGTTAGGGTTTAGGCTTCCCGATGGATCCTTTTGTGGGAGGGCTTATGTTTTACTATGGGTTGGAATTCCACGACCTGGCTCCGGACTCCATCCTCCACATCTCATCATTCATTGTCGTCGGCGAGGCCTTCCTCCGCACTACCCCCACTTTGGTTTGTGGCTCAAAACCTTCAACGTGGAGCCGAAGATGATCGAGGGGCGTCAAGCAGAGTACGGCGGGGCGGTTGTAAGCAGGAGGGCCGATGCTCCATGGCCCGAGGGCTCTTTCCAAGAGGAGCTCAGCTTGTGGCAACAGGAGGGTTTTATATTACCGCTCTGTGGGAAGCAGTGAAGCCGCCGCCCATCTTCCGCCGGGACCTCCACGACGGCTGATGTCATGGGTCAACCAAGGGCTCAACTGGGGCCGTTAAAGGACGTGCCCCTATTGCAGGGCGGATTTGAGACCTCCAAGAGAGGGAGATCGATCCGTCGTGGTGATGCGAGTTATGCCGATTAGGCGCCTTACGCCTCGCAAACGCCGCCCTCTCCACCTGGGAATTCAATCTGGATGGACCACGAGTTCTCCAACACTTCATGGGTACGACACCCGTGGAGATGTACAAATTGTTCTTCGGATCACAAGAGGTGTGTCCGGAATTGACCGAGGACGCCGGCCTAAGCTGCAATTGCCCGGATACACAAGTAAGTAGCCCTGTGTCCGGATACACCGTTTGTTTGCGCCTTCTTGAATTTGCTTTTTAACCAATCGTTCCTTGAATAGGAGTGGATAGCGCAAGCAAAACTGATACGGTGTCCGGCCCCCCTCCCGGAAACCGCGCCGGATCCTGTGCTGGTCAGGATGCTAGAGGTTGCACCTTTAGAGGAAGGCGAAGGGGAAAACAGAGGAACTACCGCCTCTACCAAGGAGGCTTTTGAGAAAGGGGGGATCGAGAATCCCTCCTTCCAAGGGGAGAAGAGGACCGCCTGAAAACCTGAGGCCAAGGCCTCGAAGCGGGGAAGAGATCTTCACCAGAGGGTCCCGAGTCCGGGAGGCCCCGCCGCACTATCTCCCCTAAGGAATCAGCCCTCCAGCGAGCCATAAGTAGAAAAAGGGGAGTTTTGTAATAAGAGACATCCCTATTTTTGCTTTTGAGGATAACCGAAGTTTTTACCTTGTAGTTCGGATCTCCGTCCTTCTCAGCTGAGCTCGTCTTCGGGGGAGCTTCGTCCGGAGATGATGGAGAGCGAAACGCCTCCATCTGCCGCACCGTCAGGCGGGGCGGACGACCCTGAGGTGTCATCACGGAGGGTATCCCGAGTCTGGCCGGGCCGGAGAGTTCGGCTCCAACTGGTGTACGGCCGGGGGAGCTGAGGGATCTACTCGAGAAGGCGTCTATCTCAGAAGGTCACTGTACATTGATGAGTACGGTGATTGAAAGAATTTCATCCGTCGAGGGCGGATTTCATGATGCCGTCAGAAGTTTGCTGGCGGGGTTTGAGGTACGTAAAAATGACATACCTTTTGACAGTTTTACACATAAAGTGTGCCTCAGATAGATAGTAGCCCCGAGACTCGGTATGTTGTCGAAAGTGACAGCGCGTCGAGGATCATAATCTCGTATTAATTTCGCCTTTCCTACACGGTGGCGGATAGTCCGTGGCCAGCCGACCGATGGAGTTGCTGAACTAAAGGCGGCAACTCGGCGCTATGGATGCGGACATCGCGCTGGTCGATGGTTTACTTGACGAGTCGCAGGGTAGGTTGTTTCTCCGTGGTCACCTAGTAAGGGAGCCGAAGCTCACTCCTTACAACATGTGTGTTTGGTGCAGATGGTGCTGCTGCTGTGGAGGACCTTCGAGCAAAGCTTGCTCGAGCCAAGGAGCTGGCCAGGAGGAGTGATGCGGCTTCCTCGAAGGCGGCCGAAGAGCTAGAAGCCGAAAGGGCTGCTCACTGTCGAAGCATGGAGGAGATGGCCGAAATGGCCGTGAAGCTGAAAGATGTTACTGACCGCTATGAGGTTCTTGAAAAAGAACGCCGAGCGGAGCAAGAAAGCCTAAAGAAGGCCACCGCCGAAGCCAAGGATGCCCGTTCTTCAATGAGGGCTATAAAGGAGGAGCTGCGCCAGGCCGGAGATATTGCGGCTGGCAAGCCTTTTCTGCTGCGCAGGAGGTTCACGGATCCGAAGTATGCTTAGCTTGGCCAGCTGTGGGGTCCGGAGGATCCTTATATGGATTTAGCGGCGAGTGCGGCAGATGCTGTTATGCACTTCCGAAGTCAAAAGGATCACGAGACGAAAGAGCTTTTTTGGTCTCAATTCCATAGTCCGGAGCGTTCACTTCTGCTGACCGATCGGTTGGCTGAGCGGGCTGAGCTGAATAGATTGTCCGGATTTGCCATGACGGATATCGTGGCTCATGTCTGGCCGGATAGGCCCAAGCCGAAGAGTTATTTTGGCTTATTGCAGCAATTCCTTGGGACGGTGCCGCATATCAAGGCGATGAAGCGGTCGGCCTGCATAGAGGGTGCACGGATGGCCCTCGCCCGTGTGAAGACATACTGGACGGAGATGGATGCCACCGCTGTTGCAACCCGGGGTTCGGACGAAAGCCGGTTACCTGCCGAGCACTATTTTGGGGAAGTTCTGCGTGGTGCTCGTGTAATTGAGTCGCAGTGCTCAAAAAATGTCATGTTCAAATGCTCTTTATGGTTTGTAAAACGATATTCATAATATAAGTGCTTTTTATACTTGTGCGTTCAAGTATTGGAATATCTCCTGTGCGGCCGTTAATGTATACTTGTGTATAACCTGAAAGATGGCAGTCTTCAGCTTCAGCCCCACGCACATAGTGCGGGGTGTTTGCAAGTAGCGATTTTCACAGTTAATCCAACGTCTTGGCCCTGTGAAGGAGGTGGTAGCGTAGCAAACGAGGCAACCGGACTATAATGCTTTATCACTTTCACTTAGCCATAGGAGTTCGAAGGTGGGGCTACAACATAGCCCCTAGGGGCACCGCGCTCTCCGAATTCGGGGCGTGTATGTGCCTGACCGGGAAACGGTCCTTCGTCAAAGCGGAGGAATTCTAAACATTCGGTAGTCGATTGAGTGGTTGACCAGTCTCTCGCTATATCATGACAATCAGCCGGCTTTCATCGAGGTGCTCGCCCGCCGAACCGGGCACAATCGCAGAGTTCTCCGGTGCCGCGTTAGCCGATGATATGAAACATAAGGCAGCAAAACACAGGAGCCGAGCAAACCCAACATTTGACCAAAGACATGATTCGGAGCTGATGCATATAAGGCCTAACTCGAGAGGCCGAACACTCCCTAAGGTATTCGGTCTTTATGATAACGGGCGATCAATGCCCTAAACCCCCAAAGTCCGTGTGCGAAAATTTCGACGCGCCGATGCCAAAATGCCGATCTCTTCGCCGGTTATGGTGAAAAACGTGGATGTGAATCAACAAGAGACAGAAGAAAGGTTTACGCAGGTCTTAATCAAAAGAATCCTTGCCACGGGTCCTCGCTGCACGCTCTGCGCCAGGTCTCCGCGCAGCCGTATCTCGACGGGTGTGCACGTTGTTCATCTGTAAAGAGAGGAACTTAGCTTGAAAAGAAATCATGCAAAAAATATATTGAAAGCAAAGTATGAATGAATGAATAAAGTTGAGCTTTTAGTGGCTCTTTATTGTTTGTACGCGCAGCCCCTTGTGCAGGGGTATGCGGCTAGGGAGCCCCTAGTTTATTTGTGCCAGACTCGTCTAGCCGTGTCCGGGGTCTTAAACGACCTTTTAATGAGATGATGCCGCGTGGAACGGGCATTTTAAGTGTAAGAGACGCGTAGTGCGGTATTGCGTTAAAGCGGGCGAAAGCTTCACGTCCCAATAGTGCTTGATGGCTACTTTTGAATGGGGCGACATGGAATATTATCTTTTCGCGACGGAAGTTGTCGGGTGATCCGAACACAACTTCTAGTAGTAAGGAGGCCGTGCACTTGGCGTAAGGGCCCGACGTCACTCCTTTGAAGGAAGTGCGGCTATGGCGAATTTTAGTAGGGTCTATCCCCAACTTGCGGATTGTGTCCGGATATAGCAGGTTTAAATCGTTGCCGCCATCCATTAGGACTTGTGTAAATTGTAGTCCGTGGATTATAGGATCCAATATTAGAGCAGTCCATCCTGCGTTTCGAATACTTCTGGAATAGTCCAGGTGGTCGAAAGTAATTGGTTTTGACATCCAATCTCGGGGTTCCACTGGGGTGGACCGTAGACACGACTTTAGCGGGTGCCGCACTATTGTTCCAGATATCACATGAAGTGAGTTTACTGTTTTGACTTCTTGTGGGAAAGTCTTTTGTTTTCCGGCGCTCTGCTGGTGGGGTTCGTCGTCATCCTCGCTTGGCGCATCGAGCCCCTTGTGTTCGCGTTGAGTCGGCCGGACTGTTTGAAGACCCAACAATCTCGGTGGGTTTGGTTTGCAGACTTCCTGGGGGTACTGTGGATTTGACATATCCGATCCAAAATTTTGTTTAAGTTGGATAGCTCGTCACTGTTGTCCTTAAGAGGCAGTGTTTTGTTGTTCGTCCGCGAGCTTTTGAATCCGGTGTTGACCGTCGTGTACTTTGGGCTCTTTTCTTTATTTCGGCGCTGGTCCTTTCTGTGCCATGATTTTCCGTTTCCATCTCTGATCTCGGATGTACTCGGGTCGCTGGTGTTGCATCTTGCTAGCCAACTGTCTTCCCCCGCGCAAAAGCGGGTCATGAGGCTTGTTAGCGCGGCCATTGTTCTTGGCTTTTCCTGGCCGAGGTGCCTGGCGAGCCATTCGTCTCGGACGTTATGTTTAAAAGCTGCTAAGGCTTCGGCGTCCGGACAGTCGACTATTTGGTTCTTTTTGGTGAGGAACCTGTTCCAGAATTTGCACGGTGATTCTCCAGGCTGTTGGGTTATGTGACTTAAATCGTCTGCATTCGGAGGGCGGACATAAGTCCCCTGAAAATTTGTTCTAAACGCGTCCTCGAGCTCTTCGCAACTTCCAATGGTATTTTCTGGGAGGCTTTTGAGCCAATGCCGAGCTGGCCCTTTGAGCTTGAGGGGCAGATATTTCATGGCGTGGAGATCGTCTCCTCTAGCCATATGTATGTGTAGGATGTAATCCTCAATCCAGACTCCGGGGTTTATTGTTCCGTCGTATGCCTCTATGTTTACGGGCTTGAACCCCGCTGAAATTATGATCCAAAGACCTCATCGGTGAAACATAGTGGGTGTGCGGCGCCCCTGTATTTGGGTGTGCCGTTGTCTTCGAACACTCGGCGTGTTGTGTTGCTTCCTGGGGCCCTCTTCTTTGGCCCATAAATGGACCTTACCGGTCCATCTGTTTTGCGAGGATCATGCGCCGGCTTGTGTGCGGGGCCGCTTGTCACTCTTGGCCTGTCATCTCGTCGTCTATCCGGCCAGGCGGCCTCTTTGCTTTTTGACTGTGGGGGCTCTACGGCCTCCTCGTCGAATTCGGGCAGGAGCTTGCGCTTCGGGTAGCTCTTTGTTTGGTGGTTGTTGCCATATTTGTCCGCGGTCTTGAGTACTTTGCTCCACCTCATTCTGAGAATGTCTTCCACTATTTTGAGCTTTCGTTTCTGCTTCTTCAAGCTTCTTGCAGTGGCGACAAGCCTTTTGTGCAGGTTCTTATGCTCCAGTGGTGTGTCCGGCGTAAGATCGTCTGGACTGTTGTTTTCGCCGGGGATTGGTTGATTATCCGATTCATCCTGTTCGGATGGTTGCTTGGTTGCATGTTCGTCGCCCACTGGTTTGCCCTGCTCTATGGCTGGGTCATTATGAGTGCTGTTGTTATCGAGGCGGGACTTGGGGCGGCGCTTCCGTCGCCGTTTTGGTTGTTTTTCAGTGGAATTATCCTTCGCTGCGTCCCGTTGTTCCTCGTTATCGCTCCCTTTTGGGGTGTCCACCATATATACATCATGAGTTGAGGTGGCCTTCCAGTGCTCGGTAGGCGCTGGTTCTTGGTCGTCTCCGCATCGCCGCCTATACCGCCGATGTCTTCGGAGTCGTAGTCTAGCATGTCGGTTAAATCGTCGACAGTGGCTACAAAGTGGGTGGTGGGTGGGTTTTGAATTTCTTCGTCATCCGCATCCCAACCATCCTGACCGCAATCCGGCCAGGGCTCTCCTAATAACGAGAGATGTTTTAGCGAATTCAAGATGTCGCCAAAGGGTGAGTGCTGAAAGATGTCCGCAGCGGTGAACTCCTTGATCGGCGCCCAATCGGATTCGATTGGTAAGGGCGAAGGAGGTTCGGAGTCCGGCGAGGAGTCCGGCACCTCGGAGTCACGAGCTTTACGAGGGACAAGGTCAGTGTTGGGCTCCATCGCCGTAGAGATTGCAGCTCCCGAGGTGGTGTCCAGCCACCCGTTCTCGATCTACGCGGTCAGCTCCGAACTAGGGGTCGGAGCGGACTCATGTGCGGCCTCCAGGGCACTGTCCGGCGGCAGAGCTAAATCATGCCCATCGTGACAGTGCGGCGCGCTCGGCTGTGGCTCGAACCCATCAAAGATCAAGTCTCCGCGGATGTCGGCGGTGAAGTTTAGGCTTCCAAATCTGACCTGACAGCCAGGGGCGTAGCTTTCAATCTTCTCCAGATGGCCAAGCGAATTTTCCCGCAATGCAAAGCCGCCGAACACGAAGATCTGTCCGGGAAGAAAAGTCTCACCCTGGACTGCGTGGTTGTTGATGATTGAAGGAGCCATCAAGCCTATCGGTGACGACACAGAGGAATTCTCAATGAAAGCACCAATGTCGGTGTCAAAACCGGCGGATCTCGGGTAGGGGGTCCCGAACTGTGCGTCTAGGCGGATGGTAATAGGAGACAAGGGACACGATGTTTTTACCCAGGTTCGGGCCCTCTCGATGGAGGTAAAACCCTACTCCTGCTTGATTGATATTGATGATATGGGTAGTACAAGAGTGGATCTACCATGAGATCAAGGAGGCTAAACCCTAGAAGCTAGCCTATGGTACGATTGTTGTAATGGTTGTTTGTCCTACGGACTAAACCCTCCGGTTTATATAGACACGGAGAGGGCTAGGGTTACACAGAGTCGGTTACAATGGTAGGAGATCTACATATCCGTATTGCCAAGCTTGCCTTCCACGCCAAGGAAAGTCCCATTCGGACACAGGACGAAGTCTTCAATCTTGTATCTTCATAGTCTTGGAGTCCGGCCGATGATGATAGTCCGGCTATCCGGACACCCCCTAGTCCAGGACTCCCTCACCCCTCTCCCCAAGGGAAGAAAAGGGCCGCCTCTGAAGACTTGGAAACAGAGGTTTCCAAACGAGGGAAGATGCCTTCGCCAGGGGGCCCTACCCCAGAGGGCGTTCTTACCGCACAACGCCCGCAAGGGGGCCAGCCCTCGACCGAGCCGTAAGTGAACAAAAGTACTTCGGTAAATATATCCTGCTTCATCTCTGAGAACAATAACCGAGACATCTATCTTGCAGTCCGGTTCGTAGCCCTTCTCAACAGAGTTCGTCTTTGGGGGATCTTCTTCCGGAGATGATGGAGAGCGAAACGCCTCCTCCTGCCTCCCGGCCTCATAGGGCGGATGACCCTGAGGTGTCGTCACGGAGGATTTCTCCTGATCCGCCAAGGCCAGAAGGTAACTCTTCGGCCGCCCGAAGTCCAGAGTATTCGGCTCCCAAGGAGAGCAACAGAAAGAGTCTAGGACTGTCCGGTGCACAACCGGACACACTGATGGGTCTTCTGGAGCAAGCGGCTATCTCAGAGGCGCATCGTACCTTAATGGTTACGGTGGTTGAGAGGATTTCATCCGCCAAGAATGGGTTGAATGAGGCTTTTACGAGCCTGCTAAGAGGCTTTGAGGTACGCTAAGTAATATATGTGTATTTTTTAAAGTACCGCACATGCTAGGTGTGCTCTGTATAAGTAGTAGCCCCTGAGACTCTGGTTGCCGTCCAAAGGCGGCAAAAGGGGATCATAGTCCCAGTTAATGATAGTGTTGCTTCCATGTGCAGGCGGCTGAGGGTCCGGCGGCTGGCCGGACTGCTGATTTTGCCGAGCTGAAGCGGCAGCTTGACGTGGCGGATGCCGACATCATGCTTGTGAACAAGCGGCTTGACGAGGCACAGGGTATGTATCTTCGGGTAGTCAGTGAATATTAAGAGGGGCATTATGCTAGTATCTATAATATGTTGTGACTGCAGATGGAGCTGCTGCCATGGAGACCCTTCAGGAGGAGCTCGCCCGAGCCAAGGAACAAGCCAGGATAAGTGATGCGGCCGCCCTAAAGGCGGCCGAAGAGTTAAGAGCCGAATAGGATGCTCATTGCCAAAGCGAAGATAAGATAGCCAAGATGGCTGTCGAGCTGAAAGATGCCGCCGGCTGATATGAGCTCCTTGAAAAGGAAAGCCAAGCAAAAGTGGCCGACCTAAAGAAGGCCTTGGAAGCGGCCAAGGAAACCCGCTCGGAAATTAGAGTGATAAAGGAAGTGCTTCGTGAAGCCAGAGATATCACGGCTGGGAGGCCCTTTTTGTTGTGGATGAAGTTCGGAGATCCGAAGTATGCCCCTCTGGATCAGTTATGGAGTGCTGCAGACGCGTATGCGGACTTGGCAAAGAGTGCTGCTGCTGCAACTGAGTTTTTCAAAGATCAGAAAGATCATGAGGTGGAAAGGTTGTTCTGGTCGCAGTTCAGTGCCCCGACACGTCCGCTGCCGTTGAATGAAAAATGGCCACATGGGCTGAGCTCCACATGTTGTCCGGGCTTGCTATGAGGTATGTCGTGGATCATCTTTGGCCGAAGGGACCAAGGCCGGACAGTTATTTTGGTTTAGTGCAACAATACCTTGGTGCTGTGTCGCATATCGACGCTGTGAAGAGGTCGGTGTGCATAGAGGGTGCGCGGATGGCTCTTGCCTGTGTTAAAACATATTGGGCAGGGATGGAGGCCACCGCTATATCAACCCAGGGTCCGGCGGGAGGCCAGGACCCGGCCAAGCACTATTTTGGAGAAGTCCTAGAAGGCGCATGTTTAATAGAGGCTTAGTGCTCGAAGAGTACCATGTTCGAGTGACATGTATCTGAATTGTAAAAACAATGCTATTTTGATTATAAAGGCTGTGTTCATACTTTTGCCCGAAATTATTATATTGCCTCCTGTGCGGCCGTTTATGTATATATATAACCTGAAAGTTTGCAGTCATCATCTTCAGCCCCCACGCGTATGATGTCGGGGTGTTCGAAAAAGTGCATAATCACACTTGATCCAACGTCTTGGTCCGTTAAGGAGGTGATAGCGTGGCAAACCAGGCAATCAGACTATATAGCTTTAACACTTTCACTTAGCCATAGGAGTTTGACGGTGGGGCTACTATATAGCCCCTGGTACTTCCGCGTTCATCCGAATACGGTGCGTGTTCGTACGTGACCGGGAAACCGGTCCTTCGTTAATGCGGAGGAATCGCGAAGATTCCGCTAAGTCATCGAGTGGTTGACCAGTCTCGCGCTATATCATGACATCGGGCCGCTTTCATCGAGGTGCTCATCCGGATGAACCAGGCACAATCGCAAAGATTTCTCCCAAAGGCCACCTTAGCCGACAGAGCAGAACGTAAGGTAGCAAAACATGGGAGCCGGGCAAACCCAACATTTGATCAAAGACATGATTCGGAGCTGATGCATATGAGGCCAAACTTCATGGGTTTAACACTCCCTAAGGTATTCGGAATTTACAACATATACTGGGCTGAGTAACGCCCTCGATAATGAGCCCTGACTTTCCAGGTACATGCATTAGTCTGGCGTGACAAAATGCCAATGACACAGTATCCCTCCCGGTTGTGTTAATTGTCCGGAGGGTACGAAGCAACAAGAGAAGTTAAAAAAGGTTTACGCAGGGTCTTAATCTAAAAGAAACCTTTCAGCGGGGCCCTGCTGCACGTCTGCGCCTTTGTCTCCATTGTGTCGTATCCTGGAAGGCTATAGCACGATGATCATCTGTAAGAAGGAAAAACCCAGGTGAAATACTCCGTGTGAAAAGTTGGTTAATCTGAACGAACCATGAAAATGCAATCTGTTATTGTATTAATAGGGTCAAGCCAAACTATGGGTTTTTTTACATGCGGACAGCCCCTAGACCCACCTATGGGGGTATATCCATCGACCCAAGCTCAGGTTTATCTGGGCTGTTACATCTGGTGGAGCGTCGGACTCGTCTAACCTTGTCCGTGGTCTTGACGACCGACCATTTATTCTTGTTGGAGAGGCCGTTCAGTGTTCGGCTGCTAGAGCAGCCACATATTCTTCGGCACGTAAGGAACATTCTGTATTTCCGCTAACTGTGATAACGCCATGTGGACCGGGCATCTTAAGTTTAAGATAAGTGTAGTGCGGCACTGCATTAAAACGAGCGAAGGTCGTTCTCCCGAGTAGTGCGTGATAGCCGCTTCGGAATGGAGCGATGCCGAAGATTAATTCTTCGCTTCTGAAGTTGTCGGGAGAACCAAATACAACCTCTAGTACTAGAGAGCCTGTGCAGCGGGACTCTACGCCTGGTATTACTCCTTTAAAGGTAGTATTACTTTTGCTGATTCTTGACGGGTCTATCCCCCATTTTGTGGACAATGTCCTGATATATCAGATTAAGACTACTGCCGCCATCCATAAGGACTCGGGTGAGATGGTATCCGTCAATTATTGGGTCGAGCACCATGGCAGCCGATCCTCCGTGCCGGATACTAGTCGGATGATCCCTGCGATCAAAGGTGATCGGGCAGGCCGACCAAGGATTGAACTTGGGGGCGATAAGCTCTACAACGTATACGTCTCGGAGTGTGTGCTTGCGCCTTCTCTTTGGTATGTGAGTTGCGTAAATCATATTCACTGTTTTGACTTCTGGTGGGAATTTTTTCTGTCCCCCAGTGTATGGCTGGCGAGGCTCATCCTCGTCTTCACTTGGCGTATCCCTCCTTTTGTGTTCGGCGTTCAGCTTGCCGGCCTGCTTGAAAACCCAGCATTCTCTGTTGGTGTGATTTGCAGGTTTCTCGGGGGTGCCATGAATCTGACATAATCTGTCTAGAATCTTGTTTAGGCTGCACGATCCATCTCTGCTGCCTTTGAATGGCTTTTTCCGTTGATCGGGTCAAGAGCCCCTGATATCTGGCGTTAACCTCCATGTTATCTGGGTTGTCTTCATTGTTTCGATGCTTGTTTATATTGTGTCGCGGCTTCCCGTTGCCATCCCTGACTTCGGATGTGCCTGGGTCGCTGGTGCGGCTACGGGCCAACCAACTATCCTCGCCCGCGCAAAAGTGGGTCATAAGGCTTGTTAGGGCTGCCATTGTCCTTGGCTTTTCATGGCCGAGGTGTCTGGCAAGCCATTCGTCCCGGACACTATGCTTGAAAGCCGCTAAGGCTTCGGCATCCGGGCAGTCGACGATTTGATTCTTCTTAGTGAGAAATCTGTTCCAAAGCTTTCGGGCTGACTCTCCGGGCTGTTGAATTATGTGACTTAAATCGTCTGCATCCGGAGGTCAGACATAGGTCCCTTGAAAATTGGCCCTAAAAGCATCCTCAAGTTCTTCCCAACTACCAATTGAGTTTTCGGGAAGGCTTTTCAACCAGTGCCGAGCTGGTCCTTTCAACTTGACGGGAAGGTATTTGATGGCGTGGAGATCATCTCCGCGAGCCATGTGGATATGAAGGATAAAGTCCTCAATCCAGACCCCAGGGTCCGTTGTTCCGTCGTATGCCTCTATATTCACGGGTTTGAATCCCTCTCAAAATTCGTGATCCAGCACCTCATCGATGAAGCACAGGGGGTGCACGGCACCCCTGTATTTGGATGCGGTCGACGGTTGTTGTGTTCGGTGTTGATTACAAGCTGGTGTTCGATCAATATGATCGTTTTGGTGGTTGTGATCCTGCGCCAGAGAACGCTTCCTAGATCCATAGATGGACCTGGCCATACCGGATTTTTTGCCCAGGAGCTCAGGTAAATCGTGTGCTGACTTGTGTGCGGCATCATTAGCCGCCCTATCGCGGCCACGGGGTGGTCGGTCCAGCTGATCGGCCTTTTTATTTTTGGCTGAATGGGCTCTATAGCCTCATCTTCGAATTCGGGCAGCAGCTTGCACTTTGGGTAGCTCTTTGCGTGGCGATCGCCGCCGTATTTTTCTTCAGTGTCGAGCACTTTATTCCATCTGTGATTGAGCGTATCCTGCGCGGCCTTAAGCCTTTGCTTCTGCTTCTTCAGGCTCCTCACGGTGGCAATAAGCCTTCTGTGGAGGTTCTCTTGTTCCAAGTGTTTTTCCTGGATGATGAGTGCGTCATCGTTCGGACTGTTCTCCTTTCTGGAGACAGGTTGATGAATTTTACCCTCGGGATCATAGTCATCGGACATCTGCTCCGGACTATGTTCACCATCCCCTGGCTCATCCTGCTCCATTGCTGGATTCATGGGGTCGTCGTTTCCTTTGGAGTCGACCGGGGTGTTATTCTTTCTTGCATTGTTATCGCTGTTTTTACTGTGGCGGGATTTAGAGCGGCGCCTCTTTCGTCGCTTTGGTTGCTGCTTGAGGGGATTATCCTCCGTTGTATCCTTTCGTTCCTCGCTGTTGTTTTCTTTTGGTGTATCCACAATATATATCGTATGATGAGGTGGCTGTCCAGCGCCCCGTGGGCGGTGGTTCCTGTTCATCTCTAGCATCATTGACCATACCGTCGATGTCTTCGAAGTCGAAGTCGAGCGTGTCGGTTAAGTCATCGACAGTGGCTATTAAGTGGGTGGTGGGTGGGGAACGAATTTCTTCGTCATCCGCTTCCCACTCAAGCCGGATATAGTTCGGCCAAGAGTCTCTTGACAGAGAGAGAGACCTCAATGAATTTAGTATTGGATCATATGCACTTATAATTGGAACTCTAGCAAGCATCCGCAACTACTAAAGATTCATTAAGGTAAAACCCAACCATAGCATTAAAGCATCAAGTCCCCTTTTATCCCATACGCAAACAACCTACTTACTCGGTCTCAGGCTTCACACCACGCCACCCACCATAAGCAAATCATAAACATATTGCAAACCCTACAGCTGAATCCCTCACGCCAGCGACACCTGAGCGACACAATAGGACAACACCAATAATAAAACATGCAACTCAAACCAATCATAGCAATTCATCAATCACCGATAGGACAACGAAAATCTACTCGAGACATCATAGGATGGCAACACATCATTGGGTAATAATATGAAGCATAAAGCAACATGTTCAAGTAGAGGGTACAGCGGGTTGTGGGAGAGTGGACCGCTGGATATAGAAGGGGGAAGGTGATGGAGATGTTGGTGAAGATGACGGCGGTGTTGGTGAAGATCGCGGTGATGATGATGGCCCCGCCATGCTTCCGCGCCATCGAAGCAAGGGGAGAGAGCCCCTTCTTCTTCTTCTTCCTTGACCTTCTCCCTAGATGGGAGAAGGGTTTCCCCTCTGGTCCTTGTAAGTGCATCTAGTGCCCCTTAGTGATTTTGGTGTATTGAAGACTTATAGGTTAAGTAACTGATGCGTTTGTGAGTGTACACAGGTCTATAAGTCTATGAGGAGTTTGATATTTACAGAGAAAGTCGACCCTAAACATGAAGTTCTTCGATCAAGACTTTGATATTCTCAAGACTTTACAAGACTTTGAAAGTGAAGAAATTGGTGTGACCATGAAGATTTGATATTCATTCGAGGAATATGAAGCGTGAAGACTTTTGTTTTCGTAGTTTCATTTTCTCTTTCTTGAGTCATAGGAAACACCGTCTCGTTAAAGGGGGTCGAGGAAATACTAAGGAAAAATTTCCATGTGATGCTCAACTCAAAACCCTACACCTACCAATCCCTTGAGTGAAGCCATTGAAATCTCATACGCTCGACCAAATTCTTCATGGATAGAGACGCAGTTCTTCCAGTCATCGATGACTTTGCTCGATCGAGGAGTTAGGAATTCGCCAGTCTGAATGGCCTACACAAAGAGGAACATGATAGCCCCGAGGACTTTGAAAGTCAAATTTCCGACCGTTCTTTGTCTTTACCATGGACCAAAATATCTTATCCACCTAACGGTCATATCATTGAAGGGCATTTATGTCTTATCATGTCGGGCTGCTCCCTAGGCTATAAATAGCCGCCCCTACAACCACTAGCTGGTTGGCTGCTCGAGAGAACTTGACACTTGTCATTTGAGAGCAACCCATCCTCCGAGGACTTTGAGCGAAAATCATCAAGTGAGGAAAATCCAAAACCAAACCCCACAAAAACCCCAAGTGATTGAGCATCATCAAGAAATTGATCTGCGTGGATCCGACGCTTGTTACCTTTGAAGACTGTGCTTCTTCCAGACGGTTAGGCGTCAAGGTCTAGAGCATCCAAGAGGAATTGTGGATCGCCGAGTGACCAAGTCTGTGAAGGTTTGGAAGTCACCAAGACTTACCACGAGTGATTGGACGAGGCTGCGTGGTCTTAGTTCAAGGAGAATACGGTGAGGATGGGTGTCTTGAGTTGCGGCTCGAGATCGGGTGTCCGGACTGTGTGTCTCGAGTTTAAATACTCACCCGCTCCAACCAGACGCATAACCGAGACAGCAGTTGAACTGGTCTACCAAATCATTGTCTTCACCAACCGACCGGTTCTATTTCCTCAACTCATTCATTTCCTCATTACATGTTGCATGTTGTTCATATCTGTGCTTGAAGACTTTGATCAAGACTTTCACAAATTCCTCGCCAATTTCTTCACCGCTTTGTCTTCATCTTGTTATCCTGTGTTTACGCTTCACGTACTCTGCTCTAGTCTTCATTTCATCATGCCGACTATGTGTGTAATCTGTTATGTTTACCTCTGAGTACTTATTCCGCTGCAAATAGTTCTTCGCTAAGGAATTTCCTCACCGCAAATTCCTCGATGAAGAATTTCATAAAATCGCCTATTCACCCCCTCTAGTCGATATAACGACTTTCAATTGGTATCGAGCAAGGTACTCCTTGTTACGTGATTTTGGTTTAACCACCGAGTTCTAGTTATGTCGACCGCAGTATGATCAAGGTCTCGGCTGGGTGTCCTACCTTTGATGGAACGGACTATCCCTCTTTCGAAGAACAAGATGCGGATGCATCTTGAGGCAATTGATAATGATCTACGGTATGTTGTGGAAAATGGTGTCCCCATCCTTTCAAACACCGACCGCCATCGATGTGAAGAGATTCAAACAACTCGACTCTCAAGCGAAGAATATCATCTGTGGCCATCCGAGCAAAGGACAAGATGGAAGAGTGAGTGCTTTGGAAACCGCCAAGCTTATCTGGGATAGGCTGTCCAAAGTAAATGAAGGAGTCTCAACTCAGCGTGACTCTCGAGTTGATGTTCTTCGGAATCTCTTCAACCGCTTCAAAAGACTCGACAATGAAAATGTTCAACAAACCTTCGATCGCCTCATCGACATCTCAAATGAGCTTCAAGCCCTCGGTGCCACCGATATCACTGACCATGAAGTGGTGAAGAAACTGCTAAGATCGCTTGATTCCTCATTTGATACTCTTGGACTGATGATACAAGAGCGTCTTGACTACAAATCACTTGATCCTGCCGATATCCTCGAAAAGCTTAACACTCACGAAGTTCCACTTTTGTGAAAAGAGAGATCTCTATGGCTCAAACTATGGCAAACCACGTGCCTCAAGGCTAAGGTTGTGTCGACTCAATGTGAGGATTCTGGTAGTAGCCTTGGTGATCCTGAAGAATTGAGCCAGGATCTAGCTCTCCTTGTGAAGAAATTCCAGAAATTCACAAGACGTGGTCGCTTTGGAAAACCCTCAAGGGGAAGTGATTCTTCATCCAGTGACTACAAGAGAAGACTTTGCCACAAATGCAAGAAGCCTGGTCACTATATTCAAGATTGTCCTCAGTGGGAAAAGGAAATGAAGAAGAAGAAATACAAGGACTACAGCTACGATGAAATGAAGAAGAAGAAGAAATCATCAAAATCTTCGCCTTCAAAACCATCAAAGTCTTCATCTCACAAGAAGGGCAGCTCCAAGAAAGCTCGGGCATTCATTGGCAAGGAAATGGACTCTGAAGCGAATCGAGGAAAATGATGAAGAGGAGGAGTCCAAGAATCTGAGTCAGTGTGGCGAAGTCGGCCGTTACTCTCGCTTTCGCGACAAGTCCATCTTCAACATCAAGAAACTGATTCCACCAACAAGCCCGATGAAGATAATGATGGCTACGCCCCACCTATTGCTTCATGGCAAAAGCAGCTAAGGTACTCAAATACAACTCCTCCGATTCTAGTGAAAATGAATCGATGAGGATCTTAAGCCTAGCTACTCTAAACTTGCTAAAATTGCTGTGAAACAACAACGGCTCTTGAAAAGGTTCAAAACATGCTAGATAAAAGTGATGATATGTTGGGTGAAGAAATGGATCGCACTAAAGCCCCGATGAAAATCTTCAGAGACTTGGCCTAAGTATGATAACCTTCAAGGTCATCATAACTCCTCTTGTCGATCATGAGAAACTTTCTTATGAATTTCTTCAAGAAAAGCAAGACAATGAGAAGCTTTCTCTTGAAGCTATTCAAAGAAAGGCAGATCTTGAAAAGCTAAGAGTATGTTATGAAGATCTTCGTAAGGAGCGCGATTCATTACTAGCTCAACAAATCAGCGCTTCTCGGAAGAATTTGTTCCTCCATGCTTAAAGTGCATTGAACGTGAATCGCTAATTCTTCACCAATGTTCAAATGCTTCAAATGTTACAAATTCTTCATCGCCTCTGCTATCACTAATTCCTCATCGAGGACTTTGCTAGTATCAACGACAATGCAGGTTGAAGGAATTGTACATGACAGGCATGTACAAAAGCCTCAAAGGGCATCGACACTTTGTGATGTGCTCAAAAGCGATCCTCAACGAAACCCTAGGAAAGAGGGTATTGCCTTTGAGAGAAACTCAATGCCGATGGAACATATTGGAAACCCGAGCGGTATCCCAAAACCTCATGGGTTGCTGCAAAGGGACCTCCATTGATCCATCTAACTTATCTGGCTTTACATGTGAATCTCCTCATTCTTCCGATGAGTCATTTGACTCAACTATAAACTGTTCAAAAATCGAATGGTGAAGTATTTGCTAGATATGTTGGCACTAATCGCAGAACGGTTCCCCTATGAAGAAAATCTGGGTTCCCAAAAGCTGTGTTGAAAGTCTTCAGTGAATGTCCTCATGACACCACCAAAGGAAGAACAGAACCCCAGATCAAATTCTTCATATGGACCAAACTCTTCAACTGGATCAAAGTCCTCATATGATTATTATCATGCTAACAAATCTGCCTCGCAGGTAAAGCTAAGGGCTATGAATATGTGCATTATTCTTCAAACCATTATGTTCATAAGTCCTCAAGAATTACTCGCTTATTCATATGCTTACCCTAACCCCTCAATGCTAAGCGAAATGGTTTGGCATCTTTGCCACCTTTCTCACATGGTGCTCGCAGGATGATGAACTCTTTGCCACCCCTCTAGATGTGGGTGGTGAAGAAAAGAACTAATCTCTTCTGCAGGTCAGTCTCCGGCGTGCTCGAACGTCTCAAGAATTTGCCGGACCTCGACAAAATGCCTAAAAGGACGCAGAGCGAATCATGATGAAATGAACTTTCATTTCACACGCCCTCATATCGCTATATCTGCTTTCGCTTGATGAAATTCATCGATGAACTTGATATCATATTCTTCACCGATGAAGCATATGAGATTGTAAGTTACACTAATTCATCTGCAGGATGATCAACCCAAAACCACCGAATGGGTCCTCGATAGTGGATGTACAAATCACATGACCGGTGACAAGAATCTATTGATGGATGCTCCTTTATCACCGTCACCTCTGAAGCATATCATATTTGGCCGACAAAGGCAAAAGTCGTATTGGGTCTTGGTAAGGTTGCTATCTCTAAGGATAAGCACATGGACAAAGTCATGCTTGTTGAGTCCTTAGGATACAATCTCATGTCGATCTCAATGCTTTGTGATCTTGATATGGTTGTTGTCTTTGGCAAATATCGTTGTGTTGTGATTATGGAAGTCGACAATTCCAAAGTCTTCAAGGCTTTAGGAGAGGAGATTTGTATATTGTTGATTTCTCTGAGACCACAACCAGCCATGTGTCTACTTGCAAAAGCCTCGTAAGGCTGGCTATGGCATCGACGACTTGGTCATGCAGGCATGAGGAATTTGAACACGCTTGCAAAGAAGAAGCATGTCATTGGCATTGAGAATGTCAAATTCCTCAAGGATCACTTATGCGAGCATGTGAAGCGGAAAAATGACCAAGGCCAAGCATCCAAATAAGACTATCATGACCACTACTCATCCATTCAATTGCTTCACATGGACCTCTTCGACCTAATCATTATTCAGCGAATACTAATGATGCATCTCTATATGGTTTTGTCATTGTTGATGATTATTCTCGATATACATGGGTACACATTGTTACTTACAAACATGAAGTGCGTGAAGTCTTCAAACGATTTTCCTCGAGGGCTTCAACCAACTTTGGTGTGAAGATCAAGCATATCGAAGTGACAATGGAACCGAGTTCAAGAATTCTGGTCTTGATGCCTATCTTGATGAACTTGGTATTACTCATGAATTATCTCGCTCCTATACTCCTCAAAGAAATGGCGTCGTGGAGCGCAAAAATGAACTCTTGTTGAGATGGTTCGCACTATGCTTGATGAATACAAAATGCCTCGGCGTTTTGGATTGATGCAATTGATACCGCCGCCACATCATCAATAGAGTATATCTTCACAAATTCTTCAAGAAGACCGCATATGAACTCCTCAACGACAAGAAACCCAATATGAGTTATTTCAAAGTCTTGATTGCTAAATGTTGGATTAGAGATCCTCACCACAACTCTAAATTTGCACCGAAAGCACATGAAGGTTTTATGCTTGGTTACGGAAAGGACTCGCACACCTACAGAGTCTTCAACATTGTTCTCACAAGATTGTTGACACTGTAGATGTGCGGTTCGATGAAACTAATGGATCGCAAAGACAGCACCTACCTTCTGTGTTAGATGAACCAGCACCTGAGGATGCTATCAAGCACAAGGCAATTGAGGATGTCATTCCTACTGAAGAATCTGGTGAAGAATTTATTCCTATTCGTGAAGAACATCGAGCTGATGCACCTGAAGAACATGATGAGGAAATTGGTGCTGAAGAAAATGCTGATCAAAATCCTCAGCGACAACCAACTCATCCACGTGTTGCAAAAGAAGTGCAAGTGGAGAAGATCATCGATGACATCAACGCACCAGGTCCTCTCACCCGCTCAAAAGCCTCACACTTATCTAACTTTTGTGGGCACTATGCTTTTGTCTCCATCTCAGAGCCCACTAAGGTAGATGAAGCATTTCTAGAGCCGGAGTGGATTCAGGCTATGCAAGAAGAATTACATCGATTCGAGCTGAACAATGTCCGGAATTGGTCAATCGCCTGGATCCTCGCAAGCATAATATCATTGGCACAAAGTGGATCTACCGCAACAAGCAAGATGAAAATGGCCTTGTGGTGAGGAATAAGGCACGACTAGTAGCTCAAGGCTACACACGAGTTGAAGGAATTGATTTCTATGAAACTTTTGCACTGTTGCTAGACTTGAGGCTATTCGCATTTTACTTGCCTATGCTAACCATCATGATATCATCTTATATCAAATGGATGTGAAAAGTGCATTCCTCAATGGTAAGCTTGAGGAAGAAGTATATGTTGCTCAACCCCTGTGTTTTGAAGATCCCAAGAATCTCGACAAAGTCTTGAGACTAAATAAGGCTCTCTATGGCCTCAAGCAAGCCCCTCGAGGCGTGGTATGATACATCAAGGAATTCTTCAGAAGAATGGCTTCACACCGTTCACTCGATCCTACTCTATTTACTAAATCATATGATGGTGAACTGTTTGTGTGCCAAATATATGTTGATGATATTATCTTTGGCTGTACTAACCAACGATATAGTGATGAATTTGCCTATATGATGAGTGAAGAATATCAAATGTCTATGATGGGAGAGTTGAAATTCTTCTTAGGTCTTCAAATTAAATCGGCAAAGACAATGGCATATTCATATCTAAGGAGAAATACCTCAAAGATGTACTGAGGAAATTCGGCATGCAAGATTGCAAAGGCATCAAAATTCCAAGGGCTCTGCTTTTGATCTCATTGGATATTCTGACTCTGACTATGCTGGTGATCGTGTGGATCGCAAGTCAACATCCGCACTTGTCATTTCCTTGGGCGATCTTTTGGTCCGTTGGTCCTCGAAGAAAGCAGTAACGTGTATCGCTTGCTCTCACCTTTGAAGCTGAATATATTGCTGCTTTGGGTCATCTTGTGCTCAACCGCTTTGGATGAAGCAAACCTCAAGGACTATGGCGTCAACGTGAAGAATGTGCCTCTCCTCTGCGACAACGAGAGTGCCATCAAGATTGCTCACAACCCGATTCAGCACTCAAAGACTAAGCACATCCAGATTCGCCATCATTTTCTTCGTGATCATGTGTTGAAGGGCGATATCTCCATCGAGCATGTGAAGATCAAGAACAGCTAGCTGATATCTTCACCAAGCCCTTGGATGAGAAGAGATTTAGCAAGTTGCGGTGTGAGCTAAATATCTTAGAATCTTCAATGTTCTTTGAAAAGGACACACATCCTAACCCTTATGCATAATTGATGACTTAGATGTGCAACACATGAAGAAACGTTGTTCCTCAATCAATGAAGAATAACACTCTAAGTGTGAAGAAATCAATGAAGAATTTGATTCTCGTAACCCTCGACAATTGTACGCTGTGTCTGAAATCATCATTCTTATACGATGAGCTACGCCACCACAAAAGTTGAAAATCTTCAATCTGAGTTTTCCTCATTTTGAAATTCCTCGGTTCTTCAATTTCTTCAACTTTGCAAAATCTTCACATTTCCGTCGTCTTTCTTCATTGGCTATATATATATATATATATATATGAGTTTATGTCCTCTACAACATTCACTTATTGCTAATTCTTCAAGTTGTGATTTACGCTAAGTGAATGTGATCGACCCTTCCCTCTATCTATACTCAACCCAATCTATTCACAAATTCTTCATGTGCGTTCGATTGAAACTGCGTTCAAAGTCTTCACCGGTCCTTGACAATTGAAGAAATTGTGAACTAAACTTTTAAACAAATCTTATCCAAGTTTTTCGTTTTACCGCTCAAACCGTTCCGCATCCCATGATGTATTAGTTTAATCACCCACGATCTTACACGATCTTATCTGCACAGTACGTGGGTGACACACGTCGCGTGAAGGAGAAAGGGCAGGGGCATGTTCGTCCAAAATCTTCGGGCAAACAGTTTTTCACCGTGGCTATAAATACCCCTTTACCCTCCTCACTTCATTTACTCCGCTCGATCGCTGTCTCTCGCTCGAGCTCTCCTCAAACCCTAGCACCGCCGCTACTCCATCGCCGCCGGTGAGGAAAAGCTTCACTGCCTCGACCTCATCGCCGTCGTACTCGCGCCGGTCGCGGAAATCTTCACTCCGCCGCCGCCGTAGTTGTCTTCCTCCGCCAAGTTAGGGCGTGGAAGATCTAACGTGACGAACTTCTCGACAGTTCATCTCTGTTCGTCGTGTTCTTTAGTTCGGGTAATTAAAAGTCACTTTTATTACTCGCGTTGATTCTCAAATCTTTCTGAAAATCTTCAAAGGTGTTTTTACTCTTCAAAATCTTCACATATGAACACCTCACACACTATATGTTCTTGATTTATCTCCCTAAGCATTCATTTCTTCAAGATTCCTCAATTGTGCGGATTTTCGATCTATACAACTCTGGAACCTAAGACGAAACACTTAGTGAAATTCCTCAAGGCTCAAACTGGTCAAATTCCTCAAAACTTGCTTCTTTTTGAAAAATCTTCTGAGAACGCATATGACCTCTCCAAATTCCTCGCACCTACACTCTGTTCACAGGTACTCATGTCCGCTGCTGAATCACTAGGTTCTCATCAACTTAACTCATTTGCAGCGTTCCTCGAAGAAAAACTGCATACTTCTTTAGAGTGCTCTATTGTTCAAATTCCTCACCTGAAGAGACCGCAGAAGGGAGGAAAGAAACCGGAAGTCATGACTGCCTTTGAGATTCCTGAGGAAATATACAAAGACTACTGCACACCTGATGAATCCAAATTTGGCAAGGAGACCAAGAACCAGCGCAAAGTGCGATCTGAGAGAATAGAAAGGAGATGGGCACGAGAATGGCGAGAATACCGCTATGTCACTCCTAAGTACATGAGGAAATTCGCTCTGAATCCTCCATGCCCAAGAGCTCCTCCGCACCGCCAAGTCGCGATCCCACCAAATCAAACGTGGTGAAGACTTTCTGAAGAATGGTCCAGACGCCAAGCCAAATTGGCAAGACAGGCCAAGGAGGCGGTGAGGAAATTCAATGAGGATACTGCTGCTGCTGCTTGCTTGAGCCCTCGGTCAAACCGAGGAAATCAATGCCAAAGAAGCTCGCACGCAAGCCAAGTGCTTCACCGTCAGCGCCCTCACGGCCCAGTTCCTCACCGCGCCCTCACGGCAAATTCCTCGGGGCTCACGCTGCTCATTCAAATCCTCGGCAGCTCCTCCAAGTCCTCAACACTGTGCATCTTGCAACTTGTCAAAGGACTCAAGGATTCTCCATTGATTACGTGTTTCACCAAGTTCCTCACCGCACCAATGTCCTCAACAGTCCCACTCTGCTGAAGACAAAAGCAAGCTGCTGGGCGCGGTCCTCGCCAAGTCCAAAGAAGAAACAGTTGCATTCAACATTCCTCTCGATGATGAAGCCTCGATGAAGAACTTGAAGAAATCATCGAGACAGATGACCAAGGCCGCTAGAGCCAAAGGAACAAGTATGCCTCTGCTTTTGGATCCAAGAAGATCCTAGACTTCATTGACTGTGGCATCGGGATCCACACACTCCTCTTCCGGATCTGCCATCGACTCTGGTCAAAGTCACATGTTGAACCATTTCATCTCTCAAGAGAAATGGAAATTTGAAAAGGCTCGTGAATTGAAGAGAGCAAAAGCAAGAAAAGAGAAGCTTCGAGGAAAAACATCATAAACTTGTCTCTGAAGAACTTCTTAAAGCTCAATCAAAATCCAAGCACTCAAAGAAGGATTTTGATGCTTACAATCTTGACCGGCAAGGAGCCAAGGTGCGATTCGTCACTCGACGAAGAGAATGTCAATCTGCTTGCGCTTCATCGCAACAAGAAAATCCTCGGTGAAGAATCTGCTAAGCTCGCTTGAAGAACATACCAAGATCGCGATGACTTTCAGCGTCTTGATGAGAACACAAGTTCGTGGCTGATGACTCCATTCTAGCTGCCAAGAAATTATCGGGGCATCCACTAGTGGTGCGCTGAAGAATCTGAGGAAACAGGGCAATCGCACCAGTTGTGCTCAAGAAACTGTACCACAATCCTCAGCTCCTCCTGCACCAACACCAACTCCAATTCTTCCTTCTGCCTATGAAGTGAAGAAGACAAAGGCTGCAGAACGAGCTGCAGTGAAGAAAAGGAAGGCATCAGCTGCGTCAAATTCTTCGGCTGCGAAGAAATTGAAGCAAATGACCAGCTCGATTGAAAATCCTATCGATGCCATTCCCATTTCCTCCATGTCATCCAAGGAAATTGTTCCCTTTGGAGAAAAATACACGATCCCAAGCGGATCGATGAAGAAAATCAATCTGTTGCTACTTGAACAGCTTGATGAAGAAATTGAAGTGGAAGCTTTCCTTCAACTCTGTTGCTTCCTCACCCGTGCCTCGGTTCACGGTGAAGAGGCAGGTGTTGAGGAAATTGAAAAGGAAGATGAAGATGTGGATATTGGGTGCACTACACCAGAATGAGCGATGACTTTTGGGAAAGTCAAGACCCCAATACTCCTCTCTTCACTCCGCTTCAACAAGTTCCTCGACCACCTACTACTACTGCTCAAATGGGCTCTGCGAAACTCATCCCACATCATCATCAACGAAGAGATTCCAGCCACTAGCGAAGAACCAATTGCCGATCCTCAAAGCGCACAAGGAGAGGAACCAGAAATTCCTCGACTGAAGAACACGAAATCACGATTCTCGAGGTTGTGCTTCAAATAACAGATATTCCTCTGCCCAAGCCAAAGAATCCGTTTCGAGCAAGCAAAAGTTCAAGGCTGAAGATTTCTTTTACGAGCATGTGTTCTTCATCGCCTACAATCCTTATGACTCGCTCGAATGAGGAAAAGACGCTCGACTCCAACACAAGCAAATTTCTATTCCTCGGTGCTATTCGACAAGGACAAGATCTTCACCATGAGCATATTCCTCATGTGGATATGGAATCACTGCCGTGTGCGAGCCAAGATTCGTGTTCTTCACGATGCGAGGCTGCTGAATTTCGCACCGATATCTGTGGATCGAATGAAGAACTCATTCTTGATTCTATGCCACCGCACATCACCGAGATGTTTGAAGACATCAACTCATGGGTTTTGGATTGGATGACTGAAAATACTCACTACAAGGCACTAGCAACTGAATTGCTTCGTGTCCTTCCTCTTGATCCTCCCCATGAATCGGCTCGTTGCCTCTACAATGAACGTGAACTGTCTGATCACTTCATGCAAGTAATGATGAAGCCACTGAAGCCAGGCCAAGCCCCTCGAACCAAATTCCTCGTCAAGGATTTGCTATATGTGCCTCGGACTGTGTATAGAATCTTGACGAAGACTATGAGTCCAATCAAAGGCCACGACTCAAATGATGATGATGTCGTTGGCATCATGAAGAACATGCTTTTCAATATCATTCATGGCGTTCCAGTCAACTTCCATGATTTCTTCATGAGGACTCTGGCCAATATTGCAATGTCACCTTTTGAGCTGAAGCCATATGCGCCTTGGATCATGAGATTCATAAGGGCAAGATCTTCACTGAACTACAAGGCTGACACTCTAAACCATGGCAGCTTCCTGCCGCCCATTGAAGTTCTCAAGCGACCAATTTCATCATCTGATGACAAGGGCAAGGCAGCAGCTGTAATTGTTGAAGGCACTCGTCCATTGGATGGTCAGTTTCGCAAAACTGCATCTTACTCCACCAATGACGATTCTGCTACGCATGATACTGCCGCAAATACTTCAACCAAGAAACAGCCTCAAGCCACAAAGACCTGTGGTGATGATTGATCGTGAGTTACTCCTCGCCTTCATCGGAAGGTTGATCGCAATCGAAATGGGTCAAGCGCCAATTTGCTGCAATTCTTCATAATATGACCTCAATGCATAATGCAGTGAAGAAAATCAAGATTACTACCTTCATGAAACCCTCAACCGCACTGGCTGTTCTCAATCATGTCTACTCATGGAAGAATTGAAGACTATGGGTCTTCGTGAAGCTTATGATTGGTCCGCACCACCTCCAAGAAATTCAAGAGAGTCAAAGTTCTGATGTGGTGGCTAGCTCTTATTCTTCATCGCTAAACCGATGAATATGAAGATTTGGGCGACAACTGCGGCAGCCCTACTTCAACAACCAACCCGACAATCTTTGGCGCCTCCATCAACTTGAATATCTTCGGGCGTTAGTCCTCGCCGATCCTTTTGGTCATTTGATGACAAAGGGGGAGAAATCTGAGTTAGTCTTCAAGCGGGTTTATACTATGGGCATTTTTATTAAGTTACAACGCTCGTTCTTTCGAAACTTTTATTGGATCGAGTTGTAATCTTAAATCTGATGGTGCCCTGATACTTTTGATCGTGCATTGTGCTGACTTTGCATTGTGCTCTAATACTTTTGATCGTGCTTCGATGCTCGATTTTGATACGTGTTATGCTCGATGCTTTTGAAGTACTAAGCTCAATGTGATATCTGAGCTCAAACTTTTGTGTGATATTCCGCATGCTCATTCCTAGTTAATACTATTGCATGCATGTCAATCTCATCAGCACCATATTTCATCATGCATTTCAAATTCTTCATAGTATATGTATCAAATGCGTATGAATTACAAGATATAGGGGAGATCTCCATGATTCAAACCTTCAAATGTGCATTGCCTCAAAAGCAAATTCCTCATTATGCACATATTCAGGGGAGTTCTTCTATATCTTGCAATCAAATTCCTCAATATCAGTATTTACACTTCATATGTTTATCCTCGTTGAAAACTTAACCTATGTTGTCATCAATCACCAAAAGGGGAGATTGTAAGTGCATCTAGTGCCCTTAGTGATTTTGGTGTATTGAAGACTTATAGGTTAAATAACCGATGCTTGTTTGTGAGTGTACACAGGTCTATAAGTCTATGAGGAGTTTGATATTTACAGAGAAAGTCGACCCTAAAAATGAAGTTCTTCGATCAAGACTTTGATATTACAAGACTTTACAAGACTTTGAAAGTGAAGAAATTGGTGTGACCATGAAGACTTGATATTCATTCGAGGAATATGAAGCGTGAAGACTTTTGTTTTCGTAGTTTCATTTTCTCTTTCTTGAGTCATAGGAAACACCGTCTCGTTAAAGGGGTCGAGGAAATACTAAGGAAAAATTTCCATGTGATGCTCAACTCAAAACCCTACACCTACCAATCCCTTCGAGTGAAGCCATTGAAATCTCATACAGATTCACCAAATTCTTGATGGATGAGACGCAGTTCTTACAGTCACCGATGACTTTGCTCGACCGAGGAGTTAGGAATTCGCCAGTGCGAATGGCCTACACAGTGAGGAACATGATAGCCCTGAGGACTTTGAAAGTCAAATTTCCGACCGTTGCTGTGCTACGCGCCGGCGGACCAAAATATCTTATCCACCTAACGGTCATATCATTGAAGGGCATTTATGTCTTATCATGTCGGGCTGCTCCCTAGGCTATAAATAGCCGCCCCCTACAACCACTAGCTGGTTGGCTGCTCCGAGAGAACTTGACACTTGTCATTTGAGAGCAACCCATCCTCCGAGGACTTTGAGCGAAAATCATCAAGTGAGGAAAATCCAAAACCAAACCCCCACAAAACCCCAAGTGATTGAGCATCATCAAGAAATTGATCTGCGTGGATCCGACGCTTCTTACCTTTGAAGATTGTGCTTCTTCCAGACGGTTAGGCGCCAAGGTCTAGAGCATCCAAGAGGAATTGTGGATCGCCGAGTGACCAAGTCTGTGAAGGTTTGAAGTCACCAAGACTTACCACGAGTGATTGGACGAGGCTGCGTGGTCTTAGTTCAAGGAGAATACGGTGAGGATGGGTGTCTGAGTTGCGCTCGAGATCGGGTGTCCGGATCTGTGTCCTCGAGTTTAAATACTCACCGCTCCAACCAGACGCATAACCGAGACACAGCAGTTGAACTGGTCTACCAAATCATTGTCTTCACCAACCGACCGGTTCTATTTCCTCAACTCATTCATTTCCTCATTCTGCGTTGCATGTTGTTCATATCTGTGCTTGAAGACTTTGATCAAGACTTTCACAAATTCCTCGCTTCAATTTCTTGATCTGTTTGTCTTCATCTTGTTATCCTGTGTTTACGCTTCTGTACCTTTGTTCTAGTCTTCATTTCATCATGCCGACTATGTGTGTAATCTGTTATGTTTACCTCTGAGTACTTATTCTGCTGCAAATAGTTCTTCGCTAAGGAATTTCCTCACCGGCAAATTCCTCAGTGAAGAATTTCATAAAAATCGCCTATTCACCCCCCTCTAGTCGATATAACGCACTTTCAGTCCTTGGCTCCCATGGCTTGGGAGGGGCGAGAGCCCCTCCGAGATTGGATCTATCTCTCTGTTTCTGCGTTCTCTGCATTGGCAGATTCTACCCCTTCACCATTTCTTTTATATCCGGAGATCCGTAACTCCGATTGGGGTGAATCTTTCTCTCAGATCTTCCTTGTAAAATTAGATTTCTTGCGCCAGAAGGAGAGCATCAACCGCCTTACGGGTGGACCACAAGGGTCGTAGCGCTACTGGGGGTAGGGCGCGCCCTACCTCGTGACCACCACGGACACCGTTTCGCGTTGATTTTACTTCCGAAAATCATAAATATTCCAAAAAATCTCCGTCCGTTTTATCCCGTTTGGGCGCCGTTTGATATTGGGTTTCTGCGAAACAAAAAACATGCAATGATGAACTGCACCGGCAATCGGATCAATATGTTAGTCCAAAATAGTATACAAAGTTGCCAAAAAGTATATGAAAGTGAATAATATTGGCATGGAACAATCAAAAATTATAGATACGACGGAGACGTATCAGCATCCCCAAGCTTAATTCCTGCTCGTCCTCGAGTAGGTAAATGATAAAAAAGAATAATTTTTGATGTGGAATGCTACCTAGCATAATCTTGATCATATGTCTAATCATGGCATGAATATTAAGACACGAGTGATTCAAAGCAATAGTCTATCATAAAAACAATAATACTTCGAGTGTACCAATAAAGTAATCATGTCTTTTCAAAACAACATGCCCAAGGAAAGTTATCCCTACAAAATCATATAGTCTGGCTGTTGCTCTATCTTCATCACACAAAGTATTTAATCATGCACAACCCCGATGACAAGCCAAGCAATTGTTTCATACTTTAATAATCTCAAACTTTTTCAACTTTTACGCAGTACATGAGCGTGAGCCATGGATATAGCACTATAGGTGGAATAGAATATGATGGTGGAGGTTATGTGGAGAAGACAAAAAGGGAGAAAGTCTCACATCAACTAGGCATATCAACGGGCTATGGAGATGTCCATCAATAGATATCGATGTGAGTGAATAGGGATTGCCATGCAACGGATGCACTAGAGCTATAAGTGTATGAAAGATCAAACTGAAACTAAGTGGGTGTGCATCCAACTTGCTTGCTCATGAAGACCTCGGGCATTTGAGGAAGCCCATCATCGGAAGATACAAGCCAAGTTCTATAATGAAAATTCCCACTAGTATATGAAAGTGAAAGCATAGAAGGCTCTCTCTATGAAGAACATGGTGCTACTCTGAAGCACAAGTGTGGTAAAAGGATAGTAACATTGCCCCTTCTCTCTTTTTCTCTCATTTTTTTTGGTGGGCTTCTTTGGCCTCTTTTTTTTATTTGGGCTTCTTTGGCCTCTTTTATTTTTCATAAAGTCCGGAGTCTCATCCCGACTTGTGGGGGAATCATAGTCTCCATCATCCTTTCCTCACTGGGGCAATGCTCTAATAATGATGATCATCACACTTTTATTTACTTACAACTCAATATCTAGAACAAAGATATGACTCTATATGAATGCCTCCGGTGGTGTACCGGGATGTGCAATGATCTAGCGTAGCAATGATATCAAAAAACGGACAAGCCATGAAAACATCATGCTAGCTATCTTACGATCATGTAAGGCAATATGACAATGAATGCTCAAGTCATGTATATGATGATGATGGAAGTTGCATGGCAATATATCTCGGAATGGCTATGGAAATTCCATGATAGGTAGGTATTGTGGCTGTTTTGAGGAAGGTATATGGTGGGTGTATGGTACCGGCGAAAGTTGCGCGGCACAAGAGAGGCTAGCAATGGTGGAAGGGTGAGAGTGCGTATAATCCATGGACTCAACATTAGTCATAAAGAACTCATATACTTATTGCAAAAATCTACAAGCCATTGAAAACAAAGTACTACGTGCATGCTCCTAGGGGGATAGATTGGTAGGAAAAGACCATCGCCCGTCCCCGACCGCCACTCATAAGGAAGACAATCAATAAATAAAATTGTGCTCCAACTTCATCACAAAGCGGTTCACTATACGTGCATGCTACGGGAATCACAAACCTCAACGCAAGTGTCTCTACAATCCACAACCACCCACTAGCATGACTCTAATATCACCATCTTTATATCGCAAAACTATTGCAAAGAATCAAACATATCATATTCAACGATCTACAAGTTTATGTAGGATTTTATGACTAACCATGTGAATGACCAATTCCTGTCATCTCTCTAAATAGATATAAGTGAAGCAAGAGAGTTTAATTCTTTCTACAGAAGATATGCCCACGCTTTAACAAATATAAGTGAAGCAAAAGAGCATTCTACAAATGGCGGTTTTCTATGTAAAGAGAAACAGGCAATCCAAACTTCAAAAGATATAAGTGAAGCACATGAAGCATTCTATAAAGCCATACTCAAAAGATTTAAGTGAAGTGCAATGAGAATTCTATAAATCAACCAAGGACTATCTCATACCAGCATGGTACATAAAAGAAAAATGAAAACTAAATGCAAAAGACGCTCCAAGACTTGCACATAATGCATGAACGAAACAAATCCGAAAACATACCGATACTTGTTGAAGAAAGAGGGGATGCCTCCCCAGCATCCCCAAGCTTAGACACTTGAGTCTACTTGAATATTTACTTGGGGTGCCTCGGGCATCCCCAAGCTTGAGCTCTGGCCTCTCTTCCTTCTTCTCGCATCGAAACATCCTCGATTAGACACTACATCCACACAAAACTTCAACAGAAAACTCGGTAAGATCCGTTAGTATAATAAAGCAAATCACCACTCTAAGTACTGTAGAAAACCAATTCATATTTTGTTTTTGCATTGTCTCTACTGTAATATAACTTTTCCATGGCTTAATCCACTGATATAAATTGATAGATTAATCAAAACAAGCAAACTATGCATCAAAAACAGAATCTGTCAAAAACAGAACATTTTGTAGCAATCTGAACATCCATCATACTTCTGGTACCACAAAAATTCTACCAAAATTAGGAAAAATAAAAAAGTTGTATAGAAAGACAGTGCAAGAAGAATCAGAACCAATTGACGTTCCAGATAAAAATGTAAAATCGCGCACTACAGCCAAAGTTTCTGTCCTGCACCGTACAAACCAACAAGCATTGTAAACATCCTAAGGGCAAACCTTGGCACATTATTTTTATAATACAATGGGATTGTACAGGGGGATAATTATTTTTGTTGAAAAAGTTTCTGTAATCAAGATTCACAAAGTTTCCGTGAGCATGAACAAAGTCCAAGGCTAGCTCCCACTTTAACAATGCTTGTCTTTCTCACTTTCACTTTCCTTTTTGAAAAAATTTTAGGTTCCCCTCTTTATTTTTGTTGTTTTTAAACTATATTAAAGCACTCAACAGAAATAAATGACTCTCAAAAACTTTCGGGTTGTCTCCCTGGCAGTGCTTTCTTTAAAGCCATTAAGCTAGGCATTTAGTGCTCAAGTAATGGATCCACCCAGATCCCAAGGTATATCAAAGCCAACTTTAATTAACAATGATTTGTAATTTAGTAGTGAGCACAAAGTAACATATATCATGCAACAACAAAGTCTAATTCTCTTCCTATGCATCGGCATGTCATAAAAGAATAATTCATGCACACATAGTAAAGGCCAATGCATACTATAAATAGTTTCTTGCAATTCTAACGTATTGGAAACATAGAGAGGTGGAGGTATAGTCCCTCTCTCATAATAATTGCAAGTAGGAGCAGCAAGCACATGCATATTATATTCATCAAAATCATCACGTGTAGTAGTAAAAGGCAACCCATCAATATAATCCTTAATAAGTGCAAGCTTCTCCGATATAGTGTAGTCGGGAGAATTCAAAAAGATAATAGGACTACCATGTGTGGGTGCAATAGCAACAATTTCATGTTTAACATAAGGAACTATAGGAAGTTCATCTCCATAAGCATAATTCATATTGGCATCTTGGCCACAAGCATAGCAAGCATCATCAAAAAGGGATATTTCAAGAGAATCAACGGGATCATAACAATCATCATAGCAATCATCCTTCGGTAAGCACGAAGGAGAATTAAACAATGTATGAGTTGAAGAGTTACTCTCATTAGAAGGTGGGCACGGGTGATCAATCCGCTCTTCCTCCTTTTGTTCTTCGCTCTCCTCATCATCTTTTTCATCCAATGAGCTCACAATTTCATCAATTTCTTCTTCCATAGCTTCCTGCAAAATATTATTCTCTTCTTGGACAGCGGAGACTTCCTCAATAAATTGTTTAACATAGGCATTAGAAGCATAATTCTCATAGCAATATTCAAGTATGGCAAAATTTTCAGATTTGTGAAAAGTAGCATCATACGTTTCAATCAAAGAAGCAATTTGATAAGCACCCTTAAAAGCAACAAATTCTTCAATTTGTTGAACATCATAGTAATTGTAAACACCCTTAGCATACGAAGATACGATTCCATTATCACTAAACAAGCATTGATAGGGTAGGTGTTTCTTAGGGTCTTCACAACAACAAGTAACATCACATATTTCACATAAATTCCAAGCATAGCATTGCAAATGTTGAATTTGACCCCATAATAGTTTCCCTTTTTCAGATATACGGTGTCGCACATAACAAGCATGCTCATCTAAAGATTTGCCCTCAACTAAGCTAGTTGGGGTTTCAGCACGAGCACATAGGGATCGAAGATGATCCAAGTAAAAAGCTTTAGTGGTGTGATAGATTTTGAGTGGTTCTTCAACCATTGGAGCAGTAGGTACAACTAATTTTTTTGGTATTTTGTGTTTCCTACCCATGACTAAAGATAGAAAACAACTAAGAACAGCAAATAAAAATTACTTAGTGATAAAGCAAACAAGCACACACGAGAATATTCACCCCACGCTATTGCTACCCGGCAACGGCGCCAGAAAAAGGTCTTGATAACCCACAAGTATAGGGGATAGTTGTAGCCTCTTTCGATAAGTAAGAGTGTTGAACCCAACGAGGAGCTAAAGGTAGAACAAATACTCTCTCAAGTCCTATCGGCCACTGATACGACTCTACGCACGCTTGACGTTCGCTTTACCTAGAGCAAGTATGAAACTAGAAGTACTTTGTAGGTGTTTTTGGGTAAGCTTGCAAGAAAGTAAAGAACACGTAAATATAAACTAGGGGCTGTTTAGATAAAGATGCAAGAAAGTAAATATAGCGAGTGTGGAAAAGTGGTGGTAGGAGTTGTGGAATTGTCCCTAGGCAATTGATTACGTTACTACACCGGTAATCACTATTGCAATTCTATTTGAGGGAGAGGCATAAGCTAACATACTTTCTCTACTTCGATCATATGCACTTATGATTGGAACTCTAGCAAGCATCCGCAACTACTAAAGATTCATTAAGGTAAAATCCAACCATAGCATTAAAGCATCAAGTCCCCTTTTATCCCATACGGAAACAACCTACTTACTCGGGTCTGTGCTTTTGTCACTCACGCCACCCACCATAGGCAAATCATAAACATATTGCAAACCCTACAGCGGGAATCCCTCACGCTTGCGCGACACAGAAGGTACAATAGGACAGCACCAATAATAAAACATGCAACTCAAAGCAATCATAGCAATTCATCAATCACCGATAGGACAACGAAAATCTACTCAGACATCATAGGATGGCAACACATCATTGGGTAATAATGAAGGAAATATGCCCTAGAGGCAATAATAAAGTTATTATTTATTTCCTTATTTCATGATAAATGTTTATCATTCATGCTAGAATTGTATTAACCGGAAACATGATACATGTGTGAATGCATAGACAAACAATATGTCACTAGTATGCCTCTACTAGACTAGCTTGTTAATCAAAGATGGTTATGTTTCCTAACCATGAACAAAGAGTTGTTATTTGATTAACAAGGTCACATCATTAGTAGAATGATCGATTGACATGACCCATTCCATTAGCTTAGCACACGATCGTTTAGTATGTTGCTACTGCTTTTATCCATGACATATACATATTCCTGTAACTATGAGATTATGCAACTCCCGTTTACCGGAGGAACACTTTGGGTGCTACCAAACGTCACAACGTAACCGGGTGATTATAAAGAAGTACTACAGGTGTCTCCAAAGGTAGATGTTGGGTTGGCGTATTTGAGATTAGGTTTTGTCACTCCGATTGTCGGAGAGGTATCTCTGGGCCCTCTCGGTAATACACATCACTGAAGCCTTGCAAGCATTACAACTAATGAGTTAGCTGTGAGATGATGTATTACGGAGCGAGTAAAGAGACTTGCGATAACGAGATTGAACTAGGTATTGGATACCGACGATCGAATCTCGGGCAAGTAACATACCGATGACAAAGGAACAACGTATGTTGTTATGCGGTCTGACCGATAAAGATCTTCGTAGAATATGTAGGAGCCAATATGGGCATCCAGGTCCCGCTATTGGTTATTGACCGGAGGCGTGTCTCGGTCATGTCTACATTGTTCTCGAACCGTAGGGTCCACACGCTTAAGGTTTCGATGGATCGTTATATTATGAGTTTATGTATTTTGATGTACGAAGAAGTTGGAGTCCCGGATGTGATCACGGACATGACGAGGAGTCTCGAAATGGTCGAGACATAAATATTGATATATTGGAAGCCTATATTTGGAGTTGGAATGGTTCCGGTGAAATCGGGATTTTCTTAGGAAAACCGGGGTTACGGAACCCTCCGGAGGCTATTGGGCCTTAGTGGGCCTCGAGGGAGAAGAGGAGGGGCCGGCCAGGGGTGGCCGCGCCCCTCCCCTAGTCCGAATAGGACAAGGAGGCGGCGCCCCCTTCCTTCTTCTTCCTCCCCAATCCTATTCCAACTAGGAAGGGGAGTCCTACTCGGTGGGAGTAGGACTCCTCCGCCTCCTCTGGGCCGGCCGCACCCCCCTCCCTCCTTTATATCACGGGGCAGGGGGCACCCTAGAACACACAAGTTTGATCTCTGGATCGTTCCTTAGCCGTGTCGGTGCCCCCTCCACCATATTCCACCTCGGTCATATCGTCGCAGCTTAAGCGAAGCCTGCGCGCCGTAGAACATCAAGATCGTCCTGCACGCCGTCGTCTTGTGGAACTCTCCCTCGACACTCAGCTGGATCGGATTCGAGGACATCATCGAGCTGTCGTGTGTCAAGAACTGGGGCGCCGAATGCTTGCGCGCGGGATCGGTCGGATCGCGAGGAGAACGTCGACTACTTCCTCTACGTTGTGATCGCTTCCGCTTGGTCTCACGAGTGCGTAGACAACACTCTCCCCTCTCGTTGCTATACATCACCATGATCTTGCGTGTGCGTAGGAAATTTTTGAAATTACTCGTTCCCCAACAATGGGCAACCGAGCCTAGGTTTTATGGTTTGATGTTTTGCACGAGTAGAACACAAGTGAGTTGTGGGCGATACAAGTCATACTACCTACCAGCATGTCATACTTTGGTTCAGCGGTATTGTGAGATGAAGCGGCCCGGACCGACATTACGCGTGCGCTTCTGCGAGACTGGTTTCACCGCTCGAGCACTCGTTGCTTAAAGGTGATTGGCGAGTGTCTGTCTCTCTCACTTTAGTTGAACCGAGTGTGACTCGCCGGTCCTTGAGAAGGTTAAAAGCGGAGTCTATTTGACGAAGTATCATTGTGGTTTTGATGCGTGGGTGAGATTGGTTCTTGCTTAAGCCCGTAGCAGCCACGTAAAATTTGCAACAACAAAGTAGAGGACGTCTAACTTGTTTTTGCAGGGCATGTTGTGATGTGATATGGTCAAGGCGTGATGCTATATTTTATTGTATGAGATGATCATGTTTTGTAACGAAGTTATCGGCAATGGCAGAGCCATATGGTTGTCGCTTTATTGTATGAAATGCAATGCATACTGTAATGCTTTACTTTATCACTAAGCGGTAGCGATAGTCGTAAAAGCATAAGATTGGCGAGGCGACAACGATGCTACGATGGAGATCAAGGTGTCGCACGGTGGCGATGGTGATCATGATGGTGCTGCGAGAGATGGAGATCACGAAGCACAAGATGATGATGACCATATCATATCACTTATATTGATTTGCATGTGATGTTTATCTTTTATGCATCTTATCTTGCTTTGATTGACGGTAGCATTATAAGATGATCTCTCACTAAATTATCAAGAAGTGTTCTCCTGAGTATGCACCGTTGCCAAAGTTAAATCGTGCCCGGACACCACGTGATGATCGGGTGTGATAAGCTCTCGTCCATCTACAGCGGGTGCAAGCCAGTTTTGCACACGCAGAATACTCGGGTTATACTTGGCGAGCCTAGCATATGCGAGATATGGCCTCGGAACACGGAGACCGAAAGGTCGGCGTGAATCATATAGTAGATATGATCAACATAAGATGTTCACCATTGAAAACTACTCCATTTCACGTGATGATCGGTTATGGTTTAGTTGATTTGGATCACGTGATCACTTAGATGACTAGAGGATGTCTGTCTAAGTGGGAGTTCTTAAGTAATATGATTAATTGAACTTAAATTTATCATGAACTTAGTACTGATAGTATCTTGCTTGTTTATGTTTTGATTGTAGATAGATGGCTCGTCTTTGTTGTTCCGTTGAATTTTAATGCGTTCCTTGAAAGCAAAGTTGAAAGATGATGGTAGCAACTACACGGATTGGGTCCGTAACTTGAGGATTATCCTCATTGCTGCACGAAGAGTTCGTCTGGATGCACCGCTAGGTGCAGACTCTTCTTGCAGAGCAACACGGATGTTGTGAGCGTCTGGCGAGCAAAGTGATGACTACTCTATAGTTCGATGTGCCATGCTTTACGGCTTAGAACCGGGACTTCAACGGCGTTTTGAGCGTCATGGAGCATATGAGATGTTCGAGAGTTGAAGTTGATATTCAACGAATGCCCGGATTGAGAGATATGAAGTCTCCAATAAGTTCTATAGCTGCAAGATGGAGGAGAATAGTTACATCGGTGAGCACATACTCAAAATGTGCAGGTATTACAATCACTTGACTCAATTGGGAGTTAATCTTCCGGATGATTGTGTCATTGACAAATTCTTCAATCACGCCACCAAGCTACAAAGGCTTCGTGATGAACTATAATATGCAAGGGTTAGTAAAGACTATACAGGCTCTTACAATGCTAAAGGCTACGGAGGTAGAAATCAAGAAGGAGCATCAAGTGTTGATGGTCAATAAGACCACTAGTTTCAAGAAGAAAGGCAAAGGGAAGAAGAAGGAACTTCAAAAGAACAGCAAGCAAGTTCTTTGCTCGGGAGAAAAACCCAAATCTGGACCTAAGCACTGGCCGAGTGCTTCTCTTGCAAGCGGTAGTCCTTTGAGCGGAACTGCCCCAAGTATTTGGCGGATAAGAAGGATGGCAAGGTGAACAAAGGTATATGTGATATACATGTTATTGATGTGTACCTTACTAGAGCTCGCAGATAGCACAGGGTATTTGATCTTGGTTACATTGCTAATATTTGCAACTCGAAGCAGGGACTACGGATTAGCGAACCTTGGAAAGGGCGAGGTGACGATCTTGGCGTGGGAAATGGTTCCAAAGTCGATGTGATCGCGATCGACACGCTACCTCTACATCTACCTTGGGATTAGTTTTAGACCTAAATAATTGTTATTTGGTGCCTCGTTGAGCATGAACATTATATCTGGATCTTGTTTGATGCGAGGCGGTTATTCATTTAAATCGAGAGAATAATGGTTGTTCTATTTATATGAGTAATATCTTTTATGGTCATGCACCCTTGAAGAGTGGTCTATTTTGATGAATCTCGATAGTAGTGATACACATATTCATAATGTTGAAACCAAAAGATGCGAGTTGATAATGATAGTGCAACTTATTTGTGGCCTTGCCGTTTAGGTCATATCGATTATAAAGCGCATGAAGAAACTCCATCTTGATGGACTTTTGGAGTCACTTGATTATGAATCACTTGGCACTTATGAACCGTGCCTCATGGGCAAGATGACCAAAACCCCATTCTCGGTACTATGGAGAGCAACAGATTTGTTGGAAATCATACATACTGAGATGTATGTGGTCCGATGAATGTTGAGGCTCGTGGCGGATATCGTTATTTTCTCACCTTCACGGATGACTTAAGCGGATATGGGTATATCTACTTAATGAAACATAAGTCTGAAACATTTGAAAAGTTCAAAGAATTTGAGTGAAGTTGAAAATCATCGTAACAAGAAAATTAAGTTTCTACGATCGATCGTGGAGGTGAATATTTGAGTTCTGAGTTTGGTCTACATTTGAAACAATGCGGAATAGTTTAGCAACTCACGCCACCGGAACACCACAGCGTAATGGTGTGTCGAGCGTCGTGTCGTACTTTACTAGATATGGTGCGATCTATGATGTCTCTTCTGATTTACCGCTATCGTTTTGGGGTTATGCTCTAGAGATGGCGCATTCACACTGAATAGAACACCATCAAAATCCGTTGAGGCGACACCTTATGAACTGTGGTTTAGCAAGAAACCAAAGTTGTCGTTTCTTAAAGTTTGGGGATCACGATGCTTATGTGAAAAAGCTTCAACTGATAAGCTCGAACCCAAATCGAATGTGTCTTCATAGGATACCCAAAGGAGACAATTGGGTACACCTTCTATCACAGATCCCAAGGCAAGACATTTGTTGCCAAGAATGGATCCTTTCTAGAGAAGGAGTTTCTCTCGAAAGAAGTGAGTGGGAGGAAAGTAGAACTTGATGAGGTAATTGTACCTTCTCCCTTACTTGAAAGTAATTAAATCGCGAAACGGTTTCGAGACATCTACACCAAGTAGTGAGGAAGTTGATGATGTTGATCATGAAACTTGAGATCAAGTTACTCTGAACCTCGTAGATCAACGAGTAAGATCCGCACTGAGTGAATGCGGTAATCCTGTTACGGAAATCATGCTACTAGATCATGATGAACCTCACGAACTATGAAGAAGCGATGGTGAGCCCAGATTCCATAAAATGGCTTGAGGCCATGAAATCGAGATGGGATCCATGTATGAAAACAAAGTATGGACTTTGGTTGACTTGCCGAGGGTCGGCAAGCAATAGAAAACAAGTGGATCTTCAAGAAGAAGACCGACGACGACGTAATATTCTCGTCTACAAAGCTCGACTTATGCAAAGGGTTTCGACAAGTTCAAGGGATTGACTACGATGAGACCTTCTCACCCGTAGCGATGCTTAAGTCTGTCCGAATCATGTTAGCAATTGCCGCATTTTATGATTATGAAATTTGGCAAATGGATGTAAAGCGCATTCTGAATGGATTTACGGAAGAAGAGTTGTATATGATGCAACGAGAAGGTTTTATCGATCCAAAGGAGCTAACAAAGTGTGCAAGCTCCAGCGATCCATTTATGGACTGGTGCAAGCATCTCGGAGTTGGAATAAGCGCTTTGATAGTGTGATCAAAGCATTTGGGTTCATCTGAGACTTTTGGAGAAGCTTTGTATTTACAAGAAAGTGAGTGGGAGCTCTGTAGCATTTACGATATTATATGTAGATGACATATTGCTGATCGGAAATGATATAGAATTCTGGATAGCATAAAGGGATACTTGAATAAGGGTTTTCAATGAAAGACCTCGGTGAAGCTGCTTACATATTGGGCATTAAGATCTATAGAGATAGATCAAGGCGGCTTAATTGGACTTTCACAAAGCACATACCTTGACAAAATTTTGAAGAAGTTCAAAATGGTTCAAGCAAAGAAAGGGTTCTTGCACGTGTTACAAGGTGTGAAGTTGAGTAAGACTCAATGCCCGACCAACTGCAGAAGATAGAGAGAAAATGAAAGATGTTCCTATGCTTGACCATAGGCTCTATCATGTATGCAATCTTGTGTACCAGACCTGATGTGTGCCTTGCTATAAGTTTAGCGAGGAGGTACCAAAGTAATCGAGTGGATCCTTTGGACAGCGGTCAAGAACATCTGAAATACGAAAAGGACTAAGGATATGTTTCTACGTATATGGAGGTGACAAAGAGCTCATCGAATGGCAGTTACGTTGATGCAAGCTTTGACACCGATCGGGCGATTCTAAATCGCAGACCGGATCGTGTTACACTAAGCGGAGGAGCTGTCGGTTGGTGCAGTTCTAAACAAAGCGTCGTGGCGGGATCTACATGTGAAGCGGAGTACATAGCAACTTCGGGCAGCTAATGAAGAGTGCGGATGAAGGAGTTCATATCCGATCTAGGTGTCATACCTAGTGCATCGGGTCAATGAAAATCTTCGTGACAATCTTGGATCAATTACCTTAGCAAAGGAATCCAGATTTCACAAGAGGACCAAGCACATCAAGAGGCGCTTCAATTCCATCCGGGATTTAGTCGGTGGGAGACATAGAGATTTGCAAGATACATACGGATCTGAATGTAGCGGACCCGTTGACTAAGCCTCTTCCACGAGCAAAACATGATCAACACCAAGACTCCATGGGTGTTAGAATCATTACTATGTAATCTAGATTATTGACTCTAGTGCAAGTGGGAGGCTGAAGGAAATATGCCCTAGAGGCAATAATAAAGTTATTATTTATTTCCTTATTTCATGATAAATGTTTATCATTCATGCTAGAATTGTATTAACAGGAAACATGATACATGTGTGAATGCATAGACAAACAATATGTCACTAGTATGCCTCTACTAGACTAGCTTGTTAATCAAAGATGGTTATGTTTCTAACCATGAACAAAGAGTTTTATTTGATTAACAAGGTCACATCATTAGTAGAATGATCGATTGACATGACCCATTCCATTAGCTTAGCACACGATCGTTTAGTATGTTGCTCTTGCTTTTATCCATGACATATACATATTCACTGTAACTATGAGATTATGCAACTCCGTTTACGGAGGAACACTTTGGGTGCTACCAAGCGTCACAACGTAATGGCGGGTGATTATAAAGAGTACTACGGTGTCTCCAAAGGTAGATGTTGGGTTGGCGTATTTGAGATTAGGTTTTGTCACTCCGATTGTCGGAGAGGTATCTCTGGGCCCTCTCGGTAATACACATCACTTTGAAGCCTTGCAAGCATTACAACTAATGAGTTAGCTGTGAGATGATGTATTACGAACGAGTAAAGAGACTTGCGATAGCGAGATTAAACTAGGTATTGGATACCGGCGATCGAATCTCGGGCAAGTAACATACCGATGACAAAGGAACAGCGTATGTTGTTATGCGGTCGACCGATAAAGATCTTCGTAGAATATGTAGGAACCAATATGGGCATCGAGGTCCGCTATTGGTTATTGACGGAGGCGTGTCTCGGTCATGTCTACATTGTTCTCGAACCGTAGGGTCCACTGCAGCAAGGTTTCGATGGTGTTATATTATGAGTTTATGTATTTTGATGTACCGAAGAAGTTGGAGTCCGGATGTGATCACGGACATGACGAGGAGTCTCGAAATGGTCGAGACATAAAGATTGATACATTGGAAGCCTATATTTGGAGTTGGAATGGTTAGGGTGAAATCGGGTTTTACTAGGAAAACCGAGAGTTCTGGAACCCTCCGGAGGCTATTGGGCCTTAGTGGGCCTCGAGGGAGAAGAGGAGGGGCCGGCCAGGGGTGGCCGCCCCTCCCCTAGTCGAATAGGACAAGGAGGCGGCGCCCCCTTCCTTCTCTCTCTCCCCAATCCTATTCCAACTAGGAAGGGGAGTCCTACTCGGTGGGAGTAGGACTCCTCGGCAGCGCCTCCTCTGGGCGGCCGCACCTCCCCCTCCCTCCTTTATATCACGGGGCAGGGGCACCCTAGAACACACAAGTTTGATCTACGGATCGTTCCTTAGCCGTGTCGGTGCCCCCTCCACCATATTCGGTCACCTCGGTCATATCGTCCTGCGCCCGTCATGACACTCGCTTAAGGCGAAAGCTGTCGCCAAGATAGAACATCAAGATCGTCCTGGGGAGCGTAGTAATTTCAAAAAATTCCTCGCTCGTCTTGATGTATAGCGGAACTCTCCCGTCGACGAGGCTCTTAGAGGAAGTAAATGCGGCTGGATCGACCCGATCGAGGGCGTCATCAAGCTCGTGGCGTGTCAAGAACTTCGGGGCATGGCGAATGCTTGGCGCGGATCGGTCGGATCGCGAGGAGAGCGTGTTGGGGAGCGTAGTAATTTCAAAAAATTCCTCGCTGCGACAAGATCATGGTGATGTATAGCAGAGAGGAGAGTGTTGTCTCGTACCCTCGTGAGACCCGATTTAACTATGTTGTCTGGCAGCGATCTGGCGTAGAAAGTAGTCGTGCGTTCTCCTCGCGATCAGGCCGATCGGCGCCGTTACTCCGGCGCCCGAGTTCTTGACATGTGTGCTCGATGGCGTCCTCGTACTCGATCCAGCCTCCCAGTGTCGAGGGAGAGTTCCGTCGACATGACGGCGTGGTAACGATCTTGATGTTCTGCGGTAGCTTATCATGCTTTACCTCTCCGTTAATATCTAATTATAGGTGCTTACTTCCTCTACGCTTCTAGACAACACTCTCCCTCTCGCTGCTATACATCACCATGATCTTGCGTGTGCGTGGAAAATTTTTGAAATTACTACGTTCCCCAACAAATAATATGAAGCATAAAGCACCATGTTCAAGTAGAGGGTATAGCGGGTTGTGGGAGAGTGGACCACTAGATATAGAAGGGGGAAGGTGATGGAGATGTTGGTGAAGATGACGGCGGTGTTGGTGAAGATCGCGGTGATGATGATGGCCCCAACCATGCTCCGGCGCCACGGGGGCTCGAAGCAAGGGGAGAGAGCCCCTTCTTATTCTTATTCCTTGACCTTCTCCTATATGGGAGAAGGGTTTCCTCGGTCCTTGGCTCCCATGGCTTGGGAGGCGAGAGCCCTCCGAGATTGGATCTATCTCTCTGTTTCTGCGTTCTCTGCGTTGGCAGATTCTACCCCTTCACCATTTCTTTTATATCCGGAGATCCGTAACTCCGATTGGGGTGAATCTTTCGCTCAGATCTTCCTTGTAAAATTAGCTTTCTTGCGCCAGAAGGAGAGCATCAACCGCCTTATGGGTGGACCACGAGGGTCAGGGGCGTGCCTGGGGGGTAGGGCGCGCCCCCTACCTCGTGACCACCCTAAACACCGTTTCGCATTGATTTTACTTCCGGAAAATCATAAATATTCCAAAAAAATCTCCGTCCGTTTTTATCCCGTTTGGACTCAGTTTGATATTGGGTTTCTGCAAAACAAAAAACATGCAACAGAAAAGAACTGGCACTGGGCACTGGATCAATATGTTAGTCCCAAAAATAGTATAAAAAGTTGCCAAAAAGTATATGAAAGTGAATAATATTGGCATGGAACAATCAAAAATTATAGATACGACGGAGACGTATCAAGGAGCCATCAAGCCTTATCGTGACGGCATAGTGTAACTCTCAATGAAAGCACCAACGTCGGTGTCAAAACCGGCGGATCTCGGGTAGGGGGTCCCGAACTATGCGTCTAAGGCTAATGGTAACAGGAGGTGGGGGACACGATGTTTACCCAGGTTCGGGCCCTCTCGATGGAGGTAATACCCTACTTCCTGCTTGATTGATCTTGATGATATGAGTGCTACAAGAGTTGATCTACCATGAGATCGTAGAGGCTAAACCCTAGAAGCTAGCCTATCCTTATGATTGTTGTTGTCCTACGGACTAAACCCTCCAGTTTATATAGACACCGGAGGGGGCTAGGGTTACACAGAGTCGGTTACAGAGAAGGAGATCTACATATCCGAATTGCAAAGCTTGCCTTCCACGCAAAGGAGAGTCCCATCCGGACACGGGACGAAGTCTTCAATCTTGTATCTTCATAGTCCAACAGTCCGGCCAAAGTATATAGTCCGGCTGTCCGAGGACCCCCTAATCCAGGACTCCCCCAGTGGGTGCGGTCGTACCAAGAGCCGTCTTGCGCTCTGTTGAGCCTGAATTTTCTCCTATTGACTTGCCTCTTCCACCAAACTTCGTGTTTCCTTGTATGTGATGATTCTCTTACATATTCAGGTTCTTTTCACGATCTCTCACATTCATTAGTCATTAGAGTCAACATCGGAGTGATTTTCTCGGAAATTTCAAAATTATTTGGTTTAAACAACAGTGTGATAATGAAAAAATATCACTCATGAACTTCGCTAAGCTTAAGCCTTGATCGTCCTCGGTCATCAAATAAAACTCAGTCGTAAGGAACTCGGTTGTTTAAACTGAAGAAGGTTTTGGTTCACTTATTCTAGATAGCCTTCCGCTTTCTTCACCTAAAAAATTGGTATAGATAGTGGTGGCATGGTTAATATGCGAGCATTAGTGAAGTAAAGATAATCAACACAAATTTCTTAGTAGTCTGGACAGGTGAGGCACTTATTTTGGGACGGGGGGAGTAGGTTTTATTCTATTTCCTCTAGCTAACACTTGCTTGTTGGAAACACTTCAGAAGAGCTTTTTTCAATGAAAATATAAATTACAAGAGTGAAAGGTATGTAAAGAAAATGTAATACCAGAGTTACTCACTAACACCCACGAGTGTCGCCTCACTAAAGCTTGCATACACTTCTTTCGATCATTGCTCGCTAAAACTTCCGTTGTCTAGTGACGGGATTATGCTAATGCTGTTGTGAGCTAAAAACATGGATGATGCGAGCTAGACACATGATGTTGCAAGGCTCATTGCCGTTGTTTTTTCATGCAAATTGATTCAAATATTTTGGTTGATTACATGCGCGGTGTCAGACACATGTCCTAGGTTGCCACCACATCGTATCTTTGTCCCCTTCAGAGTATGGCTCAACCATCCGATCTTCTCCCTCTATTCCTTTTCTCTCTAATATGAGGCAGTTCTATTGCCTTCACTCGTTTCCCAATATTCATACGACAATTGCAGTACTTGATCAAGAACATGTTAGGTAGCGTTCACATCAAAAAAATCTTTGTTTTATCATTTACCTACTCAAGGACGAGCAGGAATTTAGCTTGGGGACGTTGATACTCCTCCAACATATGTATATTTTTTGATCGTTTCATGCTATTATATTATCACATTTTTATACTTTATATGTTGTTTTATATTATTTTTCTAGAGTAACTAATTAATTTAGTGCCCAGTGTCAGTTCTTGTTTTTTTTGCATCTTTTTTGTTCCGCAGAAAAACTATACCTATAGAAGTCCAAACACGATGAAACTTTACGATGATTCTTTCTGGACAACAGGAGATCCTAGAATCTTCAAGGGAGGACAAGAAGACCCATGAGGGCCCCATGAGCTAGGGTGGCCCAGGGGGTAGGCGCGTGCCTTGACTTGTAGGCTGCACGTAGGACTGTTTCCCGTAATCTTTGGCCTATAAATTCAAAATAATCTGAAACACTTGGAGCGAGACCCAAAACAATTCTTTCGTTGCTGCAAGCCTCTGTTCTTCCGTGTTCCCATACGGAGCCATGTTCCGGTACTCTGCCGGAGAGGGCACATGGTGGCCGTGGTGAAGGAAATATGCCCTAAAGGCAATAATAAAATTTTTATTTATATTTCCTTTATCATGATAAATTTTTATTATTCATGCTAGAATTGTATTAACCGAAAACTTAGTACATGTGTGAATACATAGACAAAACATAGTGTTCCTAGTATGCCTCTACTTGACTAGCTCATTAATCAAAGATGGTTATGTTTCCTAACCATAGACATGTGTTTTCATTTGATGAACGGGGTCACATCATTGGGAGAATGATGTGATGGACAAGACCCATCCGTTAGCTTGGCATTATGATCATTACAGTTTCATTGCTACTGCTTTCTTCATGACTTATACATGTTCCTCAGACTATGAGATTATGCAACTCCCGAATACCGGAGGAACACCTTGTGTGCTATCAAACATCACAATGTAACTGGGTGATTATAAAGATGCTCTACAGGTGTCTCTGAAGGTGTTTGTTGGGTTGGCATAGAGCAAGATTACAATTTGTCACTCCGTGTATCGGAGAGGTATCTCTGGGCCCTCCCGGTAATGCTCATCACTATAAGCCTTGCAAGCAATGTGATTAATGAGTTAGTTGCGGGATGAAGCATTATGGAAGGAGTAAAGAGACTTGCTGGTAACGAGATTTAACTAGGTATGATGATACCGACGATTGAATCTCGGGCGAGTAACATACCGATGACAAAGGGAACAACGTATGTTGTTATGCGGTTTGACCGATAAAGATCTTTGTAGAATATGTAGGAGCCAATATGAGCATCTAGGTTCTGCTATTGGTTATTGATCTGAGATGTGTCTCGATCATGTCTACATAGTTCTCAAACCCGTAGGGTCCGCACGCTTAACGTTCGATGACAATTTGTATTATGAGTTATGTGTTTTGATGACCGAAGTTTGTTCAGAGTCCCGGATGATATCACATACATAACGAGGAGTCTCGAAATGGTCGAGAGGTAAAGATAGATATATTGGAAGGTAATATTTGGACACCGGAATGGTTCCGAAGTGTTTTGGATATTTTTCGGAGTACCGGGAGGTTACCGGAACCCCCCGGGAGAGTAATGGGCCTTAATGGGCTTTACGGGAAAGGAGAGAAGGGCCTCAAGGGGTGGCCGCGCCCCCCCCCCCATGGGTTGGTCTGAATTGGACTATGGGGGGGGCACCTCCCTCCTTCCTTCTCCCCTCTTCCCCCTTCCCTCCTTCTCCTAGTTGGAATAGGAAAGGGGGGGCGAATCCTACTTGGACCGGGAGTCCAAGTAGGACTCCGCCCTTGGCGCGGCCCCTTAGGGCCGGCCTCCTCCTTCCCCCTCCTTTATATACGTGGGAGGGGGCACCCCAAAGACACACCAAGTTTTGCCTTAACCGTGTGTGGTGCCCCCTCCACAGTTACACACCTCGATCATATCGTCGTAGTGCTTAGGTGAAGCCCTGCGCCGGTAAATCATCATCACCGTCGCCATGCCGTCGTGATGACGTAACTCACCCTCGTCCTCAACTGGATCAAGAGCACGAGGGACGTCATCAAGTTGTACGTGTGCTGAACGTGGAGGTGCCGTACGTTCGATACTTGGATCGGTTGGATCGTGAAGACGTTCGACTACATCAACCGCGTTACTAAATGCTTCCACTTTCGGTCTACAAGGGTACGTGGACACACTCTCCCCTCTCATTGTTATGCATCTCCTAAATAGATCTTGCGTGATCGTAGGAATTTTTTTGAATTACTATGTTCCCCAATAGTGGTATCAGAGCCAGGTCTATGCATAGATGTTTTATGCATGGATAGAACACAAAGAGTTGTGGGCAATAATAGTCATACTTCTTACCACCAGCGTCTTACTTTGATTCAGTGGTATTGTTGGATGAAGCGGCCCGGACCGATATTACATGACCGCGTTCATGAGACTGGTTCTACCGACGTGCTTTTGCACATAGGTGGCTGGCGGGTGTCTGTTTCTCCAACTTTAGTTGAATCGAGTTTGACTACGGCCGGTCTTTGTTGAAGGTTAAAACATCACACTTGATGAAAAATCGTTGTGGTTTTGATGCGTAGGTAAGAACGGTTCTTGCTAGAAGCCCGTAATAGCCACATAAAATTTGCAACAACAAAGTAGAGGACGTCTAACTTGTTTTTGCAGGGCTTGTTGTGATGTGATATGGTTAAGACATGATGTGATATAAATTGTTGTATGAGATGATCATGTTTTGTAATAGAGTTATCGGCAACTGGCACGAGCCATATGGTTGTCGCTTTATTGTATATAATGCAATCGCCATGTAATTACTTTACTTTATCACTAAGCAGTAGCGATAGTTGATACGTCTCCAACGTATCTATAATTTTTTATTGTTACATGCTATTATATTACTTGTTTTGAATGTTTAATGGGCTTTACTATACACTTTTATATTATTTTTGGGACTAACCTATTAACCGGAGGCCCAGCCCAAATTGTTGTTTTTTGCCTATTTTAGTGTTTCGAAGAAAAGGAATATCAAACGGAGTCCAAACGGAATGAAACCTTCGGGAGAGTTATTTTCGGAACAAACGCAATCCAGGAGACTTGGAGTGGACGTCAAGAAAGAAAGGAGGCGGCCACGAGGGTGCCCGGCATGCCCCCCACCCTCGTGGGCCCCTCGAGCGTCCACCAACCTACTTCTTCCTCCTATATATACCCACGTACCCCGAAACCATCAGAAGCGACCATGAAAACCTAATTCCACCGCCGCAACCTTCTGTATCCGCGAGATCCCATCTTGGAGCCTTCGCCGGTGCTCCGCCGGAGGGGGGATCGACCATGGAGGGCCTCTACATCATCTCCAAGGCCTCTCCGATGAGTTGCGAGTAGTTTACCACAGACCTTCGGGTCCATAGTTATTAGCTAGATGGCTTCTTCTCTCTCTTTGGATCTCAATACAAAGTTCTCCTTGATCTTCTTGGAGATCTATTCAATGTAATTCTTTTTGCGGTGTGTTTGTCGAGATCCGATGAATTGTGGGTTTATGATCAAGTTTATCTATGAACAATATTTGAATCTCCTCTGAATTCTTTTATGTATGATTGGTTATCTTTGCAAGTCTCTTCGAATTATCAGTTTGGTTTGGCCTACTAGATTGATCTTTCTTGCAATGGGAGAAGTGCTTAGCTTTGGGTTCAATCTTGCGGTGTCCTTTCCCAGTGACAGCAGGCAAGGCACGTATTGTATTGTTGCCATCGAGGATAAAAAGATGGGGTTTATATCATATTGCTTGAGTTTATCCTTCTACATCATGTCATCTTGCCTAATGCGTTACTCTGTTCTTATGAACTTAATACTCTAGATGCATGCTGGATAGCGATCGATGTGTGGAGTAATAGTAGTAGATGCAGAATCGTTTCGATCTACTTGTCACGGACGTGATGCCTATATACATGATCATGCCTAGATATTCTCATAACTATGCACTTTTCTATCAATTGCTCGACAGTAATTTGTTCACCCACCGTAATACTTATGCTATCTTGAGAGAAGCCACTAGTGAAACCTATGGCCCCCGGGTCTATTTTCCATTATATAAGTTTCCGATCTATTTTATTTTGCAATCTTTACTTTCCAATCTACATCATAAAAATACCAAAAATATTTATCTTATTATTATCTCTATCAGATCTCACTTTTTCAAGTGGCCGTGAAGGGATTGACAACCCCTTTATCGCATTGGTTGCAAGGTTCTTATTTGTTTGTGTAGATACGAGGGATTTGTGTGTAGCCTCCTACTGGATTGATACCTTGGTTCTCAAAAACTGATGGAAATACTTACGCTACTTTGCTGCATCACCCTTTCCTCTTCAAGGGAAAACCAACGCATGCTCAAGAGGTAGCAATTGTCATAGAAGCAATAGTTGGCGAGACGACAACGATGCTACGATGGAGATCAAGGTGTCGCGCCGGTGACGATGGAGATCATGACGACGCTTCGGTGATGGACATCATGAGCACAAGATGATGATGGCCATATCATGTCACATATTTTGATTGCATGTGATGTTTATCTTTTATGCATCTTATTTTGCTTAGTACGACGATAGCATTATAAGATGATCCCTTACTAAATTTCAAGGTATTAGTGTTCTCCCTAAGTATGCACCATTGCTACAGTTCGTCATGCCGAGACACCACGTGATGATCGGGGTGTGATAAGCTCTACATTCACATACAACGGGTGCAAGCCAGTTTTGCACACGCAGAATACTCGGGTTAAACTTGACGAGCCTAGCATATGTAGATATGGCCTCGGAACACTGAGACCGAAAGGTCGAATGTGAATCATATAGTAGATATGATCAACATAGTGATGTTCACCATTGAAAACTACTCCATCTCACGTGATGAGCAGACATGGTTTAGTTGATCTGGATCACGTGATCATTTAGATGACTAGAGGGATGTCTATCTAAGTGGGAGTTCTTAAGTAATATGATTAATTGAACTTTAATTTATCATGAACTTAGTCTTGATAGTTATTTGCATGTCTATGTTATTGTAGATCAATGGCCCGTGCTACCGTTCCTTTGAATTTTAATGCGTTCCTAGAGATGATGGTAGCAATTACACGGACTGGGTCCGTAACTTGAGGATTATCCTCGTTGATGCATAGAATAATTACGTCCTGGAAGCACCGCTATGTGTACCACCCGCACCAGCAACTGCAGAGATTGTGAATGCCTGGCAGACGCGTGTTGATGACTACTCGATAGTTCAGTGTGCCATACTTTACGGCTTAGAATCGGGATTCAAAGACGTTTTGAACGTCATGGATCATATGAGATGTTCCAAGAGTTGAAGTTAATATTTCAAGCAAATGCCCAAGTTGAGAGATATGATGTCTCCAACAAGTTTTATAGCTGCAAGATGGAGGAGAATAGTTTTGTCAGTGAACATATACTCAAAATGTCTGGGTGTCATAACCACTTGACTCAGCTGGGAGTTAATCTTCCTGATGATAATGTCATTAACAGAGTTCTTCAATCACTGCCACCAAGCTATAAAGGCTTCATGATGAACTATAATATGCAAGGGATGAACAAGACAATTCCCGAGCTCTTCGCAATGCTAAAAGCTGCGGAGGTAGAAATCAAGAAGGAGCATCAAGTGTTGATGGTCAACAAGACCACTAGTTTCAAAAAAAGGCAAAGGGAAGAAGGGGAACTTCAAGAAGAACGGTAAGAAAGTTGCTGCTCGGGAGAAGAAACCCAAGTCTGGACCTAAGCCTGAAACTGAGTGTTTCTACTGCAAAGGGATTTGTCACTGGAAGCGGAACTGCTCCAAGTATTTGGCGGATAAGAAGGATGGCAAAGTGAAAGGTATATTTGATATACATGTTATTGATGTGTACCTTACTAATGCTCGTAGTAGCGCCTGGGTATTTGATACTGGTTCTGTTGCTCATATTTGCAACTCGAAACAGGGGCTACGGATTAAACGAAGATTGGCTAAGGACGAGGTGACGATGCGTGTCGGGAATGGTTCCAAGGTCGATGTGATCGCTGTCGGCACGCTACCTCTACATCTACCTTCGGGATTAGTTTTAGACCTGAATAATTCTTATTTGGTGCCAGCGTTGAGCATGAACATTATGTCTGGATCTTGTTTGATGCGAGAAGGTTATTCATTTAAAACAGAGAATAATGGTTGTTCTATTTATATGAGTAATATCTTTTATGGTCATGCACCCTTGTTGAGTGGTCTATTTTTGTTGAATCTCGATCGTGGTGATACACATGTTCATAATATTGAAGCCAAAAGATGCAAAGTTGATAATGATAGTGCAACTTATTTGTGGCACTGCCGTTTAGGTCATATTGGTGTAAAGTGCATGAAGAAACTCCATGCTGATGGACTTTTGGAATCACTTGATTATGAATCACTTGGTGCTTGCGAACCATGCATCATGGGCAAGATGACTAAAACTCCGTTCTCCGGAACAATGGAATGAGCTACTGACTTATTGAAAATAATACATACCGACGTATGCGGTCTGAGTGTTGAGGCTCGTGGCGGGTATCGTTATTTTCTTATCTTCATAGATGATTTGAGCAGATATGGTTATATCTACTTAATGAAGCATAAGTCTGAAACATTTGAAAAGTTAAAAGAATTTCAAAGTGAAGTGAAAAATCATCGTAACTTGATGTCTTGGTGTGCTAAGAAACAAGCAACCATATCAACGTCAGGTACTAAAGCAGAATATAAAGCTATTGCAAATGCAAATGCAAGGGTTTAGTCTATGCTCAAGGGACTTGTAATAACACAAGATCAAACTCCATTCTTTGGTATGGCAATTCGGGTGCCACATGTAAGCAAATCATGTCTTCCATGCCAGTGCAAAACACATAGAGATGGATATCATTTTGTGAGAGAATAGAAGCACAAAAAATATTAGAGATTCAGCTTGTCCACTCCAGGTATGAAGTTGCATATGGTTTCACAAAGGCTTTAAGGGACATAAAATCCTTCACACATAATCTCAACTTAATAAAGTGATTAAGGGGGTTGTTTGACTATGTATAGAATCTCTTGTAGACTCTAGAAGTCTCCTATAATGTCCAACACATGCATGCAAACTAGCACAATTACAGTTGTAACTGGTCCTTCCTTGGTTAATGCATTGTGCTTCTCCTTCCATGTAATGTCCGGATGGTGGATTTTCCCATCTATATCAATAGACTCATGCGGCCACCCTCGGGAGGTGGAATACTTCTGCATCTTTGTGTGAATTTTGATAAAGCACTTGACATTGTGATGGTCATAAGACGAGGCATATCACTAGTCGCTTGGGTGTAGGTGCATTTCAACAGTGGCAGCTCAGGACCTAATGAGGCAATGACTAGGGGAGAATGACCAAGAGGTTAGGTTTAGGTGTGTAAACAATTGGATTGGGCTTGGGCCAAGATAAAGGTATATGGGCTTTAGCTTTTCAAAATTGGTTGCATATAGGTAGAATGTACATGGAAATTTCCGTCTCCCCACACGTTCCACGCCGGAAGGAGACCATATGTTTTACTTCCGTTTCCGTTCCGCAAAACCCTTTTTCAGTTTCTATAATTTTCTCCGTTTCCACTTTTTGCTGAACTACCGAGCAAATTCCGCACCACGCTCGTCTCTTTTTTAATGATGCCTATATTTTTAGAGCTTGCTCATCCCTATCCTTTTCCTTTCGAAGAACACCCTCCATTTTTATTTTTATTTTGTGTTGAGAAACGCTCATCCTCTATCCGCGGCACGGTCGTAATGCGGGTCATTAATGCGGATCGTTTGACTGGGCCTAGAGATCTTGCTAGGCCCAGCCCATCAGAGTGAAGGAAACCGACTCCGGGTCGAATTCCAATCCACCAACCCTGCGGTTGCCAAACTCGTACGGCTCCAGGTGGAACTCGGATTTGAGGAGATCAACAGTAGTAATCCAGGCGTTGTTGGCGTAGTTCGTACGCCTGGATGCCGATGGGAACTCGGACTGTCAGGCTTAAACGCGTCCTCGCCGGTGCTAATATATAGGCTTGACTTCCCTCCGAAATCCCCAGCCATTCTTTCCTTCCTCCCTCCCTCCCTTCATAATTCTCGCCCCGCCCAACAAATCGCCATGGCTCCAATCCGACGCGCCGCGCAGCGGCCGGACTTCGCCTCCCACCCTTCTGACCTCGAGCTCATCAGCACGTACCTCATCCCCTGGGTCAGCACCGGCGAGCGCCCCTGGAAGTTCATCCACGAGGCCGATGTCTACGCCGCCACGCCGCAGGACCTCGCCCGCGCCTACGCCCCGGCCACGGCCAGCGACGGCCAGGAGAGCTGGTACTTCTTCACGACCCTGCGGGCCAAGAGCCGCCGCGGCCAGCGCAAGTCCCGCACCGTCGGATCCGGGGACCACGGCTGCTGGCACTCGGAGCGCGCCGCCAAGCCCCTCTTCGCCGGCATCGGCCACAGCCGCCAGATCGGGTACCGCCAGGCCTTCTCCTTCGCGACCAAGGAGGACGGCCGCCTTGTCCGCTCGGGGTGGCTCATGGCCGAGATCGGCCTCAACCCCGACGCCTCCGCGGAGGAGGAGCTCGTCCTCTGCAAGGTGTATCGGAGCCCGCGCGTCGGGACAGGCCAGAGATCTACGGCGCCGGCCGCTACCGGAGTTGGACCCGTCAGGATTGGAAGGGGAAAGGCGAGCGAGGACTCTACCTCGTCTGAAGAGGGGACGCCAAGGGCTGCTGGGCCCGGCTGCTATTCGGCCCAGCAGCCCGCTCGAGTCTCCGCGTCCACTTCAGGTACCCTGTCCATGGAGGAGTCCGACTCCGAGCAGGGTTCCACCAGCCAAGGCGACGACGGCGGAGTCATTGGCACGTCTCCGTCCGCCACTCCGCCTCGGGTTCCCCGTTCCGAGGCCCTTCGAGCTGCTCATCTTCCCCGAATCCCGACGGTTCCCGCGGCGCAGCGCCCGGACTTCGCTTCTCACCCTTCGGACCAAGTGCTGATCAAGTCCTACCTCACCCCGCGTGTCGCCTCCGGCCAACACCCGTGCCAGTTCACGCACGACGCCGACGTCTACACCGCCAGCCCCGGCGCCCTCACCAGGAAGTACCCCCCGGCGATGGCAAGCGACGGCGAGAAGGCCTGGTACTTCTTCACCCTCCTGCCGGCCAAGAGCGCCCACGGCCAGCGGCGGCCGCGCACGGTGGGCACCGGGGAGGGGTGCTGGCACTCGGAGGCCGGCGTGAAGCCTGTTCTCGACGGCGACCACCCGATAGGCTGGCGACAGTTCTTCTCCTTCATGACCAAGGAGGAAGGCCAGCGTATCCGGAGCATCCGGTCGGGATGGATCATGGTTGAGATCGGCCTCGACCATGGCCAACAAGAGGGCCCCTCGGACGAGCTCGTCCTGTGCAAGGTGTACCGCAGCCCGCGCGCCGGCCCGGTGGAACCCCCAGCGGCGGCTGGACGAAAGAGGAAATCCGGCGACAACTACTCTGGCTCAGCGGCGCCCGTGCTGACGCTGGGGCCCGCGCTGACGCTGGGGCCCGCGCCCGGTGCCAGGAATTCTACGGCGGCGTCGACATCTTCCTCTGGGCACAAGAAGAGGAAGACCCACAGCAGGAACTCCGGTCACGTGATGAGGCCCGCGCGCGGCGTCCTGAAGCTGACGCGGCCGGCGACGTCTGGACGCAAGAAGAGCACCAGCGCGGCATGCACTCGCTGTGGGATGGAGCCAGCGGAGTCGCACCGCGGAACGCCCGATGCTCCTGCCGAGGAGGAAGACGGATCGGAGACGGATCTTGATGAGGACGACCCTATGACCGGCGAGTCCGGCGCACCCCATTGCCACAAACCAGGTGAATCTTCAGGATGCACCAGACCGTTCTACCAGTTCAAGATCTGACAACTAGATAGATGATCCCCAGTTTTCTCCTGAAACATGCTTTCCCAGCGAATTTTGTATCCACCACCAGGGGAGGGGATAGGTTTAAGTAGGGGGGAAATCCCATGGTTCTGCCTGCAATTTACTCTTCGTTCTTGGTATGCACATCGGATTAGGTACATATAGGCATTTTGGTTTGTCAAATTGTTGTACTTCTTGGCGTGCAAAGAAATCGCTCATCAACTTTATCAAATTGTACATTACCAGTTTTCTCAATCGCAAATAAATCCAATGTAGCAGTTTTCTTCGATCAGAACAGAGCTTTGCATTGACAGTAGCCAATATAAAGTTTTTGGCAATTGGATAATTGCAAGAGAGCATAATACGTAGTGCAACACTTGAATATACATATGAAATAATACTGGTGGAAAGCTTGCATTCAGGAAGTGCAGAGCTTCCTCACATAAGCTTCCAAGTGAAAATACGTCAACCATAATTGCGATACCTCAGCAGTCACATTACAGACATTTGACACAGGTCTAAGAAGCACGTGTAACTACACTAACATTTGGGATATTTGAGGTACTTGACATGAATAATTTAGACCATCGACATCATCGCAACTTAGCTCGGTTCATTTTCTTTACTCCGGAAGAAGGTCAATCTTATTTGTTCTGACCTGTCTGCTCTAGGGATCTTGGAGCTGCAGGCAGATGGACACATCTCAGTTCAGAGCATGTTTGTAATCCAAAGTTTTACCTAATAATGATATATTCTACAGATACCTAATGTTCAGGTATAAAGGTTAGACAGTCAATGTGTTGGTAGCAGATGGCGAAAGTACATTATAAGTTGAACTTTCAGGTTCCAACATATCCCAGCTATTGGTTTCTGTCAGCCAACAGTGCATTATCATATCAGCCAAGGTTTCTGTCACTTATGGAGTTATGGTAGCCAAGAGAAACTATTTTCTTCATACAAGTGTTTCCACCAGCTATAATATTTTAATTTAGGTTCCACTATCATCAATCACTATACATTTTTATTTTAATGTGCACAGGGTTGACACTAGTGGAAATAAATCATATGCAACACAATGGGAAACACAAATATAAGTACTGTTCCATATGGTAAAAACTATGCAACACAATGGAAACACAAATACAAGTACTGTTCCATATGGTAAAAACTGCAAATACCTATTCCAGCTGCATCAGATCCTCTCATGATTTTCAGTTTCCTGCATATTGTGGTAAACAAACTGCAAGGAAGAATTTAAGGTCAGGAATTATTGGAACTGTTAGAACTTGACTTCCATAGCCAATACATGTATGAAAGCTAAGGCAATATGACATGGAAATCAATTTTGAAAATTCACCAGCAACACTTAAGTAGATTCCAGTAGCCAATTTAACATCAAGGCCACATGCATGATTTTTAAACTAAAAGAAGGTAAAGGGGTCGGCGCATATAAATTTATATCTCCAAACTATTTTTTCAAAGATGAGAATAAACGTTCATGAATCCTAAATCAACATTTTTTTTATTAGCAGCATATTAATAAATCTAAGCTTTCTATCAAGTGCTTCTAGGCCAGTGAAGATCCATGTGAGATTGCCTCAAATGCTTGCAAATGGCTACATAATCCGGATTGTTAATTTGGCAAACAATGGGCAGGTTTCCGAGAGAAACAGCAACCGAGACTGAGCATCGTAGATATAGCCCAATTGGGAGGCCAGCCTGGCAGTTTCATAGCTTTCTTTCAAGGGACAAGGAAATATAACAAGCTTGTTCTTCTATAAGTTATCCAGTATCTACTGTTACAGTCTTCTTTTCCTCGAGGATGGGTACAATTTTCAGTATGGGGAGCGCTGGTGCAAAACCCATAAAACAAATCAATTATCGACTGTGACTACTGGTGCAATCAGAGATTATGAGGCAACACATGTAGATGGAAAAAACGGTGGAGCCCTAATATCTGCCAGATAGTAAATGACATCATGTTCATAGTATTTTCATAATGAGCCTCAGACCAACCTAACAACAAATGTATCTTAAGCAGTACTACCTCCGTCCCAAAATAAGTGTCTTAACTTTGTACATGTATGTGGCCTTGATGTTAAATTGACTGCTGGAATCTACTAAAGTGTTGTTGGTTTCGACTAAAGTTGAGAGACTTATTTTGGGATGGAGGGATTAGTTCCATCTGCAATAGAGATTAAAGTTCGACGAGATTTGTATTTAAGACACTCAAAAGATATTCTGGGACTACTCGTTGAGCTGCCGTCCACAGTAACTAGGAGTAGCAATTAAAGGAACTTACTCCCATGGAAGATCACCGACAAGCATCCAGTCAGCGTCCTTGTCTTCGTATGTAAGGACATACTCTTGATCTTGGAGGGAATCAACATTTGAACGATTAGTGAGCCTGTCCTTGGTTGATGGTTTGCGCAGCGAGCTTTGACCTTTAGAATCAGAGATGGATGTTATGTTATTACTCGCAAATAGTAATTTTACACTTCCAGCGTCCAGGCTTTAGCAAGTTGGCAAAGATGGAAACTACTACTAGTAGAACTGAACACCTAGGTAATACCACTGGATCCGTTGAAACGCAAAGATGGAAACTACTACTAGTAGAAGAAGTGAACACTAACCAGTGATGAAGCAGCTGAACATCTTCTGAAGTGCCATGGAGAGATCCTCGTAGCTGGAATACATCTTGAGGTCCACCTTCCTGAGGTACGGGGCGCCATCCATGCTCACCTTGACGTAGTGAGGCGCAGCGTCGTCTGCCCCCTTGGCCTTGGAGGCGCTCGCCGCCAGCGTGTTCTTCCGGTAGTTGCGCACGGGCGGCCATCCCACAACCTGCGCCCTGGGCAAGAGAAGGCCCCGTCGATCAGCAGCGGCCAGCCAACAGCGCGTCCAATTTCAGAGGCGAATCGAATCGAATCGAATCTTACTTGGCGGCCGGCGGGGCTGCGGAGGGCGGCTTCTCCTCGGCCCTGGCGGTGGCGGAGCATCCGCGGCGGGGGGAGGCGTCGGGGAAGGCGCGCTTGGAGGCGGCCTTGTGGGAGGCGGGGCCGAGGGTGAGCGCCGGCGCGACGACGTCGACGGAGCCGTCGCGGTCGGGGGACTCGGATCCCGGGAGGCCGAGGCGGAGCGTGAGGCGGGGCCCGGCGTCGGCGGCGGGGCTGGGCGAGGAGGAGCAGGAGGAGGAAGAGGTGGGGGCGGAGAGGCCGATGTAGTCGTGCGGCTCGAGGGGCGGCGACATTGGAGCGGGTGGGGTGGGGTGGGGGAGTGGAGGAGGGGGAGAGGTTCTCTTCTCTATGCTTTGGAGGGAGGCGAGTGGGGAGGGGAGGGGAGTGGGAGACGACTTGTTAATAAAAGTGGCCGACCGGGAGGATTTATTTTGCCCGGGGTTTTCTTTTCTTTATGCGTGGCCGTTGTCCGCTTGTCCTCTTGTCTGCTGCCGCTTGTGCGCTCTGGCAGTCGCCTCTGCCTGCGCCACCTTGTTTCTGTGCGTCTCCCTCGACGAGTGGTACACTTCGACCATTGTTCGGAGCAACAAGTCAAACCAAGAGGTACTACTGTACTGTAATTTTTATTTTTGTTTAATTCTCTTTGTTATTGTAAATTTCGGGCATTGGATGGCGCTGCTTGATAACTGCCTCAACATCGACTAGGCCCGTCCCGTCCGGCGTCCGGACTTGTCTGCTAATGGCTCCAGCTAGGAGCGCGAGGTGACAGCTTCCCCGGCAGAAGAAACTGTCTAGTAAATGCTTGCAGTTGCAGGTGACAACCAGCCAGAAGAAGATAAAACGGAAGTACTTCACACACGACACAACAGTGAACGACACTTGCACGATTGCAAATCCAGCCGTTTGCTGCTGTTTTATACTTGCCCATCGACGGTGTGATACGCATGTCGTGCAATGATCGGCTGGTAAACGTCGTCCCTGTAGCGGTGCTCAAGATAAAACGCGATGTTTTACGTTCTCTCCTAAGACATGTTGGGACGAAGGTACGTGTGATGCACGTTCGAAACCTTCTAAGACAAGTTTGTTCCCTTCTGACTTGTTGGGCCAAAAACCGCCCGCAAGTTCAGCCTAATTCGGCTCCACGCGTGGCGAACGAAATACTAGTAGTCCCGGTTTGACGAGCGCGCAAGGCGGAGCGGTTGTGGGTGCCGGGGCGCAGCGCGCGTAGCTGCCGACACGAGAGCTGCCGGCCCTCCGACAGCGCCGCGGAGACGTCGCTCTCTCCCACCGCACCGCACCCGTTCAGGTTTCCCGTTCCCCACCACTACGTACAGTACAGGGCTCTCGTGCTCGGTGCCGCTGCTCTGCGCCACGCCGATCGGATGAGACGGGTCGCGCTCGCGGCCATGGATGTCGCCCCGCCCGCTCGCCGGTCGCCGTATGGTGGACGTCATGTGCACGCGCGCACCGGCGTTCCAGTGCGCCACCCGAGCATCGCGCGCGCAGGCTTGCCCACGGCGCATGCGTTGGACGCCTCCTTGCGTACGTCAGGATACGATCGGACGGCACGTAAACGTTAATGAACCTTTGGGGGCTTTCCGCACGTAATGCGGATTTTCAGTGTCATTCCTAATTTCCTTGGACGCCTCCTTGACACCATAAAGATTAGCTTGCATCTCCTACGCGCCTGCAAATGTTCAAACCGGACGGTCCTAGGCCTCCGAGTCAGCCCTTGCCCGGTCCGCCGTCTGCCCACCGCCGCGATTGAACAGTCGGAGCCCTTCAAGATGTTCGTCGTCCCGCCGGACCCGGACAAGCCCGCTCGCTTGGCCCGATTCACGGAATGGCAGGGGCGGCGAGCGAGGGGGAAAGCCACCAAGAAGGTCGTGGTCGCGGCAGCAGCTCCTCAACCACAATAGACTGATGTGCCGATACCGCGCGGGCAACAACGTCCACGTCGTATTAGGACGCCGGCATGTAAACAGCCAGCACGAGACGCCTTCCACTGTACACCGTCGACCTCAACACGAACTACACGTTCACAGAGTCGCAACCGCCACAACTCGTACGGTTGCACTCTTTGTTCAAGGAGCTCTCACTCGATGGTGACTGGTCATTGTTCTACGGAAGGCCTCCCCAAGGTCGATGGCGGCCAGTGACGTCGATGGTAGCCAGTGATGAGGCGATGATGAACATGATTCACAACGATGGCGGCCACGAGGGCTGACAATTCAACGACGACTACTCGCCGCATCCAGAGCCGAACGCCGAACGTGCCTGACCCGAACAGAAAGAAGGCAAGAGGTTTGCCGTACCTGAACAAAGAGGGTGATTGTTGTACAACACATGGTTGGGCACGGGTGTTGATCTAATGCATGGTACAAAGCTAAAGGGCTTGGCTTTTTGGCAAGTCGTGCATGATTTCTTTCATGAGCAAAAGAACTACCTCCTTGCGATGAAGGAGGGATCCATGACCGCGATGCGAAGTTGCCAGCCATCGATGGTACATCATTTAACATGAGGCCAACAAGCATTGCATTCATATACACAAACAATAAAAGGGTGATCAAATGGCATGCCAATCTTTTTTTAGAACGAAGGCTCTGTTGGAAATATGCCCTAGAGGCAATAATAAAATTGTTATTATTATATTTCCTTGTTCATGATAATTGTCTATTGTTCATGCTATAATTGTATTAACTGGAAACCGTAATACCGTGTGAATACATAGACCACAACATGTCCCTAGTGAGCCTCTAGTTAACTAGCTCGTTGATCAATAGATGGTTATGGTTTCCTGACCATGGACATTGGATGTCATTGATAGAGGATCGCATCATTAGGAGAATGATGTGATGGACAAGACTCAATCCTAAGCATAGCACAAGATCGTGTAGTTCGTCTGGTAAAGCTTTTCTAATGTCAAGTATCATTTCCTTAGACCATGAGATGCAACTCCCGGATACCGTAGGAATGCTTTGGGTGTACCAAACGTCACAACGTCACTGGGTGGCTATAAAGGTGCACTACAGGTATCTCCGAAAGTGTTTGTTGGGTTGACACGAATCGAGACTGGGATTTTGTCACTACGTATGACGGAGAGGTATCTCTGGGCCCACTCGGTATTGCATCATCATAATGACCTCAATGTGACTAAGTAGTTAGTCACGGGATCATGCATTACAGAACGAATAAAATGACTTGCCGGTAACGAGATTGAACGAGGTATTGGGATACCGACGATCGAATCTCGGGCAAGTAACGTACCGATTGACAAAGGGAATTGTATACGGGATTGCTTGAATCCTTGACATCGTGGTTCATCCGATGAGATCATCGTGGAACATGTGGGAGCCAACATGGGTATCCAGATCCCATTGTTGGTTATTGGCCGGAGAATGTCTCGGTCATGTCTGCATGGTTCCCGAACCCGTAGGGTCTACACACTTAAGGTTCGGTGACGCTATAGTTGTTATGGGAAATAGTATGTGGTTACCGAAGGTAGTTCGGAGTCCCGGATGTGATACCGGACGTCACGAGGAGTTCCGGAATGGTTCAGCGGTGAAGATCGATATATTGGACGAAGGGTATTGGAGTCCTAAGTGTTCCGGGTACTGTGTTATGGCGAAGATGACCTAAAAGTGTTTGGGAGCCCGGCAAGTGTTGGAGGGCCTCATGGGCCAAAGGGAAGGGCAAACCAGCCCACTAAGGGGTAGTGCGCCCCACACCCTTTCCCATGTTATTTGGGAGGTGGGCGCCTCCACGGCTTGGGAGGCAATCCTCCACCGCTTGGCTTGGGGCAAGTCTCCTAGGATTTTCCTAGGAGATCCAATCTGCTATCGCCGCCCCTAGGGAAACCCTAGGCGCCTCCCTCTCCCTTGCCCCTATATATAGTGGAGGGTGGGAGGGCAGCCGCACCTCTTCCTGGCGCAGCCCCTCCTCCTCCAACACCTCCTCCTCCTCCGTAGTGCTTGGCGAAGCCTGCGCAGAGAACCACAAGCTCCACCACCACGCCGTCGTGCTGCCGGAGCTCTCCCTCAACTTCTCCTCTCCCCTTGCTGGATCAAGAAGGAGGAGACGTCCCCAGGTTGTACATGTGTTGAACGCAGAGGCGCCGTCCGTTCGGCGCTAGATCGGATCTTCCGCGATTTAAATCGCCACGAGTACGACTCCATCAACCGCGTTCTTGTAACGCTTCCGCTTAGCGATCTTCAAGGGTATGAAGATGCACTCCCTCTCTCTCTCGTTGCTAGAATCTCCATAGATTGATCTTGGTGATGCGTAGAAAATTTTGAATTTCTGCTACGTTCCCCAACAGTGGCATCATGAGCTAGGTTTATTGCGTAGATTCTATGCACGAGTAGAACACAAGTAGTTGTGGGTGTTGGTTTGTTCAATTTGCTTACCGTTACTAGTCTTATCTTGTTTCGGCGGTATTGTGGGATGAAGCGGACCGGACCGACCTTACACGTACGCTTACGTGAGACAGGTTCCATCGACTGACATGCACTTGTTGCATAAAGGTGGCTAGCGGGTGCCAGTCTCTCCCACTTTAGTCGGATCAGATTCAATGAAAAGGGTCCTTATGAAGGGTAAATAGCAATTGGCATATCACCGTTATGGCTTTTGCGTAGGTAAGAAACGTTCTTGCTAGAAACCCATAGCAGCCACGTAAAACATGCAACAACAATTAGAGGACGTCTAACTTGTTTTTGCAGCATATGCCGTGTGATGTGATATAGCCAAAAGGATGTGATGAATGATATATATGTGGTGTATGAGATTGATGATGTTCTTGTAATAGGAATCACGACTTGCATGTCGATGAGTATGACAACCGGCAGGAGCCATAGGAGTTGTCTTAATTTATTGTATGACCTGCGTGTCATTGAATAACGCCATGTAATTATTTTACTTTATTGCTAAACCGTTAGCCATAGTAGTAGAAGTAATAGTTGGCGAGAATGATATTGGCCATATCATGTCACTATTTGATTGCATGAGATGTTTATCATGTTTTTGCATCTTATTTGCTTAGAACAACGGTAGCATAAATAAGATGACCCCTCATAAAATTTCAAGAAAGTGTTCCCCCTAACTGTGCACCGTTGCGAAGGTTCGTTGTTTCGAAGCACCACGTGATGATCGGGTGTGATAGATTCGGGTGTAAGCCAGATTTACACATGCAAAACACTTAGGTTGACTTGACGAGCCTAGCATGTACAGACATGGCCTCGGAACACAAGAGATCGAAAGGTCTAACATGAGTCGTATAACAGATGCGATCAACATGAAGATGTTCACCAATGATGACTAGTCTGTCTCACGTGATGATCGGACACGGCCTAGTTGACTCGGATCATGTATCACTTAGATGACTAGAGGGATGTCTATCTAAGTGGGAGTTCATTAAATAATTAGATGAACTTAATTATCATGAACATACTCAAAAGGTCTTTGCAAATTATGTCGTAACTTGCGCTTTAGTTCTACTGTTTTAGATATGTTCCTAGAGAAAATTTAGTTGAAAGTTGATAGTAGCAATTATGCGGACTATGTCCGTAAACTAAGGATTGTCCTCATTGCTGCACCGAAGGCTTATGTCCTTAATGCACCGCTCGGTGTGCTGAACCTCAAACGTCGTCTGTGGATGTTGCGAACATCTGACATACACGTTTTGATGACTACGTGATAGTTCAGTAATGTTAAACGGTTTAGAATTGAGGCGCCGAAGACGTTTTTGAAACGTCGCAGAACATATGAGATGTTCAAAGGGCTGAAATTGGGATTTTAGGCTCATGCCCATGTCAAGAGGTATGAGACCTCTGACGAGTTTCTTAAGCCTTCAAACTAAGGGAGAAAAGCTCAATCATTGAGCATGTGCTCAGATTGTCTGAGTACTACAATCACTTGAATCGAGTGGGAGTTAATCTTGCAGATGAGATAGTGATGGTTCTCCATAGTCACTGCCACCAAGCTATTAGAGCTTCGTGATGAACTATAACATATCAGGGATAGACATCATGATCCTTGAGCAATTCGCGATGTTTGACACCGCGAAAGTAGAAACCAAATAGGAGCATAAATTGTTGATGGTTGATAAAACCACTAGTTTCAAGAAGGTCAAGGGCAAGAAGGGATACTTCATGAAACGGCAAATCAATTGCCGCTCTAGTGAAGAAACCCAGGGTTGAACCCAAACCCGAGACTAAGTGCTTTTGTAATGAGGGAACGGTCACTGAAGCAGAACTACCCTAGATAGTTGGTAGATGAGAAGGCTGGCAAGGTTGATAGAAGTATATTGCATATACATTATATTAAATGTGTACTTTACTAGTACTCCTAGTAGCACCAGGATATTAAGATATCGATTCGGTTGCTAAGTGTTAGTAACTCGAAATAAAAGAGCTGCGGAATAAACGGAGACTAGCTAAAGGTGAGATGACGATGTGTGTTGGAAGTGTTCCAAGGTTGATGTGATCAAGCATTGCCTGCTCCCTCTACCATCGAGATTGGTGTTAAACCTAAATAATTGTTATTTGGTGTTTGCGTTGAGCATAGACATGATTGGATTATGTTTATCGCAATACGATTATTCATTTAAAGAGAATAATGGTTACTCTATTTATTTGAATAATACCTTCAATGGTCTTGCACCTAAAATGAATGGTTTATTGAATCTCGATTGTAGTGATACACATGTTCATGCCAAAAGATATAAGATAGTAATGATAGTACCACCTACTTGTGGCACTGCCATTTGAGTCATATTGGTATAAAATGCATGAAGAAGCTCCATGTTGATGGATCTTTGGACTCACTCGTTTTTGAAAAGTTTGAGACATGCGAACCATGTCTATTGGTGTATACGCATGAAGAAACTCCATGCAGATGGATCGTTTGGACTCACTTGATTTTGAATCACTTGAGACATGCAAATCATACCACATGGGCAAGATGACTGAAAGGCCTCGTTTTCAGTGAGATGGAACAAGAAAGCAACTTGTTGGAAGTAATACATTTTGATGTGTGCATTCCAATGAGTGTTGAGGCACGCAGTGGATATCGTTATGTTCTTGCTTCACAGATGATTTGAGTAGATGCTAAGTATATTTACTTGATGAAACACAAGTCTAAATTATTGAAAGGATCAAGTAATTTCAGAGTGAAGTTGAAGATCGTCGTGACAAGAGGATAAGATGTCTATGATATGATCATAGAGATGAATATCTAAGTTACGAGTTTGGCACACAATTAAGACATTGTGGAAATTGTTTCACAACTAATACCGCCTGGAACACCATAGTGTGACATCATAGCTACACCCTATTGGATATGGTGCATACCATGATGTCTCTTATCGAATTACCACTATCATTTATGGGTTAGGCATTAGAGACAACCACATTCACTTTAAATAGGGTACCACGCAATTCCGTTGAGACAACACCGTATGAACTATGGTTTGGAGAAACCTAAGTTGTTGTTTCTTAAAAGTTTGGGGCTGCGACGCTTATGTGAAAAAGTTTCAGGCTGATAAGCTCGAACCCAAAGCGGATAAATGCATCTTCATAGGACACCCAAAAACAGTTGGGTATACCTCCTACCTCAGATCCGGAAGCAAAAGGGATTGCTTCTAGAACCGGGTCCTTTCTCGAGGAAAAGTTTCTCTTGTTCTCTTGAAAGAATTGAGTGGGAGGATGTTGGAGACTTGATGAGGTTATTAAACCATCGCTTCAACTAGTGTGTAGCAGGGCACAGGAAGTTGTTCCTAGGGCGCTGAAAGCACAAGTGCTCCCTAGGTGGTTTTGGTAATTAATGTCAACATATCTCTTGTTGGACTAACACTTTTATCTAGTATGTTTCAGATAAGTTCAACAATGGAGTGGCATGGACTAAAGGATGTGGGAACTCCTTCTAGATGCTCGGGACAAAGGATTGGCTCAAGCTTCAAGCTCAAGACTCTTCATTTCATATTTTTAGTGGTCCAAGATCACATTGAGTCTATAGGAAAAGCCAATACTATCAAGGAGGGATGAGGTGTTGCTTAATGATCCTCTTGCTTCATGTGCTTAGTGATATGCTCCAAAACCCTCAACTACTTTCCCACTTCCACAAATGACCTAAACCTAAAGCCAAAATCGGTCACACCGATTCTTCCTATCCGGCGCCACCGATTTTAGATGTCTTAGCCACTGCCACAAACCCTAAGCAAATCGGTCCTACCGATAGGGATCTCGGTCTCACCGAGATGGGATTGTAATATCTCTGTGTATGTCCATTGCCAAGATCGGTCTCACCGAGTTTGAGCAATCGGTACTACCGAGATTACAATGCAAACTCTCTGGATAACTTATTACCAAAATCGGTCCCACCGAGTTTGAGTAATCGGTCCCACCGAGTTTGCCTGACCAACTCTCTGGAAAGCTTATTACCAAAATCGGTCTCACCGAGTTTGTGTAATCGGTCTTACCGAGATTACGTTATGCCCTAACCCTAACCAAATCGGTCTCACCGAGTTGCATTTCGGTCCCACCGAAAACCCTAACGGTCACATTATTTGCTAAATCGGTCTGACCGAGTTTAACGATTCGGTCCCACCGAGTTTGGTAGATTGTGTGTAACGGTTAGATTTTGTGTGGAGGCTATATATACCCCTCCACATCCTCTTCATTCGTGGGGAGAGCCATCGACCGAACCTACACTTCCAAAGATACATTTTCGAGAGAGAACTACCTACTCATGTGTTGAGGCCAAGATATTCCATTCCTACCATATGAATCTTGATCTCTAGCCTTCCCCAAGTTGCTTTCCACTCAAATCTTCTTTCCACCAGATCCAAAACCTATGAGAGAGAGTTGAGTGTTGGGGAGACTATCATTTGAAGCACAAGAGCAAGGAGTTCATCATCAACGCACCATTTGTTACTTCTTGGAGAGTGGTGTCTCCTAGATTGGCTAGGTGTCACTTGGGAGCCTCCGACAAGATTGTGGAGTTGAACCAAGGAGTTTGTAAGGGCAAGGAGATCGCCTACTTTGTGAAGATCTACCGCTAGTGAGGCAAGTCCTTCGTGGGCGACGACCATGGTGGGATAGACAAGGTTGCTTCTTCATGGACCCTTCGTGGGTGGAGCCCTCCGTGGACTCACAAGAACTGCTACCCTTCGTGGGTTGAAGTCTCCATCAACGTGATGTACGATAGCACCACCTATCGGAACCACGCCAAAAACATATGTGTCTCCAATTGCGTTTGAATCCTCCAAACCCTTCCCTTTACTTTCTTGCAAGTTGCATGCTTTACTTTCCGCTGCTCATATACTCTTTGCATGCTTGCTTGATATGTATTGTGAATGTTAAACTTGTGCCTAATCTCCACTTAAACTTAAGGAAACTTAAAAACTGCAACTTTGGTACTTAGTGTCTAATCACCCCCCTCTATACACCTCTTTCAAGGTCCTACAAGTGGTATCAGAGCATTGGTCTCCATTGCTTTGGTTTAATCACCATTGAAGGAAGATGGATGAGTCTACTATTGGGAGTCTTAGACATAGAGTGCCTATTCTTGATGGAGAGTATTTTCATGAGTGGAAAAATGAGATGCTTGTTATTTTCAATCAATATCATTTGAACAAGTACATTGCTAGCCCTTGTGCACCTTATGTTGATCCTATGCATCCTACCCATGATGAGTCAGTTGACATGATTAGGAATCTTAGAACTGCCGAACTTATCATTAGAGGATTGCCTAGAAACTTGATTGGATGCTTGCCTACTTTCAAGTGTGCGTACACTATATGGAAATTTCTTGAGGAACGATTTCCAGATTATTCCTTGAAAAATCTTGATGAAATTCTCCATAAGTCTATTGCTTTGAGTAAGATGAATTCTAGTGATCCTATGTTTGGTGATCGTCTATTTGAGCTTACAAACCTTATGCGTGCCAAAGGAAATGTTGGGATTATTAGTGATATTATTTCCGAAGCTATAAAAATTCATAATCAAGATCATTGTCAAACTCATTCTAATGAATCACCCTCTCTAGGATTTGATCCACCACATGACGATGTTGAACATGGATACTATGATGAGGATGATGATAGTGACTTCGATCTTGATGATGCAATGAGACATTTTAGTCTTATGGCAAATCTTCGGGGATATATGTCAGGAGGAAAGGAATGGGTTCTTGATAGTGGATGTACCGATCACATGACCGGAGATAAAGACATGTTTCGTGAGCTTGCTGATAATGATAGTCCTCGAAAGTATGTCACTTTTGGTGACAACTCAAAGGGTAAGGTGGTTGGCCTCGGTAAGGTGGCCATATCACATGATAGCTCCATACAAAATGTCATGCTCGTTGAATCTCTTGGATACAACTTACTTTCAGTATCTATACTTGCTGATTTCGGTTTCAATGTCCTATTTACTGAAGTAGATTGCCAAGTGTTTCATCGAGACAACCATAAAATGGTATTTACCGGTGTGCGTAGAGGTGATCTATACATTGTTGATTTCACTAAAAAGGCTCAACCTAAAACTTGCTTCATTGCTAAATCCTCAAAAGGTTGGTTATGGCATAGACGATTAGGTCATGTTGGTATGCGAAACCTTGACAAGCTTATTAAAGGAAATCATATCCTTGGAGTTAACAATGTCATATTTGATAAGGATAGACTTTGCAGTGCTTGTCAAGCAGGTAAATAGGTTGGAGGAAGGCATCCCGTGAAGAACATCATGACCACAAGGAGGCCACTGGAGCTATTACACATGGATCTCTTTGGTCCCAACTCTTACAAGAGTCTCAGTGGAAATTCTTTTGGTCTAGTTATAGTTGATGATTTTTCAAGATTTACGTGGGTGTTCTTTCTCGATGATAAATCGCAGGTCCAAAAGATCTTCAAAAACTTCGCTAGGAAGGCCCAGAATCAATTTGAAGTGAAGATCAAAAAGGTTTGCAGAGACAACGGAACGGAGTTCAAGAACGCAAATGTGGACACCTTTCTTGACGAAGAAGGGATTTCACACGAGTTCTCGGCTACGTACACATCTCAACAAAACGGAGTTGTTGAGAGGAAGAACTGGACACTCATTGAAATGGCGAGAACGATGCTTGATGAGTACAAGACGCCAAAGCACTTTTGGGCAGAAGCGGTTGAGACAGCTTGTCATGCGACAAATCGCTTGTATCTTCACAAGCTACTCGGCAAGACGGCATACGAGCTCCTCACCGGTAACAAACCCCAAGTTGGATACTTTCGAGTATTCGGCTCAAAGTGCTACATTCTTGATAAGCATCGTCGCTCTAAATTTGCTCCTAAATCTCATGAAGGTTTCCTACTAGGTTATGGCTCAAACTCTCACACTTACCGTGTCTACAACAATTTCACCCGAAAGGTTGAAGAGACGGTAGATGTGAAGTTTGATGAATCTAACGACTCGCAAGTAGAGCAATTTCCAATTGATGTAGGAGACAAAGATCCTTCGGAAGCAATTCAAGACTTGTCTATTGGCAAGGTTCGTCCAACGGAGGTGAAGGAGAGCCTCGTCCGTCCAAGTGGAAGCTTCTACTTCACGACAAGGTGAACCAAGAGTTGACACGGAAGCATCCACAAGTGGGACACATCAAGATGAAGAAAACAAGGAAGTGCATCAAGATGAACGTCAAACAACCTCCTTCTCCACCACGACAAGAGAACGACAACGCCAACAATGAAGAAGGCCAAGAAGAAGAACAAGATGAAGAAGATGTTCAACAAAGACCCAAGCAAAAGCTTTCACGAGTTCGAGCAAGAATTGCTAAAGATCATCCCGTCGAGCAAATCTACAATGACATTCAAACCGGGAGAATCACTCGCTCTAAAACTCGTTTAGCTAACTTTTGTGAAAACTATTCTTTCATCTCTAGCATTTAACCTATGAAGGTTGAAGAAGCATTGGAAGATCCGGATTGGATAAATGCCATGCATGAAGAGCTACACAACTTTGAGAGGAACCAAGTTTGGACATTGGTTGAGAAGCCCGACAACAATCACAACGTCATCGGTACCAAATGGGTGTTTCGCAACAAGCAAGATGAAGATGGACAAGTAGTTCGCAACAAAGCACGTCTCATCGCCCAAGGCTACACACAAGTCGAAGGTATGGACTATGGTGAGACTTATGCTCCAGTTGCTAGACTTGAGTCCATTCGCATCTTACTTGCCTATGCTAATCATCATGATATCACCTTGTACCAAATGGACATTAAAAGTGCTTTTCTAAACGGTGAAATAGAGGAGGAAGTTTATGTTAAGCAACCTCCTGGCTTTGTCAACCCTAAGAAACCCAATCATGTTTACAAACTTCACAAAGCTCTTTATGGTCTTAAACAAGCTCCTAGAGCATGGTATAAATGCTTGACCAAGTTCCTTATTGAAAAAGGCTTTGAAATTGGGAAAATTGATTCTACTCTTTCTACTAAAAGGGTTAATGGAGAACTATTTGTGTGCCAAATCTATGTTGATGATATTATATTTGGTTCAACTAACCCTCATTTTAGTGAAAAGTTTGGGAAGCTAATGTCGGAGAAGTTTGAGATGTCTATGATGAGTGAACTCAAATTCTTTCTTGGGTTGCAAATCAAGCAAACTAAGGAAGGTACCTTTGTTTCTCAAACGAAGTACACCAAGGACTTATTCAAGAAGTTCAATATGCAAGAATGCAAAGGTATGTCTACAGCCATGCCTACTAGTGTACATCTTGATTTGACCAAAGATAGTGACCCGGTTGATCAAAAGGTTTATCGCTCTATGATTGGATCATTATTATATCTATGTGCTTCACGTCCCGATATCATGCTAAGTGTGTGCATATGTGCACGATATCAAGCTGCTCCTAAGGATTGTCATCTTAAGGCCGTGAAAAGGATAGTGAGATACTTAATCCATACACCAAACTTTGGCATTTGGTATCCTAAGAGGGCCTCTTTTGATCTTGTTGGCTATTCCAACTCGGACTATGCCGGAGACAAGGTTGATAGAAAGTCCACTTCGGGTACTTGTCAATTTCTTGGTAGATCTCTTGTGTCTTGGTCCTCCAAGAAACAAAACTCGGTATCCTTATCCACTGCCAAAGTGGAATATATTGCCGCTGGTTCATGTTGTGCTCAATTACTTTGGATGACCCAAACTCTTAAAGATTATGGGATATATGTGAAACATGTTCCATTTCTTTGTGACAATGAAAGTGCTATCAAAATTGGTCATAATCATGTGCAACATTCACGAACTAAGCATATTGAAGTTCGTCATCATTTCATTCGAGATCATGTTGCTAAGGGTGACATTGATCTTAAGCATGTTCGCACCGAAAAGCAATTAGCAGATATATTCACTAAACCTCTTGATGAGAAAGTGTTTTGCAGGTTAAGAGGAGAATTGAACATCATTGATGCTTCAAACTTGGAGTAGAAACTCCATTGGATACATGCAAGACATGAGCTTATGACTAATCCTTGATATTTCTCTTATGATGAAAATCTTATGTCTTGGATATATTTGTATCTTGCATATCATCTAACCCATGTAGGTACTTGGTGGAATCAAATTCCATGAGATTGTAATCTACTCACACCTTGAGCAATCTCTACACCACCAAGTCCCTACACTATGGTGGTTGAAGACAAGGAAGCACGGAACTATTCAAACATATCCTTTGACAAATTCTATGTTGAGCTTCATGATTGTCATTTTTGGATACACAAGTGCTCTTCCTTGCAAGAACTAACCCATGTAGGTAGATGAACTCACATTCCAAGTGGTGCTCCAAATTCTTGATGAGCTACATCAACCTTGAGCAACTCACACAAGTTCAACTACATGGACAACACCATCAACCAAGGTATGTTATTCCATCTTAGAGAAGCTTTACTCCAAGTCATGAGCTAAAGCAACTCGACAAGATGTGAACACATCAAGATGCTTAAACGAAAAATGGCAACCCCATTTTGAGCTTAAACGATGAGTATGACCTATGATCAAGTGATCTCACTTGACTCCTAAGTCAATATACTCTAACATAGGTGACTTTGTTGCCGACCATCTCTAGATGAAGTTCTCTAGTGTTCTTTTCTGTGTTTTTGCATTTGTCACATGCATATTTGTTTCCCCTTTAAAAAAACTTCATCTAGATTTCTTTCTGTTTGCTCTGCATTTTCTGCATCCAATTCATTGCACATCTTTCAGTAAATTCCTTGCAAATTTTTGTGAGATCTTACTAGTCTAGTGAGCTGAGGTGACTAGTGTTTTCTCTGAGATGAACTCGGTTTCACCGATTTGTTATTTTCGGCCCAACCAAATCCTTTCGGTACAACCGAAGCATACCACTCGGTGCCACCAATTTCACATCAGGAAAACAGTTTGCCACATAATCTATGTTTCTACTGATCCAGCTCCACTCAATGAATCTTGTCCTCTACAAGCATCACATTTTTATCATTGCTTTGTGTTGTGTCTCAAGGACCAAACCCATTAGACAGATTCCAGAAGACCCTTCTTGGAAATTGATATCAAAGGGGGAGAGAGAGAACATCAAAGCTTATCATTTAGAAAGAGATCCTTAAGGGGGAGAGAAATCTTCAAGGGGAGAGAGAGATCTCCAGGGGGAGAGACTACTTAAGTAGAAAGTATTTCTCAAGGATCCCAGATGCTTGGTGTTCAAGAGGAGAGATGCTCACATGTCTTCTTGAGGGGAGAGACATGTTCATATGATCTGTTGTGCTTATTTGCATTAGCATACATTAGCTCTGATCATCATTCATATCTTCTTTCAGCTCTGATTTTTCAGTTCTGATTTTCTATCCCCTATCTTCTCCCAGTATCCCATGCTAGATTCAGGGGGAGCAAGACATCTAAGGGAAAGAAATCACTTAAATTCATTGCACATCTTTACTCTTGGGGACATGTCTAATCCAATGTGGTACTTAGTACTCACTCTCTACATGTCATCCCAGTCTTGGTATTCTTGTGGTTTCTTCTGTTTGCTCTGGCTAGTAGATGTATCTGTGTTATCTAACCTTGTTTACGCAGGTTCATCCCATCCCAAGCCAACTCAAGACTACAAGGTAAGTATATGCATCACAATCATGTGTATGAGGAATTCTTGCTGATGTACATACTGTTTGCAAGAAGGACTCATGAGCATGAAGGTATTTTATTTAATATTCTTTGCTCTGATACATATGGCCAAGATACATGTAACACATTGCCTGCTCTATAGGAGATTACCTATACATGTAACACATTTTAGCTTTACTTGCTATTCCTTATATCTTTATCTAAAGCTTTGATGTATGTTGTCATCAATTACCAAAAAGGGGGAGATTGAAAGCACAAGTGCTCCCTAGGTGGTTTTGGTAATTAATGTCAACATATCTCTTGTTTGACTAACACTTTTATCTAGTATGTTTCAGATAAGTTCAACAATGGAGTGGCATGGACTAAAGGATGTGGGAACTCCTTCTAGATGCTCAGGACAAAGGATTGGCTCAAGCTTCAAGCTCAAGACTCTTCATTTCATATTTTTAGTGGTCCAAGATCGCATTGAGTCTATAGGAAAAGCCAATACTATCAAGGAGGGATGAGGTGTTGCTTAATGAGCCTCTTGCTTCATGTGCTTAGTGATATGCTCCAAAACCCTCAACTACTTTCCCACTTCCACAAATGACCTAAACCTAAAGCCAAAATCGGTCACACCGATTCTTCCTATCCGACGCCACCGATTTTAGATGTCTTAGCCATTGCCACAAACCCTAAGCAAATCGGTCCTACCGATAGGGATCTCGGTCTCACCGAGATGGGATTGTAATCTCTCTGTGTATGTCCATTGCCAAGATCGGTCTCACCGAGTTTGAGCAATCGGTACTACCGAGATTACAATGCAAACTCTCCGGATAACTTATTACCAAAATCGGTCCCACCGAGTTTGAGTAATCGGTCCCACCGAGTTTGCCTGACCAACTCTCTGGAAAGCTTATTACCAAAATCGGTCTCACCGAGTTTGTGTAATCGGTCTTACCGAGATTACGTTATGCCCTAACCCTAACCAAATCGGTCTCACCGAGTTGCATTTCGGTCCCACCGAAAACCCTAACGGTCACATTATTTGCTAAATCGGTCTGACCGAGTTTAACGATTCGGTCCCACCGAGTTTGGTAGATTGTGTGTAACGGTTAGATTTTGTGTGGAGGCTATATATACCCCTCCACCTCCTCTTCATTCGTGGAGAGAGCCATCATACTGAACCTACACTTCCAGCATAGATTTTCTGAGAGAGAACTACCTACTCATGTGTTGAGGCCAAGATATTCCATTCCTACCATATGAATCTTGATCTCTAGCCTTCCCCAAGTTGCTTTCCACTCAAATCTTCTTTCCACCAGATCCAAAACCTATGAGAGAGAGTTGAGTGTTGGGGAGACTATCATTTGAAGCACAAGAGCAAGGAGTTCATCATCAATGCACCATTTGTTACTTCTTGGAGAGTGGTGTCTCCTAGATTGGCTAGGTGTCAGTTGGGAGCCTCCGACAAGATTGTGGAGTTGAACCAAGGAGTTTGTAAGGGCAAGGAGATCGCCTACTTGGTGTTGATCTACCGCTAGTGAGGCAAGTCCTTCGTGGGCGACGACCATGGTGGGATAGACAATGTTGCTTCTTCGTGGACCCTTCGTGGGTGGAGCCCTCCGTGGACTCGCGCAACCGTTACCCTTCGTGGGTTGAAGTCTCCATCAACGTGATGTACGATAGCACCACCTATCGGAACCATGCCAAAAACATCCGTGTCTCCAATTGCGTTTGAATCCTCCAAACCCTTCCCTTTACTTTCTTGCAAGTTGCATGCTTTACTTTCCGCTGCTCATATACTCTTTGCATGCTTGCTTGATATGTATTGTGAATGTTAAACTTGTGCCTAATCTCCACTTAAACTTAAGGAAACTTAAAAACTGCAACTTTGGTACTTAGTGTCTAATCACCCCCTCTAGACACCTGTTCTCAAGGTCCTACAGGCGCCTACACCAATTGAAGTGGAAGCTGATGATAGTGATCATGAAACTTTAGATCAAGTCACTACCAAACCTTGTAGGTCGACAAGGATGCATACTACTTCAGGGTGGTACGTAATCCTGTCTTAGAGGTCATGTTGCTAGACAACAATGAACCTACGAGCTATGGAGAAGCGATGGTGGGCCCGGATTCCGACGAGTGGCTCGAGGCCATAAAATCCGAGAGAGGATCCATGTATGAAAACAAAGTATAGACTTTGGAAGAACTACTTGATGGTCGTAAGGCTGTTGGGTACAGATGGATTTTAAAAAGGAAGACGGACAATGATGGTAAGTGTCACCATTAAGAAAGCTCGACTTGTTGCTAAGATGTTTTCCGACAAGTTCAAGGAGTTGACTACGATGAGACTTTCTCACTCGTAGCGATGCTAAGAGTCTGTTGGAATTATATTAGCAGTTACTGCATTATTTATGAAATCTTGCAGATAGGATGTCAAGTATAATTTCCTTAGACCATGAGATTGTGCAACTCCCAGATACCGTAGGAATGCTTTAGGTGTACCAAACGTCACAATGTAACTGGGTGGCTATAAATGTGCACTACAGGTATCTCCGAAAGTGTCTGTTGGGTTGGCACGAATCGAGACTGGTATTTGTCACTCCGTATGACGGAGAGGTATCTTTGGGCCCACTCGGTATTGCATCATCATAATGAGCTCAATGTGACTAAGTAGTTAGTCACGGGATCATGCATTACGTAATGAGTAAAGTGACTTGCCAGTAACGAGATTGAACGAGGTATTGGGATACCGACAATTGAATCTCGGGAAAGTAACGTACCGATTGACAAAGGGAATTGTATACGGGATTGCTTGAATCCTTGACATCGTGGTTCATCCAATGAGATCATCGAGGAACATGCGGGAGCCAACATGGGTATCCAGATCCCGCTGTTGGTTATTGGCCGGAGAACGTCTCGGTCATGTCTGCATGGTTCCCGAACCCGTAGGGTCTACACACTTAAGGTTCGGTGACGTTAGAGTTGTTATGGGAAATAGTATGTGGTTATCGAAGGTAGTTCGGAGTCCCGGATGTGATCCCGTACGTCACGAGGAGTTCCGGAATGGTCCGGCGGTGAAGATCGATATATTGGACGAAGGGTATTGGAGTCCGGAAGTGTTCCGGGGGTACCAGGCTATGGCCAGCATGACCGAAAGGTGTTTCGAGAGCCCCGACAAGTGTTGGAGGGCCTCATGGGCCAAAGGGGAAGGGGCAAACCAGCCCACTAAGGGGTGGTGAGCCCCCCACACCCCTTCCCACGGTATTTGGGGAGGTGGGAGCCTCCACCTGCTTGGGAGGCAATCCTCCACCTGCTTGGCTTGGGGGGCAAGTCTCCCTAGGATTTTCCCTAGGGAGATCCAATCTGCTTGGCCGCCGCCCCCGAGGGGAAACCCTAGGGCGCCTCCCCCTCTCCCCTTGCCCCTATATATAGTGGAGGGGTGGGAGGGCAGTCACACCTCTTCCCTAGCGCAGCCCCCTCCCTCCTCCAACACCTCCTCCTCCTCCTCCGTAGTGCTTGGGAAAGCCCTGCAGGAGAACCACAAGCTCCACCACCACTCCGTCGTGCTGCCGGAGCTCTCCCTCAACTTCTCCTCTTCCCTTGCTGGATCAAGAAGGAGGAGACGTCCCCACGCTGTACGTGTGTTGAACGCGGAGGCGCCGTCCGTTTGGCGCTAGATCGGATCGTCCACGATTTGAATCGCCGCGAGTACGACTCCATGAACCGCGTTCTTGTAACGCTTCCGCTTAGCGATCTTCAAGGGTATGAAGATGCGCTCCCCCTCTCTCTCTCGTTGCTAGAATCTCCATAGATTGATCTTGGTGATGCGTAGAAAATTTTGAATTTCTGCTACGTTCCCCAACAGGCTCAAGAAGAGCCCGACTTTGAATTAACAAAGCCATCAACCGTCCATGGATTACACAAGGCCACCAATACAACCAACTGAAAACAGAAAAGAAAACAAACTGCATGTACACGATGATGCTGAAGCAGCTTACAAGCACCAAAGACTACACGCCCTATGGAAGTAAACAATAAGCACTAGCATGTAGTCGACGGAGTCCTCCAAGTGAACTTTAGTCAGTACGACAAACATAGGGGAACTTCCGGCGGAGCCATTGCTCAACGACGATGAACCGGGCCCTCATCTACCCTAGAAGGTGCAATTCGAAACCATGCCGCTCCTCTCCAAATCCAGAGGGGACCCCTGCCCTTCGCCTTGGCTCGAAAGGCGTCGGACCGCCGGAAGATGGAATTGCCCTCCCTAGAGAAAGGAAAGGGCATGATTTTGGGCACCAAGGGACAGCTCGACACGCCGCTGCACGAAGGGTGCCAAAAGAAGGTCCACACCGCAGCCCACTGATACAAGCACGAAGAGGAAAAACTGCACAGCTGTCACTAAACAAACAAACAACAAGGAGAAAATGGAGCATCCATAACTGGAATGAGATCAACCCGCGGAATCAGCTCGTGACCTTGCAACCGCATCTGGTTGCTGCCAATACAAAGGAGAGGATGCCTATCCCCTCCCTGCCCAAGGCAGAGACGTTGAGCAAGCAAGCATAGATCAGCCAATGGCCAAATCGAGAGGACAACAGACCGACACTAATTCAGAGACAAAGCATCATGCTCCAAATCCCTCGCCGAAGACGCAGCCACCCAGCCACCACCGCCCAGCACCACAGCACTCTCCCACCTTGCCCAAGCCGGCACCTTCAAGAAGGAGGCGGCGCATGCCGCGCCGTTGTCGACCTGTCTCGGCAAGACATGGGATTTCTCCCGGGCATGGAGCAGGAAGGAGAGGGCACAAACCTCGATGGCGCCTCCCAGGAGGGTAACGGCACCGACCGGTGTCGCCGCCGTTGAGGCTAGAGCACACCAGCCAAGGATTTTTCCCGACTCGGTCCGCACCTCCGAGCAGCCCAACACTGGATCCGGCGGCCAGAGGCCACCGACGACCAGATCCGACAGGGCAAAGTGCTGCGTGGGGGAGGAAGACCGCCTTCAGATCTAGCCGCGAGCGAGGAGGGCGCAACACCCGCTGCAACCGGCGACAACTCCCGCCATCCCTCGCCACCCTCGCGGCAAAGGAAATGGAGGGCCACCACCTGCGACGCCGCTTGCAGAAGGAGACAGCGCCACCTTGCCACCCGAGGCCGCCGCCTCGGCGTCAGGAACAGCAGATCCTCGCCGCCGCCATCCTTGACGACCCCGCGGACGGCGCCGGAGGTCTCCTCGGGCGGCGGTGAGGGGGAAGGGGGAGGCGGGAGGGAAGGTTCGGCGGCTAGGGTTTGTTGCCACCTGAGTCTCACCAAGCGGAGCGACGCGGGGGCCGGGGGGATACCTGCTTTCAATTCAAACTCCTGCGGGCTCAATTCGGCCCAATGTGTTTGTCATTATATTGAGCTCGTAAGTTTCGCTTTGTGCTGCTTTATGTGTTTGTCATTGTATTGACCTGCTCTATGCTGCAACTTGTTGATCATGTCGTTGTCTTGCTTTACTAACAAAACCGAGCACACATCTTGTATTGCAAGATTGAGAAAAGGCCATTAGATGCATTCTTGGTTCAAATTGAACAAATAAGTAAGAGCGGAAGCATTGCCCATTCCACTAAGACTGCCAATGCCAAAGCCGTCAGTGAGGACGATGATGTTGGTCCAACCGTCATAGGGATTGCAATAGCCACTCGTGTGGCTAGGTCGAGGGGGGGGGGGGAGTACAAGACAGAGAAGGAGAAGCAAAAAGGGGTGAAGACCAAGATGTCAAAGAACTTCAAGGGCATCATGACGAAGAATGAGGAGACATGTGTCAGGCACAATGAGGCGAAGGAGGAAAAGAAGGCATAGATGTTGAAAGGATCGATATAATTGACAAGAAGGGGGGGGGTTGAATAGGCAACTAACAATTTTTAGTTTTTCTTTACCAAATTAAACTTTGCATGAAAGTAGGCTGTCTAGATATGCAACTAGGTGAGCAACCTATATGATGCAACAACAACAAGCACACAAGCAAGCAATGGATACAACACAATATAAACTTGCACAAGTAAAGGTGAGAGATAACCAAGAGCGGAGTCGGTGGAGACGAGGATGTGTTAACGAAGTTCCTTCCCTTTGAGAGGAAGTGCGTCTCCGTTGGAGCGGTGTGGAGGCACAATGCTCCCCAAGAAGCCACTAGGGCCACCGTATTCTCCTCATGCCCTCACACAATGCGATGCCGTGATTCCACTATTGGTGCCCTTGGAGGCGACGATCGAACCTTTACAAACAAGGTTGGGGCAATCTCTACAGCTTAATTGGAGGCTCCCAACGACACCACAAAGCTTCACCACAATGGACTACGGCTCCGCGGTGACCTCAACCGTCTAGGGTGCTCAAACACCCAAGAGTAACAAAGATTCGCAAGGGATTAGTAGGGGGAATCAAATTTCTATTGGTGGAAGTGTAGATCAAGGCCTTATCAACCAATCCCTAGAGAATCAACAAGTTTGATTGGCTAGGGAGAGAGATTGGTCAAAAATGGAGCTTGGAGCAACAATTGAGCTTAGGGATGGAAGAGGTAGTCAACTCAGAGAAGAAGACCCCCCTTATATAGTGATAGGACAAATCCAACCGCAACCCACTTATCCAGCCCGCGACATGCGGTACTACCGCACAAGACATGCGGTACTACTGCAAGGACCTGCGGTACTACCGCAAGGCACTACGGTACTACCGCTTGCACGGCAGGAGCCAGACCAGCCCTATTGCATTGAAGCAGAGAGCGGTAGAACCGCCGGAGCGGTACTACCGCAAGGAAGGGTTTGTCTGGGCTGGGAAGGCACGGACGAATAAAATTACATCTGTGGCTACTTCTGCTGAGTTTCGATCTGTGCAAAAATCCGACATGGTACTACCACATACACGGAGCGGTACTACCGTGTAGGGCGCGGACGTAAAAAATTACATCCGCCCCTACTTCCGCTCGTGTTGTTGTGCTGGGCCCGAGGGCATGGTACTACCGCGCCTGTGGAGCGGTACTACCGCCTCCCCAGCCGGTACTACCTTGGGCCTCTGCGGTACTACTGCTCCCTTGAGCAGTACTACCGCATGCCACAGCTCAATAACACTGGGAGTTCTTCATTTTGCACAGACACGGATAAACGGACGACGCTCCAAAGAAGCAAAGGAAAAGTGGTGCAAAGGGACAGACGTGTACGTGTTGATTCCACCCTAACCTTTCCGAAGCGGACCCCCTCTTAATAGTATGGCTTTCCTACGACTCAAGTCCACCGAAAAGAAATGTGGAGAAATGCCGTCTTCACTAGGCTCCGAGGGGCATCGAATTGTCTTGTGCCTAAACATGAGATATCTGAAATGCTCAATGCACACGATTAGTCCGCGAACGCATTGTCATCAATCACCAAAACCACATAGGGTGAAATATGCCCTTACAATCTCCCCCTTTTTGGTCGACTGATGACAATACAGGATATGCACATAAGAGTACACAAAAGAATATAAACAAACCCAACATCTACAAAATATAGACAGGCTCCCCCTAGATGTGTGCACTCTATATAAATGCTTTGGATTGCACAAAACACATACTAGGATCAACACTCCCCCTATTTTTATAAACGAGGCATTCCTTGCAACAGTATAAATAACACTAAGCATGGAGCAAGGCAATGAATATGAGCATAAAGTAAAGGGCACAAGATAGCATAGGCTCACAAACTACTTAGCATAATAGACAATAAGATAAGCTTGAGTGCATATGTCTTACACCATATGATAGTATCCGAGACTCACGAACACAAGCACAAGCAAACAAACCAAAGCAACACAAACGAAGGTCCAACGAAACGAAAACAAAGAGACATGAAAGAAAATCCTACACTCTCTCCCCCTTTGGCATCGAGACACCAAAAAGGCAGAGAGGACACCTACGACACGGGTGGTAGCATCCTCTGCAAAGATCACTCAACATGCTCCTCATCGGACTCGGCAGCAGGGATGGTCTCATCCTCAGACTCGGTCCACTGATAGCCCTGCTTGGTCATCCAGTCAGCCTCCGGAGTGATGTTCACCTCTGACCCGCTCTCCACGATCTCGCCAAACGTCCTCAAGATCTTCTTGTCGCGCTGGCGACTCTCCTTGGAAGCAACATGGGTCCTGTACTGCCCCTTGCTTGCATGCAGAACAGGGTCTTCATCTTTGCCTTTAGCTTCTTAGCCCAAGAGGGCTCAGTAGATGGAGGAGCATACCTAGCAGAACTATCCTCAGCCTCCTCCTCCTCCTCAACCTCATCTCATCCACATTCATCCTAGCAGCCTCAGCCTCAGCCCTGGTAGTGGTATTGTCCCACTTGTTCTTCTAACGCAGCTTGATAGGCTCGTGGCGAATCCAGTTTGGAGTAGAAAAGTCTTCCTTCGGAAACATCTTGTCCCAAGTCTTTGAGATCAAGAGGTGCAGGTATGGACCATAGATGGGAACTTTGCGATTGTAAACCGCGGAGCTCATTCCACATGATATGAGAGATGTCCAGAGGTTGTGCAGCATGATGACGCGCCTCCTCACACAGAAGCATCATATCCACGAGATAAGCATGCACCTTATCCTTGTCACCGACGCGTGGAAAGAGAGTGTTGTGGAAGATCTGGTGCATGACATCAAGGAAAGGGTTGAGCACCCAAGACGGAGTGCCATTGGGTAGCTTTTTCTCCACAAGAAATGACATAAGCTTGTCCTTGTTGGCAGACTCTGGGTTGCCGTGAGGGCAAGCACCAATGGGCACATCGAGCCCCTCATCATGGACATGTAGCAGCGTCATGAATTCCTTCCAAGTAGCAGACAACTTCTTCGCATTGGTCATCCAAGTCATAGTCCGTTCCCCATCCGTGTGGAAGTGGACGGAGGCAAAGAACTGCGCCACGAGCTCCGGGTCAAAGTCCATATGGAACGTGGTGAAGTCTTCAATGCCAAACTGCTCCACCAAGTCCAATGCCTCACCAAAGTAGTTCCAGTCCTTCCTCGGATGATTCATATCAATCCACTACATTGGAACATAGAGGTTGTGCTTGGACTTGATGACATCGATGTAGATGAGATTCTGCTGCTTGGTCCAGAACAACTCATTCCCTCTGACATTCTCACGAGGGTTCACATAGGGATTGATCCTCCTTTGAATGATGAACTCAGATAGAGGCATGTAATCCATGCCAAGAACTGGCTCCTTGTACCTGTTTGTGGTCTTCTTGGCATTGCGTGGTTGGGCATTGGAGCCCTCCGGTGCTTCTTGATTGCGAAGCTGCTTAGAGCTTGTGTCGCAGCTTGGATTCGAGCGACAGACATTAGAGCCACTACCTATGACACACAACACAAAAACACACGAGAGAAATGAGAAGGATCAACGCAAATACAAAAACCAAAACAAACGAAACACGTAGGAATAAGATTGGGTAGTCGCAACAAGGTAGTTTAGATGTCAACAGTAGTACCTCACCACTAAGCGGACATAAAAGTTTACTTCTGCTCTAGCCGCGGTAGTACCGCGCCGGGATGGCACGGTAGTACCGCGCCTAGAGCGGAAGTAAAATTTTACTTCCGCGCCTCGAGCGGTAGTACAGCTCTAGAGGAGCGGTAGTACCGCACGAGGCGGATGCGGCCAGAGCGGTAGTACCGCACGGGAGGTGTGGTAGTACCGCTCGGAATCAAATCTGGCACGAAACGGATCTAGGCACATCCGCAACTTTGGATCGGCACTACGGTTGATCAAAAATACTGTGTGGCAACATACCAAATAGCATCTCTACTGCACTACTACTCTCCTACATCCTTGTCTTGCAAAGATTTGTCCAAAAATCTCATGAACAACATGCATCTCCCGAAAATCTAGAAGCAAAACTACGAGGCAAAGAGAGAGGGATTTGGGGAGAAACCTTGTTCCATAGCAAGAGGGCGAGGTGGGGATCGATCCACCGGTAGGAATGCAAGGAGAGTGGTCAGAGACGGAGATCCGGCGAGGTCCTCCGGCGCCATTCTTGGGCAGGAGAGAGAGACGAAGTGGGGAAAATGAGTTGAATGGTATGGGGGAGTTGGAACTCCCCCTGCCCGCTCTTGACCCCCACCCGCTCACAACAGCGCGGTAGTACCGCGGGTCATAGCGGTAGTACCGCCCGGGCGGAAGTACCGCACAGGGCGGGTACCGCTCTTCCAGCGGGAGTAAAAAATTACTGTTGTGCTGGTAGTGGTAGTACCGTGCTCAACTCCTGCGGTAGTACCGTGGCTTGCCACGGTAGTACCGTAAACCCAAGAAAGTGCACGTTTCGACAAAACAGAGAATTTAGCGACCAGACCTCAGACGGTCAAGTCTCTGTGCATCAGTGTCATCCCTGGATAAGTAATGCTAACATGCACAGTACTCGAAGGATTTATAACAGAGTAGCAATCACACACTTATTACATCGAATGTCTCAAAAGAGAACTCCTTACAATAAATATGGCTTAAGGACATCTAATAACGATAACAGCGGAAGGCTTGGAAGATAAGTGAGTCCATCAACTCCAATGGCATCACTGAGTACAGCTCCACGACCTAAGGCACCTTACTCGTCGTCTGAAAAGTCTGCAACATGAACGTTGCAGCCCGAAAAAGGGGTCAGCACATGGAATATGCTGGCAATGTAACACATAGAGAGTAATGAAAAGAAATATGCTATACTACATGCATATATGGCTGGTGGAAAAGCTCTATGGTTACAGTTTTGCATAAAGCCAATTTTTCCCTACTACAAAGGAATACATTTTATTTAACTATCATGGTGGTTGTTAAACATTGAGAAGATAGACATCCTCTCAATCCCAATTAAACATCATCATTAAACCCAACAAAATTAATTAAAGTAACATGATGAGATTCACATGATAATCCAAGTACTAGATACTCAAAACGTCCATAACCGGGGACACGGCTAACCATGATTAGTTTATACACTCTGCAGAGGTTTGCGCGCTTTTCCCCACAAGACTCGGTCTCCTCCGTTGGATTTTCTTGCACTACATGGTGTTTGAGAAACGGATGACCGAGACATAATCTTTTAGAAGCGTTTGCACCTTACGATCGGGTAGACAGTACCAACCTACATCCCCTACATCTGCTAGTCTACCACTGTAAGAGTTCACACGACTTAATCAACTATGCTAGAGCCCATAGTAGCTTGTGGCTGCACACGGAAGTTTCTAGCATGAAATATCTCATGATCCCTTTGATCCTGGGTGGCAGTCCATAAAGAAAAACAGGCAATCGCTGGAATACCCAGGTGCCTCAGTCCACCCAGATGTGTGTTTAAGTTGCCACCTGAAGTAAACCATTAAATAACATTCTCACATCTGTCATGGATACACTCACCCAATCCACGTCTACTAGCATAGCATGGCATAATAAGCAAACGTAAAAGTAATTCCCAAGGGTTTGATAATAAAACAGGTAATAGGTACTACCTCATCTACTTCCCAAAACCCACATATTAATCAGATCATAATCATGCAATTGTTTGAGGATTGATCTAATGCAATAAAACTGGGTAGTAAAGAGGTATGATCAAAGTGTTACTTGCCTTGCTGATGATCCGTGAAACCTAGAGATTCGAAGTAGCAAGCAACAAGACCGTACTCTATCGCAAACAAAGAAGCATACAATAAGCACTCATCTAATGCACAGGTAAAACTCAAATAAGAGATCTAACCAGAAAGTTCAACTTAAGAACTCCGGTTTGCAAAAAGAATCAAATCGAAAGAAGCAACGAAACACAAATGGCAAAAGAAACAAGCTTCGTTTACTAATCTGGACCTAAGTCAAATTTTATGGAAGCAAAAACTTGTTTGATTTGGTTAAACATAAAGAGGGTTTCGAGACAAAACTCTAGGCGCTTGAATCACCTGATTTCGATAAATGAGCGAAAAGTTATACTAGAACGAAAATCGGATCAGAAATCGCGATCTGGAATAATTGCGGAAAACCCGAGAAAAAGAAAAAATGACGAACGGATTAACGAACGGACGTTCGTTGACAGCAACTAAACGGTGAACTCGTCCGTTAAAATGAACGAACGAGCGAACGCTCGCTAAATAAATAAACCAGAAAAGAAAAAACTGATCTAAAAAAAGAAAAACCTAGGGTTTCTAAAAAAGCGAATCGGTTTTCTTTAGAAAACCGGGGCGGCGGGGGCCTACCTCGGCTCGGGCTCCGGCGAGGTCCGGCGGCTCCGGTGGGGCGGCGTGGGGTGGCGAGACGGCAGGACGGTGTGGGGTGTCGAGGCGGCACAGGCAGCGGCGGCGGGGCGGCGACGACTTTGGGGCTCCAGGGGGGGTCGGGTCGGTATTTAAAGGGGGGAGGGGGGCGGTGGCTTGCGGGAGGGGGTGGTGGCGGCGTGGCCCTCCCAGACTCGGCGGCGGCAGCGATCGAGACTCCGGTCCCGATCTGGTGCGGGAGACGGCGGCGGCTGGGCCAGCTCGGCTGGGCCTTCGGCCTAGTCGGGCACGCGGTAGTTTTTTTAAACAACTTCGACGAAACTAAGAAAAATCCTAGAAAAATAAATAAAAATCTAAAAATGCCAAAACAAATTTTCACCGTCTAAATAAAATATTTAGAACGAGATGAACATTTTCTTGGCCCTAAAATGCAGTTTTGAAAATGTGCCATTTTTCTAAATTCAAATAAAATAGCCAAAAACTCTGAAACATTTTCTTGGCCCTAAAATGCAGTTTTGAAAATGTGCCATTTTTCTAAATTCAAATAAAATAGCCAAAAACTCTGAAATAAAATCTTATTTGATTTTTTATTAAATCCTCAATATTTTTTTCTTTTGGAAAGTCATTTTATTCCCTCTCTCAGATTTTTATAATAGAAATAATTGAAGATAAAATAAATAAAATCAAATGATCCTATTTTCAAAATTTGAGACAACTCCAATATGAAAATAACGAAATCCCCAACTCTCTCCAAGGGTCCTTGAGTTGCGTAGAATTTCTAGGATCAAGCCAAAAGCAATAAAATATGATATGCAATGATGATCTAGTGTATAACATTCCAAATTGAAAATTTGGGAAGTTACAAACCTACCCCCCTTAAGATGAATCTCGCCCTCGAGATTCGGGTTGGCTAGAAAATAGGTGAGGGTGGTCCTTCAGCAGATCTTCCTCTCGCTCCCAGGTGGCTTCATCCTCGGTGTGGTGGCTCCACTGGACTTTACAGAACTTGATAACCTTGCTGCGGGTGACTTGGCTAGCATACTCAAGAATTTTGACTGGTTTCTCCTCATAGGTCAAATCACTATCCAACTGAATCGCTTCCAGCGGCACTGTATCTCTTAGTAGTATATTAGCCATCTCTGCGTGGCACTCCTTCAACTGGGAAATGTGGAACACACCGTGAACTCCTGACAATCCTTCGGGCAATTCCAATTTGTAAGCAACTTCTCCCATACGTTCCAGAACTTTGTATGGTCCCACAAAACGTGGCGCTAACTTTCCCTTAACTCCAAAGCGCTTAACTCCTCGAAGTGGGGACACACGAAGATAAACTCGGTCACTGACTTTGTAAACTGTCTCCTTGCGTTTTGAGTCTGCATAGCTCTTCTGCCTGGACTGGGCTACCTTGAGCCTATCGCAAATCAACTTCACCTTCTGTTCAGACTCCTTAATCAAATCTGGTCCAAACAACTGGAGGTCTCCAACTTCATCCCACGACAATGGGGTCCTGCACCTCCTTCCGTACAGAGCTTCGAAAGGGGCCATCTTTACTGGATTGATAACTGTTGTTGTAAGAGAACTCTGCATATGGCAAATTGTCGTCCGAACTAGACCCATAATCTAGCGCACAAGCTCTCAGCATATCCTCTAAAATATGATTGACTCTCTCGGTCATCCATCTGCTCGGATGAAAGGCAGATTGAACTCTAGCCTGGTACCCAAAGTTTCGTGCAACTGATTCCAGAACTTTGAGGTAAACTGGGCTCCTCTATCTGATACCATGCTCCTCGGAACTCCATGCAGACACATGATCATGGTCATGTATATCTTAGCCAACTTAGCACTGGTGTAAGTGGTCTGCACGGGGATGAAATGAGCTACCTTCGTCAAATGATCGACTACAACCAAAATCGAGCCATAGCCCGAACGAGTCCTGGGCAATCCAGTGATAAAATCCATGCCTAGCTTATCCCACTTACATTCGGGAATCGGCAATGGCTGTAACAATCCTGCTGGCTTCTGATGCTCTGCCTTCATTCTCTGACATACATCACAAACAGCTACATACTCCGCAATATCCTTCTTCATTCCGGTCCACCAGAATGTGTCCTTCAAATCCAAATACATCTTGGTATTTCCTGGGTGAATTGAATACGGTGAATAATGGGCCTCTTGCAGAATCAACTTCCTGATCTCCGGATCACTAGGCACATAAACACGGTCCTCAAACCATAAGGTATCGTGCTCATCCTCACTAAATCCTTTAGCTTTTCCTTTGCTCATCTTCTCCTTTATAGAGGCAATCTCCTTGTCAGTCTTCCGAGCTTCTCTGATCTTATCCATCAAGGTAGATTGAATCTCCAACGCTGCAACATAGCCTCTCGGAACTATCTCCAAACATAGCTCATGAAGGTCCTCGGATAACTCCTTCGGTAATTCTCCGGTCAAGAGTGTGTTGACATGGCTCTTGCGGCTCAACGCATCGGCTACTACGTTAGGTTTTCTAGGGTGATAATGCAGTCTCATATCATAATCCTTGATGAGCTCCAACCATCTCCTTTGCCTGAGATTCAGCTCCTTTTGTGTGAAAATGTACTTCAAACTCTTGTGATCCGTGTACACCTCACAATGGTTTCCAATGAGAAAATTTCTCCAAGTCGTCAATGCATGCACTACGGCTGCTAACTCCAAATCATGTGTAGCATAATTCAACTCATGGGGCTTAAGCTGTCGTGAGGCATACGAAACAACTCTTCCCTCCTGCATAAGCACTGCTCCAAGTCCTCGACGTGAAGCGTCGCAATACACCTCATAATCCTTGCGCTAATCTGGAAGAATCAACACTGGCGATGTGATGCAGGGTGGAACCCTAATTCGTCGATCTTTCACGTTTGGAGGGGATCCTACGGAGGAAACACAAAGAACACGCGGAAGCACAAGGGGAAACACGGAGAAAACGAGAGAGAATCACTCAACCAACACGGGAATCGATCACACAAGTGCTAGATCACCATACACATAAGAGATTCACTAGATCCAAAATCAACAAAGGACGATACAAAAGGTAACTGGGTTCTTCTCCGTGAGGAGGTCTTGATGGTCTTCCCTTGAAGGGGTCTTGAATCCGCTTGGGGTATCTTCTCCGAAGAGGTCCTGAGCTCCGAGGAGAAGTAACCAAGTGGATGAGCAAAGCTCTCACACAAAATATGAGCTAATCCTTTGCTGACCCTAGAAAGAGGAAGGGGATGGAATATATATAGTCTACGGGGCGAAGGGTACATGGGCTTCGCCCTTCACCGCTCACGCTACAGTGAAGCCGGATGTCCGGCGTCGGGCCGGATGTCCGGGTTTCATGTGAGGCCGGATGTCCGGCTGGGGCCGGATGTCCGGCTGGCGGTGCGACCTTCTGTAGTCTCTGGTGCGGGGCGCCGGATTTCCGGGCAAAGGGCCGGATGTCCGGGGCTTCGTGGGAGGCCGGATGTCCGGGGCACTGGGGCGGATGTCCGCCCTGTAGCCTTCTTGGCTGAGCTGCGGCTCTTTGTTTGGCGTCTCGGGGCCGGATGTCCGGGGCCTGGGCCGGATGTCCGGGGCCTGGAAGGTGAACTTGTCCGTTTCAGCAGGTTCTCTTCATCCGTGGAGTGGGTAACTTGTCCATCTTCACGTGCATCCTCGGGAGGTTCTTCTTGACACCTAATCATGCATAGTGTATCTGATTTAGGTAGTAGCCATGTCTCGAGAGGGTCATATGAAATATCATTTAGGAGAGAAGTCACCTCGGTTTCAAGAGCTCTTGCACGTGCTCGAGTCATAGGTCCTTGTGGGGTTGGATGTGTTGATGTAGAGTCCATGGGGATGATGGAAGGATGCTCCGCATCATATCCCTCCTTCAAAGGATCCGACCTCGGATCAAGATCTTCATCATCATGGAAAGGCGAGAGGTCTTTGACGTTGAAGGTGTCGCTCACGTTGTACTTGTCGCTTGGTAGGTCGAGCTTGTAGGCGTTGTTGTTGTAGCGTGCTAACACCTTGAAAGGTCCATCGGCTCGAGGTAGAAGTTTGGACTTGCGTTCGTTGGGGAAGCATTCCTTGCGTAGGTGTAGCCACACGAGATCGCCTATGTTGAAGATCATGGGTTGCTTGTTGATGTTGAGCTTGGTCGCTACTCGTTGTACTTGGCACTCGATGGTGTGTCTTGTATCTTCATGCATCTTCTTGATGTAGCTTGCACGGGCGCTTGCATCGAGGTTGGTGCGCTCTTGTAGAGGTAGTGGTAGAATGTCCAATGGGGACAATGGGTTGAAGCCGTAGACGACCTCGAAGGGGGACTTGCCGGTCGTCGAGTGTCTTGCGCGGTTGTAGGCGTATTTCGGCGATGGGTAGACACGCCCCACTCCTTGATGTTTTCTTGATCAACACGCGAAGTAGAGTGGAGAGCGTCCGGTTTGTCACCTCCGTTTGGCCGTCGGTTTGAGGATGGTATGCGGAGGAGAACAATAGTTTGATTCCGAGCTTGGCGCAAAGAGTTTTCCAAAAGTAACTCAAGAACTTGACGTCGCGGTCGGAGACGATTGACTTTGGTACTCCATGGAGGCGCAAGATTTCCCTACAAAAAAGATTTGCAATATGTGAAGCATCGTCTACCTTGTTGCAAGGGATGAAATGTGCCATTTTGGAAAATCGGTCCACAACAACAAATACGAAGTCCTTTCCATTTTGAGTTCTAGGCAAACCAAGTACAAAGTCCATGCTAATGTCTTCCCAAGGTTGATAAGGAATAGGAAGAGGCATGTAAAGTCCATGAGATTGAGCTTTTGACTTAGCTTTGCGGCATGGTTGGCATCTTGTGGTGAAGCGTGAGACGTCGCGGAACATCTTTGGCCAAAAGTAGTTCTTGGAGAGCGTGGCGAATGTCTTGTCGCGTCCAAAGTGTCCCATGAGTCCACCGCCATGAGCCTCTTGCAAAAGGAGCAAACGAAGAGAAGACTCGGGTATGCATAGTTTGTTAGCTCTCATAAGATAACCATCCTTGAGGTAATATTGTTTCCAAGATGTATGCGTCAAACATTTAGCATAATGAGGTGCAAAAGATGGATCACTAGCATACAAATCTTTGATGTGCTCAAAACCAATAACATTCAACTCAAGTTGGGTGACAAGCGTGCATATGCGTGAAAGTGCATCGGCGACTACATTTTCCTTGCCCTTAATGTACTTGATCACATATGGAAATGATTCAATAAATTCACTCCATTTGGCATGTCGCTTGTTCAATTTAGTTTGACCTTTTAAGTACTTAAGCGTTTCATGATCGGTATGGATGACAAACTCAAGAGGTCTAAGATAATGTTCCCAAACATGGAGGACACGCACTAAAGCATACAATTCCTTGTCATACACGGGATAGTTAAGTTGAGCACCGGAGAGTTTTTCACTAAAATAAGCAATGACTCGTTTTCTTGCATTAAAACTCCGCCAATTCGGTACCACTTGCATCACAATGGACCTCAAAAGTTTTGTCAAAATTGGGCAAAGCAAGAATCGGAGCATGAGTAAGCAAAGATTTGAGCTCATCAAAAGCGTTGGATTGCAAAGGTCCCCAAACAAAAGGAGTATTCTTCTTACTCAAAGCATGCAAAGGAGCTGCAATAGTGCTAAAGTTTTTCACAAAGCGGCGATAAAAACCTGCAAGACCAAGGAAACTTCGCACTTGTTGCAAATTGGTTGGTTGGGGCCAAGTTTTAATTGCTTTGATCTTAGTTTCGTCAACATGGACACCCTTGGAAGAGACAACGAAACCCAAGAAAACCACTTTGTCAACGCCAAAAGTGCATTTTTTCAAGTTGGCATAAAGACTTTCCTTTCGAAGCGTTTGCAAAACAAGCTTAACGTGATCAAGATGCTCTTTCATGGTTTTGCTAAACACAAGAATATCATCAAAGTAAACCACAACAAAGATTCCAATGTATGGACGAAGTACATGATGCATGAGGCGCACAAAAGTTCCGGGTGCTTCCGACAAACCCATAGGCATAACCAACCATTCATATAAGCCAAATTTTGTTTTGAAAGCGGTTTTCCATTCATCACCCTCATGAATGCGGATTTGATAATAGCCACTTTTTAGATCAATTTTTGAGAAAAAGTTGGCTCCACTAAGTTCATCAAGCATATCATCTAAGCGAGGAATGGGATGCCTATAGCGCACGGTGATAGCATTTATAGGTCTACAATCGAGCACTGGCGGAAACTTCCATCGGGTTTAGGCACAAGTATAACGGGCACGGCACAAGGGCTTAAGCTTTCACGTACATGACCGTTGTCGATTAGTTGTTGTACTTGCCGTTGAATCTCCTTGGTTTCTTCGGGATTGACACGGTATGGAGCCTTGTTTGGAAGTGGCGCTCCGGGGATGAGGTCGATTCGATGCTCAATGCCTCGAAGAGGAGGTAGACCCGGAGGTAGCTCATCGGGGAAAACATCTTGAAATTCCTGCAAAAGAGATTGAAACACCAAAGGTAGCTCATGAGTGGTTTTAGTATTTAGTTCTCCATCCTTGCACACAAGGACAAAGTGCATCACACTCGATGGGTTCTCACACACTTCTCTCATCTCATGTTTGGTGGCGAATAGTATGAGGTTTTTCTCTCTAGGCGAAGAGGTGCTCAAATTTGGCATGTGGCTCTCACTCACGTTTTGGTGGCTCACTTTCTCACTCTTCTCTCTTTGGTTGGTGGCTTGTTTGTCGGCTATCACTTGACTAGGAGACATGGGTCGTAGGACATATTCCTTTCCTTTCATCTTGAAGCTATAGTGGTTTGTACGCCCATTGTGGTAGACACCACGGTCGAATTGCCATGGCCGACCAAGGAGGAGGTGGCAAACGGTCATTGGGACCGCATCACACTCCAAAGTGTCCTCATATGCACCGATTTTGAAGGATACTTGGACCGTATGCTCAACTCGTATAGTGCCGGAGTCACTTAGCCATTGAACCTTGTATGGTTGCGGATGCTTCTTCTTGACCAATTGTAGCTTGGAGCATAGTTCTTCGCTTGCCAAGTTGTGGCAACTACCTCCATCGATGATGACCTTGACGGATCTCCCGTTGATGCCGGCCTTTGTGTGGAAGATGTGGCATCGTTGGTCTTCTTCTTGGTGATGTTGAAGTGTCAAGACTTTGGAGACAACAAGAGCGGGGCTTGTGTCTTCATCACAAAAGACTTGATCATCTTCATCCTTGTTGATGCGCCGGTGCATGGCCACTTGCTCGATAGCGTCCATTTCATCTTCACTCATTGAGTTGTAGGTGCCATCGTCGTTGAGTATCATGGTACGCTTGTTGGTGCATTCATATGACTTGTGGCCTCGGCCGCCGCAAGTAAAACACTTGAAGGAGCTTGTCTTGACGGTCTCATCGGTTGGAGTAGATGATGAAGCACGCGGCTTGGGGTTGCTTGTAGTAGGAGGAGGACGACTTGAACTTGTAGAAGTTTTCTTGTAACTTGACTTGTCGTCGTTGCTTGGAAAAGGCTTGGTTGGTGTCGAAGTTTGAGTAGTTGTTGAAGCTTGGTTGTTGGAGAAACCGTATGCCTTGGAGGAGTACTTGGCGTACTTGAAGTCATCTTGTACTTGACGTTCCGCCTTTGTAGCTTGATGCACGAGCTCAATGAGGTTGGAGTAAGGTTGGAAGTCGGCAATCTTCTTGATGGGATGGTTGAGTCCGTTCAAGAATCGTGCCATTGTTTGCTCATCATCTTCCTTGACATTGGCTCGAATCATGGCGATCTCCATTTCTTTGTAGTATTCTTCAACACTCTTTGTTCCTTGCTTGAGGAGTTGTAGCTTCTTGAAGAGATCACGGTTGTAGTAGGTGGGCACAAATCGTGCTCACATGACATCCTTCATTTGAGCCCAAGTGGTGATTGGAGGTTCACCTCTTGCTTGTCGGCGCTCAAGGACTTGTTCCCACCATATGAGCACATAGTCTTGGAACTCGAGTGATGCCATAGCGATCTTCTTCTCTTCCTCATAGTTGTGCAAACGAAAGATTTTGTCGACCTTCAATGCCCATGAGAGGTACTCTTCGGGATCATTGGTTCCATTGAACTTGGGCATTGTGAACTTGAGCTTGCCATATCGGTGCTCTTCATTGTGTTGTGGGCGATGGTTATGATGACGTCCTTGACGTGGAGGGTAATCATCCTCATGTTGCTCTTGGCGAGGAGGAAGTCCATGATCAACTTGCTCTTGTTGACCTTGAGGTTGAGGTTAAGCTTGAGGAGCTTGTTGGGCTTGACGTTGCGCACGCGGATGGTAGTTCCTCTCTTGTATTTCTTCTCGAAGGGCTTCCTCTTGATTGCGCCGTTCGCGATTGCGGTTGGCGAGAGCTCGACTTGATGCTTGAAGGGCACGTTCCGCCTCAAGAGCTTGTGCTTCTCGTTGTTGTTGTTGAATGCGTTGGGCCTCGACGTCTTGTTGCTCTTGATGTAGGCGCGCTCTTTCTTGTTCATGTTGGCGACGAAGTCGTTGTCGTTCTTGTGCTTGAGCAAACGCCACTTGATTCGATTGAGGACGAGGAACTTGTTCATCAACTTGCTCTTGGAGATTCTTGTCATGTAGCGGGTTGCGAGATGCATGACGGTCTTGACGCTGCTCGTCAAGAGTGTTCGATGACGGTGTACTTGTGTCGGAGAAGGAGTCGTCGGAGTGGCGACTTGAGTGGCTCCGTCTTGAGTGTGAGGAAGTAGAAGTACGCCTATTCACCAACAAGGCGCGGATCTCGTCCATTCTTGCATCATTCTCTTTCTTGTGCGCGTCGAGTTTGTTGTCGAAGTAGTCTCGTGTTCGTTGCTCGGAGAGTCGCAAGTCGGTGGAGAGGTTGTCGATGCGTTCGCTCATTGCTTGTTGCTCTTGATGGAGAGCTCGTTGTGCGCCAAAGAGGTGGCTCTTGGTGACGTATGATGACATGTCGTCGTCTTGCTCGATGAAGAGTGGATTTGTAGAAGAACTTGGCCTATCCATCATTTCAAACAAATTGTGAGTGGTAGAAGGAGAAGAACTAGTACCAATGTACCTTTGACCAAAGTTGAAGATGAATCAAGTTCACTCAAATGTGGACAATGAAATAGCACTATTGGTACCAACCCTTGTCGATTCTCACACCTACACAAGTAAAAGCTTTTGGTGGAGCTTGGTTAGGATTGTGGCACAAAATTGATTGCAATAGTAAGTGAGCTTCAATAATGTTGGAAAAGATTCACAAATTTGCAAATGCAACAAGTAGACCAAGCAAGTATGGGTACACGGAAACACACACGCAAATCGATAAATGGGATTGTGCAAACCAAAGGTGAGCCAAAATGTGGAATCCACGAAAATGCTCTTGTTGCACAATACTAGAGAGACGCTAGCACGATTGCACAATAGGCGGATACGCAAACTTGTGCACAACCTACTAGGCAAAATGCAACTATCTCTATCCCAAGTATGCTATATGTATGGTATTTCGGTGCAATGATCCAAGATGATCGAATATGACAATCTTAATATTGTATGATGCTATGGTTCTTGCTTATAAGCTCTTTGCTTATCTTTTCTCTTTGCTTAAAAGATTTGGTGGCTCTTTCACTTTTGAGCTCTTTTCTCATGCAAAACTTCACGAACCAAGATAGCAATTGTGTATGCTATGACAACTTTTTGACACACAAGTGGATCCCAAGATATGCACCACTTTGGTATGGTATGTATGCTATGGAGTATGATCACTAAATGTGCACAAGTCACGTTGCCGGCAATACTCAATGGCTAGTCTCGATGGGTAAGTTATGCAAAAGTAAGGCCATGTGGGGCATCAATGCAATTGCAAGTTATGACAAAGATGTCGTCGAAGTTACCGTCCTTGGCAATGCTGAGTAGTCGATGGAGATGAGCGGTGGTGATGATGACGTCGAACCGTACCTATATAGCCGAAACACAATAGGACACGGGAACCACAACTCAAAATCTCAAAGACCAAAACACATCAAAATCGACATAGGAGGTAGCGGTGGGCGGTGGGTGTGTTTTTGGAAAGTGTTTGTGTATGCGGAAGATGTCGTGGGCACCGTGGTAAAATTTGGCAAAGGTATCGTCAAATGGGCGCGGGAGTTGGAGTTGCTGTTTCCACGGGCCGGATGTCCGGGCTTTCAGCCGGATGTCCGGGGCTCCGGATGTCCGAGGGACACGGGCCGGATGTCCGGGCTCTGGATCGGGGACGAACTCGAAGAACTCCTCGGGGAAAATCGCAACTCCGGGGCAAAATTCGGACGAATTGGTGGATGGAAATGGGTGGGAAGGATGGGGAAAACTAGATCCACACGTAGCAACACAAATCCATGGACCAAATCCAACAAAATTTCATCACACGAACAAATCACAAAAAATTTTGGGGGTTGTTTTTGGTGGGGATTTTCGGATTTAGGACGAGAACAACAAAATCAAGCTAGAAAAAGAGCGGTAGGGGCTCCAAAAACGTGATCAACCTGGCTCTGATACCATAAATGATGCAGGGTGGAACCCTAATTCGTCGATCTTTCACGTTTGGAGGGGATCCTACGGAGGAAACACGAAGAACACGCGGAAGCACAAGGGGAAACACGGAGAAAACGAGAGAGAATCACTCAACCAACAAGGGAATCGATCACACAAGTGCTAGATCACCATACACATAAGAGATTCACGAGATCCAAAATCAACAAAGGACGATACAAAAGGTAACTGGGTTCTTCTCCGTGAGGAGGTCTTGATGGTCTTCCCTTGAAGGGGTCTTGAATCCGATTGGGGGATCTTCTCCGAAGAGGTCCTGAGCTCCAAGGAGAAGTAACCAAGTGGATGAGCAAAGCTCTCACACAAAATATGAGCTAATCCTTTGCTGACCCTAGAAAGAGGAAGGGGATGGAATATATATAGTCTACGGGGGCGAAAGGGTACATGGGCTTCGCCCTTCACTGCTTCACGCTACAGTGAAGCCGGATGTCCGGTCCGGGCCGATGTCCGGGTTTCATGTGAGGCCGGATGTCCGGCTGGGGCCGGATGTCCGGGCTGGCGGTGCGACCTTCAGAGTCTCTGGTGCGGGCGCCGGATTTCGGGCAAAGGGCCGGATGTCCGGCCGTGGGAGGCCGGATGTCCGGGGCCGGGGTCGGATGTCCGGCCCTGTAGCCTTCTTGGCTGAGCTGCAGCTCTTTGTGTTGGCGTCTCCGGGGCCGGATGTCCGGGGCTGGGCGGATGTCCGGGGCTGGAAGGTGAACTTGTCCGTTTAAAGAGTTCTCTTCATCCTTGGAGTGGGTAACTTGTCCATCTTCACGTGCATCCTCGGAGGTTCTTCTTGACACCTAATCATGCATAGTGTATCTGATTTAGGTAGTAGCCATGTCTCGAGAGGGTCATATGAAATATCATTTAGGAGAGAAGTCACCTCGGTTTCAAGAGCTCTTGCACGTGCTCGAGTCATAGGTCCTTGTGGGGTTGGATGTGTTGATGTAGAGTCCATGGGGATGATGGAAGGATGCTCCGCATCACGATGTAACCAAACGTTTCTTCAACTCCTGGAAACTGGCCTCACATTCCTCAGTCCATTTAAACTTGCTGTCCTTCTTCAACAACTCTGTCATGGGCTTTGCAATCTTTGAGAAATTCTCAATGAATCTCCGGTAGTATCCTGCGAGTCCAAGAAAACTCCGGATCTCTCCAACTGACGTGGGTGATTCCCAGTTTGTCACAGTGATAACCTTGGTGGGGTCTACTGCTATTCCTTCTCCGGATATAACGTGTCCGAGGAATCCAACTTCCTTCAACCAAAACTCACATTGGTTTAACTTGGCGTATAACTGATGTTCTCTGAGCTTCTCAAGTACCAAACACAAATGCTCCTTATGTTCTTCATTCTTTGAGTAGACCAAAATATCATCAATGAACACCACGACGAACTTATCCAGAAAATCCACAAACACTTTGTTCATCATGTTCATGAAATATGTAGGTGCGTTAGTCAGACCAAATGACATAACGGTATACTCGTACAACCCATACCTGGTGGTAAAAGCTGTCTTAGGTATATCCTGCTCTCGAATCTTCAACTGATGGTATCCTGATCACAAATCGATCTTGGAGAATACCTTACCTCCTTGCAATCGATCAAACAGATCATTGATCATCGGTAGTGGGTACTTGTTCTTGATGGTCACTTCATTCAATCCTCGATAATCAACAACCATCCTTAATGATCCATCCTTCTTCTCCACTAGAAGCACTGGCGATCCCCAAGGTGAAGAACTTGGGCGAATATAGCCTTTATCTAGTAACTCCTTAATCTGCTTCTTAATTTCCTCCAAATCTTTTGCGGGCATCCTGTATGGTCTCTTAGATATTGGCCCTGTGCCTGGCAAAAGCTCAATCAAAAACTCAATGTCCCTATCCGGTGGCATGCCTGGCAACTCTTCTGGAAATACATCAGGAAAATCCTTCACCACTGGTACTTCCTTGTGTACAACTCCTGATAAGGAATTTACTTGAGTCCTCTTCGGTACATGCTGGGATACATACTTGATCCTTCTTCCTTCTGGGGTGGTAAGCAAAATCGACTTACTGGCGCATTCAATGTTCCCTCCATACTTTGATAACTAATCCATGCCTAATATCACATCCAATCCTTGCGATTCCAATACTATTAGGTCCGATAGAAACACGTAGTTACCAATCCTTAATGGTAACCGATCACACCATAAACTAGCCATATACTCTGCTCCAAGTGAGGTTACTAACATGGGTGACCTAAGGGCTTGGGTTGGCAGTTTATACTTATCCACAAATCCCCTTGATATGTATGAATGTGATGCACCAGTATCAAAAAGAACGAGTGCAATAAATGACTTAACCAAAAACTTACCTATTACTGCACCTGGCTGGGCTTCCACTTCCTCCACGTTAATGTGGTTCACCTGTCCTCTATTGAAAGGGTTTGGCTTCTTCCCAGAGCTTCCATTGCCATTTCCATTATGGGCTTCAGGACATTCATTGGCATAATGTCCAGTCTTCTGACACTTATAGCAAGTGACTTGGCTCAGGTCTCTCTTGGCTGGGGTTGATGGGTTGGTACGGTTCTGGCCGTTGCTTCCTCCATTCCCGTTACCATTCTTGGGGCCATTATGATTGTGCGAACTCCCTCCTCCATGGGTATGCTGAAAATGTCCTCCCGATTTCGGGGTAAAACGTAACTTCACCGAGCTCCGTTGTACTTCCCTTGTCCATACTTCCTCTTGCGGTTTTCAATCTGCTGCTGCTTCCCTTCAATCATGAGAGCACGATCTACCAATTCCTGGTAGTTGTTGAAAGTTGCTACCATCAACCGCATGCTCGACTCATCATTCATCCTTCTAGAAACTTCTCCCCTTAGCGCATCCGTAGCAACGTCATCTGGGGCATAACATGCTAGCTTACTAAAGTCATCCACATACTGGCCTATAGTACATCCTCCTTTGCGCAAGTTGCGAAACTCATGCTTCTTCATGGGCAGTACGGAAAGCCTGCTGAAACTGATCCCATGTGACAGTGTCGATAGGATAAGTGGCTGTGAAATTCTCCCACCATGCTGCTGCGGGTCCATCAAGCTAATGCGCGGCAAAACGCACCTTTTCCGCATCTGTGCATCTTGCAGTGGTCAACTCCCTTCCTAGGGCTGGAAAAAAAGCTCGAAGCTCGCGAGCTAAACAAGTAGCTCGTGACTCGGCTCGAATCGACTCAAACTCGAAGAATAACGAGTCGAGCCGAGCTTTAGTTTAAGATCGTTTATAGACCAAGTTAAACGAGCCAATCTCACGAGTACTCGTGTAACTCGTTAGGCTCGATACAATAGATAAGCCACTCCCAATACAAAGAAAGATCAGCCACTAAACAGCCTACGTCCCAGGCGCACAACCCATGGCCGAGCAGTTGAAGGCCTAGCCTCCTAGAAGACTCACATGTTACAAGAAAATTACAATTGTATAGTGATATATATGTTTAATATATACATGATCATTTTTATCATATTTGAGTGCTTTATGTTTATATCTTAAACGAGCTTAACAAGCTAAATGAGCCAGCTCGCGAGTAATACGAGTGGAGCCAATCTTGGGTTTGAGCTTGTTATAGTAACGAGTCAAGTCGAGCTAGCTCATTAATGAAACGAGCTCTAGCAAGTCGAGCCGAGCTGGCTCGTCTCGGCTCGAATTCCAGCCCTATCCCTTCCTGTCTTGCGAAGCCAATCATCTGCAACTATCGGCTCGGTGCTACTGGAGAACACCGGCGGATTCAGCCTAAGGAAACGAGTTAAGTGATCAACATGTGGTGGAGGTGGTGGGTTGTTGTTGTTGTTCCCCTGATTCTGATTCTGGACTAGTAACTGCATCAATGCATTCTGCTGCTGGATCAACTGAGTGAGCTCCGGTGGGAAAGCAAATCCATTGTCACGTCTCGGAGGCATCTAAGGGTTTAGAAAATATGAGAAAATAAAATAGAATGAGGTATAGAGAGAAAACACTACCCAAATGCACATGATACAAATGCAAACAATATCACTTCATTCAATCAAACAAGGGCATACAACGGTCTAACTATCGTTATAAAAGTGCTCAGACTATACTAGATACATGGGGGAATACTACTACTGTTATGGTAGTCGACTAGAAAAACTGCTCCGATGAAGACTCCATGGTATCTGCTCCAGCTTCATCAACATATTCAGCATCGCTATTGTCTGGGTCCGAGTCGGTGTCGTCGATGATGATGTAATTCTCTGGACAGGTGCAATCATCTTCTCCTCCAGTCGCGGGGAATCCCATAAACACCTTTAGCTTCTTCTTCAGATCATCATTCTTCTCCACGAGCGTTGCTATTTCCTCCTCATATCCATCGCGTGTAGACTTGAGTTCTTCCTCTAGTTCCGTGATCTTGGTCATAGGCTCATAGCCTTCTTCAATTCTATCATGCCTGCGCACATCTGGTTCTCCTAGCGTCGAATGTGCTGGTTCAACTCCTAGATGAATGCTGCAATTGATCTATCCTTCCTGGTACTGATCATCTCCCATTGATCATCTTGACGCCCACAAATCTGGTAGATAGTATCGTTGAGATCCTTGTGTTAAACTTCTCCAATGCGTCCCATTGTGATGTGGGCTACCATGCTGTTTCCTAGACTCCAGGTTGGTGCATCGAAGGAAAACTCTATGGGCTCAGTGACGGGCATGAACGTCCTTCCTGGAACTTGAACTTGAATCATCCAACGCTCCTCTTCAGGTAAAGTGGCGTTGTAGGTCCCGGTGAAGCTTGGTACTCCGATGTTCAGGTATCTAGTGACTTCCTTCAAGTGGCGTCCAAAGGGTGTATCTTCATCCGGTTGCGTGAACTTGTTCCTTGCATCCGCCATCCTAAAAGAGTAGAAAAGATGAGGAGTCGGAAATGAGAAGAGTGAGTAGTGATCTAGGGCTTTTAGCTTAGTGGTCGTTCCTACAGTCAGCGTGTGCTCTGATACCATCTTGTGGCGACCAGACCTCAGACGGTCAAGTCTTTGTGCATCAGTGTTATCCCTGGATCAGTAATGCTGACACGCACAATACTCGAAGGATTTATAACAGAGTAGCAATCACACACTTATTACATCGAATGTCTCAAAAGAGAACTCATTACAATAAATATGGCTTAAGGCCATCTAATAACGATAACATCGGAAGGCTTGGAAGATAAGTGAGTCCATCAACTCCAACGGCATCACTGAGTATAGAACCACGACCTAAGGCACCTTGCTCGTCGTCTGAAAAGTCTGCAACATGAACGTTGCAGCCCGAAAAACGGGTCAGCACATGGAATATGCTGGCAATGTAACACATACAAAGTAATGAACAGAAATATGCTATACTACATGCATATATGGCTGGTGGAAAAGCTCTATGGTTACAGTTTTGCATAAAGCCAATTTTTCCCTACTACAAAGGAATAAATTTTATTTAACTATCATGGTGGTTGTTAAACATTGAGAAGATAGACATCCTCTCAATCCCAATTAAACATCATCATTAAACCCAACAAAATTAATTAAATTAACATGATGAGATTCACATGATAATCCAAGTACTAGATACTCAAAACGTCCATAACTGAGGACACGGCTAACCATGATTAGTGTATACACTCTGCAGAGGTTTGCGCACTTTTCCCCACAAGACTCAATCTCCTCCGTTGGATTTTCTTGAACTACATGGTGTTTGAGAAATGGATGACCGAGACATAGTCTTTTAGAAGCGTTTGCACCTTACGATCGGGTAGACAGTACCAACCTACATCCCCTACATCTGCTAGTCTACCACTGTAAGAGTTCACATGACTTAATCAACTATGCTAGAGCCCATAATAGCTTGTGGCTGCACACGAAAGTTTTGTAGCATGAAATATCTCATGGTCCCTTTGAGCCTGAGTGGCGGTCCATAAAGAAAAATAGGCAATCGCTGGAATACCCAGGTGCCTCAATCCACCCAGATGTGTGTTTAAGTTGCCACCTTAAGTAAACCAATAAATAACTCACATCTGTCATGGATACACTCACCCAATCCACGTCTAATAGCATAGCTTGGCATAATAAGCAAACGTAGAAGTAACTCCCAAGGGTTTGATAATAAAACGGGTAATATGTACTACCTCATCTACTTCCCAAAACCCATATATTAATCAGATCCTAATCATGCATTTGTTTGAGGATTGAACTAATGCAATAAAACTGGGTAGTAAAGAGGTATGATCAAAGTTTTACTTGCCTTGCTGATGATCCGTGAAACCTAGAGATTCGAAGTAGCAAGCGGCGCACTCCGGGTACTCTATCGCAAACAAACAAGCATACAATAAGCACTCATATAATGCACAGGTAAAACTCTAATAAGAGATCTAACCAGAAAGTTCAACTTAAGAACTCCGGTTTGCAAAAAGAATCAAATCGAAAGAAGCAACGAAACACAAACGGCGAAAGAAACAAGCTTCATTTACTAATCTGGACCTAAGTCAAACTTTATGGAAGCAAAAAAATTTTTGAGTTGGTTAAACGGAAAGAGGGTTTCGAGACGAAACTCTAGGCGCTTGAATCGCCTGATTCCGATAAACGAGCGAAAAGTTATACTAGAACGAAAATCGGATCAGAAATCACGATCTGGAATAATCGTGGAAAACCCGAGAAAAAGAAAAACTGACGAACGGATTAGCGAACGGACGTTCGTTAACGACAACTAAACGGTGAACTCGTCGGTTAAAATGAATGAACGAGCGAACGCTCGCTAAATAAATATACCAGAAAAAAATAAAATAAACCGATCTAAAAAAAGAAAAACCTAGGGTTTCTAAAAAATGAATCGGTTTTCTTTAGAAAACCGGGGCGGCGGGCGGCTACCTCGGCTCGGGCTCCGGCGAGGTCCGGCGGCTTCGGCGGGGCTCCGGTGGGGCGGCGAGACGGCGTGGGGTGGCGGGCGACGACTCTCAAGCGATGGTGTGGTGGGCGGGCGGGCGCGGCGGCACAAAGCGGCGGGCGGTGGCTTGCGCGGCGGGGCGGCCCCGGCTTTGGGGCTCCAGGGGGGCCCCGGGTCGGTATTTAAAGTGGGGACGGCGGTGGCTTGCGGGAGGGGGTGGTGGCGGCGTGGCCCTCCCGGACTCGGCGGCGGCGATCGGACTCGATCCCGATCCGGTCTTGGGAGATTAAGCATGGTGGGCCTTGACCCGGTCAAGGATAGTTTTTTTAAACAATCCCGCCGAAACTAAGAAAAATCCTAGAAAAATAAATAAAACTCTAAAAATGCCAAAACAAATTTTCACTGTCTAAATAAAATATTTAGAACGAGATGAACATTTTCTTGGCCCTAAAATGCAGTTTTGAAAAACGTGCAATTTTCCTAAATTCAAATAAAATAGTCAAAAACTCCGAAATAAAATCTTATTTGATTTTTTTAGGGATAATTAGATTTATGCCCCTAGTTGTGTTCCACTCGTCTGTTTTGCCCCTAATTCCCAAAAGTCACCGGTTCTGTCCAAGTCACTTTGCTCCTCTTATGCTTTTGCCCTTTGACCGTTTGACCGTCAGTTTGAAAACTTCATAACTAATTCATACTAAATCAAAAAAATGCAAATAAGATACCAAAATGTTCAGAAAAACATCACCTATATGTCAGTGTCATTTGCATTCATGAAAAAAGTGTTGGAAAGTGCCCATCTGAGTTTTAGCTCTTATGCTACCACCATGAATAGTAAAATCTAAAAAAGTTCAAAAAATTAAAAAAAATTGGTGGCAAAGAACAACAAATGTTCTAAGTGCTTGCCAAGTTTCATTAGGGAACGACATTCGTGGAAGTCGTGGCAAAAAAATAATCTATTTTGGAGTGTTGATTGTTTTTTACCGCGGCACCCACGAATGTTATTCCCTGATGAAACTTGGCACGCACTTAAAACATTTGTCATTCTTTGCCACCAAATTTTGTTCAAATTTTTTGAACTTTTTTAGATTTTACTATTCATGGTGGTAGCATAAGAGCTAAAACTCGGATGGGAACTTTTCAACACTTCTTTCATGAATGCAAATGACACTGACATATAGGTGATGTTTTTTTTGAACATTTTGGTATCTTATTTGCATTTTTCTGATTTAGTATGAATTAGTTATGAAGTTTTCAAACTGACGGTCAAACGGTCAAAGGGCAAAAGCATAAGAGGAGCAAAGTGACTTGGACAGAACCGGTGACTTTTGGGAATTAGGGATAAAACAGACGAGTGGGACACAACTAGGGGCATAAATCTAATTGTCCCTTTTTTTATTAAATCCTCAATATTTATTTATTTTGGGAAAGTCATTTTATTCCCTCTCTCAGATTTTTTATAATAGAAATAATTGAAGATAAAATAAATAAAATCAAATGATCCTATTTTCAAAATTTGAGAGAACTCCAATATGAAAATAACGATATCCCCAACTCTCTCCGAGGGTCCTTGAGTTGCGTAGAATTTCTAGGATCAAGCCAAAAGCAATAAAATATGATATGCAATGATGATCTAGTGTATAACATTCCAAATTGAAAATTTGGGATGTTACAGAGAAACACGGCCTTTCTAAAGCAACCTTCAAGCGACCGGACACGCAAACGAGCACACACACGAGGCAACTCAAACACAAACACGGCTCAACAAGAAGGCAAAAGACAGCGAGGAGCGAACACGAGCCAAACCTCTCTAGAGGAGAGGGCGGTGGCCGAAGCCACCTATGTTTGAGTCAATTGGTATGACAGCACGAAGAATTATCCTTAGGCCCATGACCAAAACTCGTCTTTGAAGCACAAGTACCATCAAGAATGGCTAATGTGAAAGAGTTGATCAATTTATGCATAATGGGGCGAGGGAGAGTTCATTGAGAGAACAACACTCCCCCTATGTCCATGCCTATACCTAAACAAGACATCAAGATGAGTATGGTGGGGTGTGCACGAGTTCAAGCTACATTGCTCGAATCAATGATATTTAGCTCATGCCTTAACTCGCGAAATCTTGCTTCATCCAAGGGCTTCGTGAAAATATCTACAAGGTTATCATGAGTGTTGACATATTTGAGCTTGATCTCCCCTCGCCTAATGTGATCCAGGATGAAGTGATACCGAATCTCAATATGCTTCGTCTTGAAGTGTTGCACTGGGTTGACAGAGATCTTGATGGAACTTTCATTGTCACACCAAAGAGGTACTTCGTCACAAATGACACCGTAATCCTTCAAAGTTTGCCTATCCATAGAATTTGAGCAAAACAACTACCGGCAGCCACATATTCTGCTTCGGTGGACAAGAGAGAGACACGCAACTTTGCTTCTTAGAAGACCAACTCACCAAAGAGCAACCAAGAAATTGGCACCCTTCGGAGGTGGACTTCCTATCCACTCGTCTCCCGCCCAATCTGAGTCTGAATAGCTCAAAAGGTTGAAGTTGACTCCTCTTGGGTACCATAAGCCAAAGTTTGGGGTATGAGCCAAATATCAAAAAATTCGCTTGACCGCCACATAGTGTCTTTCCTTAGGTGCGGCTTGAAACCATGCACAGATTCCCACACTCAACATGATATCTGATCTAGATGCACAAAGGTAAAACAAGGAGCCAATCATGGAGCTATATACCTTTTGATCCACCGCTTTACCATCGGGATCTATGTCAAGTTGGCATTTGACGGGCATTGGAGTGGAAGCTGGCTTGACATCACTTAGCTTGAATCTCTTGAGCATGTCTTGAGTGTATTTGGCTTGGTTGATGAAGGTTCCTTCTCTTCTTTGCTTGATTTCGAACCCGAGAAAGAACTTCAATTCTCCCATCATGCACATCTTGAACTTTGAGGTCCTGAGAGCGGCAAATTCCTCATTGAAAGCTTTGTTAGGGGAACCAAAGATAATGTCATCAACATATAGTTGGCATACAAACAACTCCCCTTTGACCTTATTAGTAAAAAGAGTGGGGTCGATTTTCCCAATTTCAATCCCACGGTCTTGCAACAACTCGGTAAGGTGCTCATACCATGCACGTGGGGCTTGTTTAAGGCCATAGAGTGCCTTATCTAGTTGGCACACATGATCGGGGAAATAGGGATCCTGAAACCTCGAGGGTTGTTTGACATACACCAACTCATTAATAGGACCATTAATTAAAGCACTCTTCACATCCATTTGTTGCAACTTGAAGTTATGATGAGAAGCATAAGCAATCAACAAATGAATAGATTCAAGGCAAGCAACGGGAGCAAAGGTTTCATCTTAGTCGATACCCTCGACTTGGGAGTAGCCTTGTGCTACCAAACGAGCCTTGTTGCGAACGATAATTCCATGAGCATCTTGCTTGTTCTTGAATATCCACTTGGTTCCAATAACATTATGGTTCCCCGTTGGCCTTGGCACCAATCTCCACACCTTGTTGTGCTCGAAGTTGTTGAGTTCTTCATGCATGGCATCGAGCCAATCCAGATCCTCGAGTGCCTCATAAACCTTTATGGGTTCGACACAAGAAACAAACGCGTGATGTTCATAATAGTTTGCTAATTGTATACGAGTGCTTACCCCCTTTCTAAGCTTCCAAGCACATTCATCATGAGATGATCTTTAGTAGTGAGCTTGGATGCAATCTTAGCGGCACGACGCTCCAATTCCTCCTCAGGAGTGAGTTGAGGAGTGGTAACTTGATCATCATGTGCGTTTTCTTGCGCTTGTTCTTGATATTGAGCTTGCTCTTGATCTTGAACTTGCTCGGGAGGGAGAACTTGACCTTGGGCATCACTTAGTGGTTCCTCACCATCTTGAGATTGATCTTTCCCTTGATCTTGTTCACTTGGTTGAGGGCCTTCACTTTGTTCTTCGGAAGTATGCAGGTCTTGGGTTGGTGATGGCTCCACTTGAGTGGAACTTTGTCCTTCTCCTTCGACCACAAGGGGTTCCTCAATGGGTAGGGTATGACCAACAACCATTCTTCTTATGGCTTGGGGAGGAATTTCATCACCTACATCACAAGTACCACTTTGCTCCACTTGGGAGCCGTTATTCTCGTCAAACTCCATGTTACACATCTCCTCAATGAGTCTAGTGGACTTGTTGAGGACACGGTAAGCATGAGAGTTTGTAGCATAACCAACAAATATGCCCTTATGAGCTCTAGCCTCAAATTTAGACAAATGAACACCTTTCTTGAGAATTAAACACTTACAACCGAAGACCCGAAAGTACTTCAGGTTGGGCTTGTTACCCGTAAGTATCTCATACAGAGTCTTGTTCAACCCCTTGCGGAGATAGAGATGATTGGATGCATGGCAAGCGGTGTTGATGGCTTCGGCCCAAAGGTTGTAGGGATACTTGAACTCCACCATTATGGTCCTTGCCGCGTCCATCAAAGTCCGGTTCTTCCTCTCCGCTACACCATTTTGTTGAGGGATGTAAGGTGAGGAATATTGATGCTTGATCCCCTCATCACTAAGAAACTCATCCAAGGTGTAGTTCTTGAACTCGGTACCATTATCACTTCTTATTGTCAGCATCTTTGCATTATGTTGACGTTGAGCTTCATTTGCAAAGTCGATGACGGTTTGTTGAGTCTCACTCTTCCTCTTGAAGAAATATACCCAAGTGTATCTTGAATAATCATCCACAATCACCAAGCAATACTTACTACCCCCAAGACTATCAAAGGATGGAGGCCAAAAGAGATCCAAGTGAAGGAGCTCCAAGGGTCTCTTCGAGTAGATGATAGTCGTGGGAGGGTGAGCCTTCTCATGTAGTTTTCCTTCGATACAAGCATTGCAAGCACGATTTTTGGCAAAACTGACATTCGTTAGAACACGGACATGGTCCCCCTTGAGAAGACTTTGCAAAGATCTCATATTGACGTGGGCTAAACGGAAATTCCAAAGCCATCCCACATCAACTTTAGCCATTAGGCATGTCACGGTCTTAGTGGGTCGCTCTGAAAAGTTAATCACATAAAGACCGTTCTTGACATGCACAACAAAGGCTACTTTAAGAGTCTTGCTCCACAAGAGGGCCACAGTATCAATATCAAAGAAAGTGGCAAAGCCCATGAGTGCAAGTTGACAAACGGAAATTAAATTGTATGTAAGGGACTCAACAAGCATGACTTTCTCGATCGTGATATCATGAGAAATGAAAACCTTGCCAAGACCTAATACCTTAGAAGACGAGGCATCACCCCACTCGACATTGGTGGGCATAGATGAGACCTTGTGCATGTCCACCACCAATTCCTTGCTTCCAGTCATGTGATTTGTGGCTTCACTATCGAGCAACGATGATCCCCCACCGAAGGCAAACACCTACAAGAGATCAATGCTTGGTTTTAGGTACCCATTTTGTTATGGGTCCTTTGATGTTAGTAACAAGGGTCTTGGGAACCCAAATAGACCATTCAATGTACACATAAGGAGAACCAACAAATTTGGCATATACATGCCCATCACTAGCACTGCATAGCACATAAGAGGGGTTAAAGTCGTCGGCCTTGTTGGAAGGAGTGGTGATGCCCTTCTTGACACCACCACCCTTAACATGGTTCTTCTTATTCTCCTTAGGAGCACCCTCTCCCTCCTTCACAAAAGTTTGGTTGAGAGGAAGAGGTTGTTCGGCCTTGTCGTTCTTCTTCTTTTCTTGGACTTGGGTGCAAACCCAATTCCCTCCTTGCCCACAACTTCCTTTTGATTGCTCAAAAGATCGTTGAGGTTCTTCTCACCTTGTATGCAAGACACAAGGCCTTTCTCAAGTTGCTCCTTCAACTTGGCATTCTCCTCCACAAGATGCACATGCTCACAACGCGGGTTAGTAGCATTTGCATTATCAATTAAGACCATATGAGGAAAAGTGGCTTTCTCCTTGGTTAGCTTCACTTGAAGTTGATCATGAGACTCCTCGAGGCTAGCATGAGCACCCTTCAAGTCCTTGTGAGCCTTATCAAGGATATCAAACTCCCCCTTGAGTCTAGCATGGTCAACCCCAAATTTAGCCTTCTCGGAATTGAGCACATGAAATACAACAAGAGCATGATCAATATCTTTCTTTAATTTAGCATGATCATCGCTGTGTTACTCCTCAAGAGCCAAACGATGACCACGCTCTTCCTCAAGTGCATTAGAGAGGTTCGATATCTCATCGGCATAGTCATGACTATGACCTTCCATCTTAGAGATGGTTTCTTCGTGAGCCTCGATCATGTCATTTGCTTCACCAAGTTGTTCCAAGAGAGCAACAAAGTGCTTTTTGGATTTACCCTTGAGCTTACTCATAAAAGACTCAAATTCATTTACTTCCTCATTAGACCCCTCACTTTCATCAATGCAATCTGTCAAGGAAGGACTAGTAGTGATGGTAGTTTTGTTGTTGGGGGTTACCTTGTTGGTGGCTTTGGCCATGAGGCACTTGGCGCTGATGTTCTCTTTGGGTGAATCGAAGAGGGACACCCATGGAGTTGTGGCAATGGCAACGCAGGCCATGGCCATCGCCTCACCATCTTCATCATCATCATGATCATCATCATCATCATCATCATCATCATCATCCTCATTGTACTCTTCTCGTGCCACCAACCCCTTGGGAGGAGTCTTCTTGGTGAAGTTGTTCTTGTTAGGGAAGGACTTGGCTTTGTCTTTTTGGATGAGCTTGACACCGTTGTCTTCCCGCTTTTCGTAAGGGCACTCCACAACAAAGTGGCTCACATTGCCACAATTGTAGCATGTCCTCATACGTTGCTTGCCCTTGATGCCACCTGAGTTGTTCTTGTTGAAGTTGGGCCTTGAGTTCTTGCTCCCAAATTGCCTTGAAGCGAGAGCCATGTGCTCATGGTAATCATATTTGTATCTTCGGGGTTGCTCTCCTCATGTTCCTCTACATGCTCTTCTTCCACACTTGCCTTGGCCTTCAAAGCAAGGTTGGGTTTATTCGCCCGTTGAGAGCGCATCACTGCATTGTTGGCGGTCTTGTCCAAGATTATCATAGCAACAAACCCATCCAACACTTCACTTGAGGACAAGGTATGAAAGTCCGACCTTTGACGGATGACGGATGACATGGCCTTGTGGTAGGGTATCATGGCCTTGAGAAACTAGCTCTTGATCAAATTGTCACCCGTATCCTTGCTCCCATGATCTCAGAGTGAGACCGCGGGAGTGGTTAATCTCCGGTAGAGCTCACAAGGTTCTTCATCTTCATTCATCACAAACTCATTGGCTTCATCTTGCACCACTTCTTAGTTGGAGTGTTGAATTCTTGCGCTTCCCTTGTAAATGGAAACAACATGTTCCCAAGCTTCCTTAGCCACGGTGAAGGGTTGGAGGTGAGCAATATCTTCGGGTGGAATTGCATCTTGAATAATGAAGAGAGCGGACTCGTTGAATTGATTATCCGCGGATTCTCTAGGGGTGAAGTTGCTTGGGTCATGCGGGTAGAAACCTTGATCAATAATTCTGCAAAGGTTAGTGTCGGTGTCAAAACCAGCGGATCTCGGGTAGGGGGTCCCGAACTGTGCGTCTAGGCGGATGGTAACAGGAGACAAGGGACACGATGTTTTTACCCAGGTTCGGGCCCTCTCGATGGAGGTAAAACCCTACTCCTGCTTGATTAATATTGATGATATGGGTAGTACAAGAGTGGATCTACCACGAGATCAAGGAGGATAAACCCTAGAAGCTAGCCTTTGGTATGATTGTTGTAATGGTTGTTCGTCCTACGGACTAAAACCCTCCGGTTTATATAGACACCGGAGAGGGCTAGGGTTACACAGAGTCGGTTACAATGGTAGGAGATCTACATATCTGTATTGCCAAGCTTGCCTTCCACGCCAAGGAAAGTCCCATCCGGACACGGGACGAAGTCTTCAATCTTGTATCTTCATAGTCTTGGAGTCCAGCCGATGATGATAGTTCGGCTCTCCGGACACCCCCTAGTCCGGGACTCCCTCAGTAGCCCCTGAACCAGGCTTCAATGACGACGAGTCCGGCGCGCATGTTGTCTTCGGCATTGCAAGGTGGGTTCCTCCTCCGAATAATTCATAGAAGATTGTGAACACCAGGATAGTGTCCGGCTCTGTAAAATAAATTCCACATACCACCGTAGAGAGAATAATATGTACACAAGTTCAATCTGCTGACGTATTTTATGGCGTGATGTCACACCACTACCAAGCCTTTACTTGAATCGTTTTTATTATACCACCTTAGCGCGTTTAGCGGCGCGGTTCCTTGGCACGCCTTGTCGAGCAGAGATCGTGTTCCCCTTATTCCGGATTCCCATCAACACGGACGTGGGTAACCCAACCGCGCCATTGATTGTGGCGCTTGGGAGATAAGCGAGTTTTACCGGGCGGTGGGGACGATAGTCTTCGTCGCCCATATATAAGGGATAAGGATCCACCTTTTTACCTCGCCTTCTTCCTCCTTTGCTTATCCATCTGCCTTTTCGAGCTCCAGCGCCCAAGTCCGCACATCTCGCCTCAACCTCCTCCAGCCATGTCCGGAGCGGAGGCAAGTGGATGGCCTCCTCCGTTACGGAGGGGCACATCGAGAAGCTGCGTGGTGCCGGATACTGCTGGCGACATCAGCAGATCGGCTGCCCAACGAGGGCAGCTCATCCCCACCCCCAGCCCCATGATAGGGTCGTATTTCTTCCCCACTTCCTCCGCGGACTGGGCTTCCCACTTCACCCCTTCGTCCGGGGGCTCATGTACAACTACGGCCTGGACATCCACGATCTGGCGCCAAACTTCATCCTCAACATCTTGGCGTTTATCATCGTGTGCGAGGCCTTCCTCTGCATCCAGCCCCACTTCGGCTTGTGGCTAAAGACCTTCAATGTCAAGCCGAAGGTGGTGAAGGGCGTCCAAGCGGAGTGCAGAGGCGCCATGGTGGGCAAAATGCCCAACGTCACTTGGCTTGAGGGTGCCTTCGTGGAATCCATCAAAGGGTGGCAATCGGGGTGGTTCTACATCACCGAGCCGTGTGACCCTAAATGGGCAGCGGCCCCCGAGTTCAGGTCTGGTATCCCCATGCAGCTCACCTCCTGGAAAGAGAAGGGCTTGTTATGGGGTAGTTCGAGGAGCCGACAGACTCGATCCTGTCTCTGCACCACTAGTGAACAAGAAGCTTAAGCTTGTCAACGTGATCCGTGTCATGCTCGTCGCGGATTCTCCCCGCCAAAGAACGGGCCTTCAATTTGTGGGAGTTTGATCCGGCACAGCACCGGACCTTGAGCGGGCTCTTCGACACGATGTACGAAGCTGCCTGGAGGGTGCTGTTCAAGGGCGGAGAAGCCCCCGCATCCGCAACTAAAGATCGCGGATTCAGCACGCAACGCCCGACCGGCGAGGTAAGCTATGTTATCCTTTAAGGGACACTCATTTCTTTCATAGTTTGACTCTATGTGGGATCTAAACTCCCAATGCCTTTAACATGACTGGCAGAAGACGTCCGGACAGGTTAACTGTCCGGCTCCCCTTCCAGAAGACCTAGTGGACACCCGTTTGACGGGGTTGCTGGTCCCGACACTTTACGTGGTGCCGGAGAAGAAGGCAAAGAAGAAGGCCACGGGAACCCGAAGGAGTTCCCGGCGCCAGGTGGTATCGGACTCATCGTTCGATGACTCCGAGGCGGACTCCACCCCTGAGGAGGAGGAGAAAAAGGCCTCTCCCCCAGCGGGGGGAGAGAAGAAGAGGAAGGCCTCCCCCACGAGGGCGGCCGAAGGGTCCAAGAAAGGATGGACCCTTCCTCCGGACTGCTCCGCCAACGCCGACGAGGGCGACGAGGAGTGGCCCTCAAGGGCCAAGCCCCTGGCAAGATCGTAAGTGTCCGAATTCCTTGATGATTTATAATTTCTCTTTTTTTCCACGTGGTGTCCTTCTAATGCCGCATACAACCTGTAGTCCAGCCAAAGACGATCTTCCCGCTTCGTCGAGCGGGTCCTTGGCTACGGGATTCCCTTCCGACCGCCTCCACCCCTCGTGACACTGATGACGCCAAGGTGGGATCCCAGGAGGGGACCCGCCAGAGGGGAGGCTCCGAGGTGCCATAGGGCAACCTCCGGACTTCAGACCGGACTCCATGCCCGAACTGTAGTGGTTTCGAGTCCGGCAGCGCCCTTCAGAAGAAGGGCAAGATCAGGACATGGCGGCCCCGGCCCAACCGGGGCGCCGGATAACTTGTTGAGGCGCCAACGGCGCTTCCATCGAGGAAGAACACCACACTATCATGAGTGCGGTGATTCAAGGTTCACTCGCCAAGAGCAGGTGGCGACTGCGCTCGCAGCAGCCTTCTAACAGCTTTGAGGTAAGAAATTTAAAATATGTAATATAATATCACATAGACAGTAGCCTCGATGCTCGGTTCGTGTTCGGAAAGAAAAGCGGACCGAGGATCTAAAAAGATATACGCAGGAGGTCTAAAAATATGTCAATATGGGATTGCAGGCTCTTGTTGCCGACCTCTGCCGCCCGATCATGGAGGTCGATGCTTTGAAGCAGAAGCTCGAGCAGTCCGAGAGTGAGCTCGACCGTGCCAAGAAGCAACTCGAGGACAAGGAAGATGAGTAACACCGTATTAGATTTGTACCTTACAGAAAAGGATTTTGGTTGTAAGAGAAATAACAAGGATAACGTGGGTACTCCAGGGGCCACGAACGAGGTGGCGACCCTGAAGGAGGCTGTGTCCGCGGCCAAACACAATGCGGCCGCAGAACGAGCCGAGCGAGAGAAGCAGGAGGCACGGGTCGCGGAGGTGCAGCAAGAGCTCCAGGCTCTCGTGGAAAAGCAATAGAGTTTGGAGCGCGACTCGAAGACCCGAGAGTCCGAGCTTGCATCGGCTCTTGAGAGTGCCAAAGCCGCTAAGGCCGAAGCCCACAAGGCCCTCCAGGAAATCGAGGCAGTGAAGAAAATAGCGGCAGGTAAGGCATTTTTCATGCAAAGCAAGCATGTGAATGTGAATTACCTGTTACTTACCCGAATTCGGAGCTCTCCAGGAGCGTTTGCAGATCTGCCTCGCAGCGTGTCCGATGCTGCCGCTTTCTAATGGGCCGAGGAGGGAGCTCGACGGAGAAGGTCTTCGGTCTCAAGATGCCGAGGCGGACATCCGTGCCTTTTAGCGACCAGTGAAGCAGCTGGTTGAGCTCCACAAGGTAGCCGAACAGACCATGAAGGGCCTCATAGTTCGCCGTGGACCAAGGAGGCCATGCCAGGAGCTACTTGACTGGTCGCGGCTGGTGGATGCTTTTCCTGGGTGGAAGTCGTCAAGCACTCCGCTTTGCATTGAAGGTGCCTGTCGGGCCTTTTCCGCAAAAGTGCACTTTGGGCAGGATGGATGCTGAGAAGCTTCGACGGACGCGCCACCGGGCGGCAAGGAGTATCGCACGCCCGAAATGTATTATAAGAGTGTCCTGAAGGGTGCCTGCATGATTGCGGGTGAGTGCTCCAAAGATGTAATATTTGAGTAGACTCACAATGTGTTATCCTGTGCACCAAAAACTTTGTTCATATGCGCTAAGCAACGCTTATTAATTTAAAATATTACCTTCTGTGCGGCCGTTTATCAAATCTGAGAGATGGCAAGTCGTTGGCTTCAGCCCCCATGCCATGAGTGCTGGGGTGTTCGGGATAAACTTGAGCGCTCTTGTTCCCATTGTTGGGTCCATCTAGGAGGCGCCAACACAACGAACGAGGCAACCGGACTTATAATGCTTGAACACTCTCACTTAGCCATAGAATTCTATAATTTTAAATTTCGGCGAAGCCCCTAGTGTTCGAAGACCGAGTTCGGGCGATATCCACGCTGGGCGGACAAAGCCGGTTCCTCGCTCTAAGCGGCATAAGTCTTTAGGGACTCGAAAAGACCTCTCGAACAGCGACCAGCTCTCGCCTTATCATGACGGTCAGTTTTAGCTTTCTCCATCGAGGCGCCGCCCAGCTCAACCGGGCGCAATCGCGATGGTTCCCCAGTGCTACCTTAGCCGATAAAGCGGAACGTAAGGTACCAAAACATGGGGCCGGCAAACCCAACTATTGACCCAAGACATGATTCGAGCCGATGCATATAATGCTATAAGTTCGGGGTGCCGCACTTGTGAAAGTGTTCAGACTTATCACACCAAAATGCGGGGAACTTAAGCCCCTGGTGTATTCGGTCGTACCAAAGTGTACGGATGCAAGATGTCGTAAATGAACATATATATAAGAAAGAAATGCAATTATAAGCGAAAAACGATGCATTGTTTATTCAAGGAATTCTGCGATGAATGCAGAACGATACAAATAGTGCGGTAAGCAAGGGGTAAGACTATTAAACATGTCCCCCTCCAGGGGTAGGCTGCGGAATGGTGTATGAAAAACGGATGTAATGCTTGTAATGGAGACCACCTGGATACTCGCTGTAGCCCTTCTTCTCCCCTGGCTGTTGCATCATGTGTTCGGCAGGTCTACTGCCGGACGGGGCCTCTGGTGAACGGAGTCCTGTGCATAAGAAAAAAGAAAAATAAAAAGAGGCACACACTTGGGAGCCCCTGGTGCGGTTAAGCCGCATTCTGGGCTTGTGGTGGCCGTGCCCCTCCCCCTATGCCCATGGTATCTCCAGAGCGTAATGATGTACGCGAAGGACCAGTCTTGCAATTTGGCAGGGGCTGGGGTTGGGGCCGCATTGCTACGCGTGCTCGCAACGTGCCAGGTGGTCTTGTTGTAGGTTACTCCGAGCGCGTTTGGTCGTGTCCGGTCGCTTAACGGCCGGACTCGAAAATTGCCTTAAGAGGCTGCTCTGTACTTCTGCCACGAGAACCGCTGTGTGTTCCTTCGTTCGGAGGGAGCGTTCAGTGTTTCCGTTGACCGTGATGACTCCTCGAGGGCCTGGCATCTTGAGCTTGAGGTATGAGTAATGCGGCACCGCGTTGAAATTTGCAAACGCAGTCCGTCCGAGCAGAGCGTGATAGCCGCCGCGGAACGGGACTATGTCGAAGATTAACTCCTCGCTTCGGAAGTTATCCGGGGATCCGAAGACCACTTCGGTGTGGTGAGCTGCATAATTGGCCTCTACACCTGGTATGATGCCTTTGAAGGTCGTCTTTGTAGGTTTAATCCTTGAGGGGTCTATGCCCATTTTGCGCATTGTATCCTGATAAAGCAGGTTCAGGCTGCTGCCGCCGTCCATCAGGACTCTGGTGAGGTGAAATCCATCGACGATTGGGTCTAAGACCAATGCGGCGAATCCGCAATGGCGGATACTGGTGGGGTGGTCCCTTCGATCAAAAGTGATTGGGCAAGAGGACCATGGATTGAACTTCGGGGCGACTGGCTCCATCGCATATACGTCCCTAAGTGCACACTTCCGCTCCCTCTTGGGTATGTGGGTTGCGTATATCATGTTTACCGTCCGCACTTGTGGGGGAAACCCTTCTGTCCTCTATTGTTTGGCGGCCAGGTCTCTTCCTTCTCGTCGCTATGCAGCCCCTTGTCATTGTTTTCGGTGATTAACTTGCTTGCCTGCTTGAATACCCAACAATCCCTGTTGGTGTGATTGGCTGGCTTTTCGGGGGTGCCGTGTATCTGGCACGAGCGGTCGAGTATTCGGTCCAAATTGGACGGACCCGGAGTAGTTCTCTTGAATGGCTTTTTCCACTGACCGGGTTTGGAGCCTCTGAATCCGGCGTTGACTGCCATATCCTCAGTGTTATTGCCGTTAATGCGGCGTTTGTTTTTGTTGCGACGCGACCTGCCATTGCGGTCCTTGTTATCCGGACTGCCAGAATTTTTGCTGAGGTTGTTACTACGGGCTAGCCAGCTGTCTTCTCCCGCGCAGAAGCGGGTCATGAGTGATGTGAGGGCTGCCATGGATTTCGGCTTTTCCTGTCCTAGGTGCCGGGCCAGCCACTCGTCGCGGATGTTATGTTTGAAGGCTGCGAGGGCCTCCGCATCCGGACAGTCGACGATTTGATTTTTCTTTGTTAAGAACCGTGTCGTAACTATCGGCCGATTCGTCTGGCGCTGAATTATGTGGCTTAGGTCATCGCCGTCTCGGTGGTCGCACATATGTGCCCCAGAAGTTGTCAAGGAATGCGGTTTCGTGTCCTCCCAACACCCAATTGACTCTGGCGCAAGCTGTTAAGCCAATGCCGAGCTGGTCCTTTAAGCTTGAGGAGGAGATATTTGATGGCGTGAAGATCGTCACCGCGGGCCATGTGGATACGAAGGAGATAGTCTTCGATCCAAACCGCGGGGTCTGTTGTGCCATCGTAGGATTCAATGTTCACGGGTTTAAACCCTTCAGGGATTTCATGAACCATTACTTCATCTGTGAAGCATAGTGGGTGTGCGGTGCCTCTATATTGGGCAATATCACGACATAGCTCGAGCGAGCTTTGTCTACTGTGTTCGGCCTGGCCGGAGTTGCTGTATCCGGCGCGACAGTAGTCGTCGCGCATCGTGGGGTGCCCACGTGATCCATAGATCGATCTTGATTGTCTTGCCTTGTCCTCCAATATGTCTCGCAAGTCCGGCGCATTCCCCCGTGGCTTCGTGCTTTTCGAGCGGTGCCGGGGTACGGTTCTGGCGGAGGGTCTAGAGGCCTCTCTGTCGCGGCCACGAGGTGGTCGGTCTGCCGTATTGTGCGCTGGTGATGAAGGTTTATATGCCTCCTACTCTAATCGGGGGAGCAACTTGCGTTTTGGGTAGCTTTTGGAGAGGCGTTCGAGTTCATGCTCTTCGGCCGCAAAGACTTCGGTGCATCTGTCGGCCAGCAAGTCTTGATCAGCTTGAAGCTGTTGCTGCTTTTTCTTTAGGCTGTTCGCCGTGGCCATTAGCCTACGTTTAAAACGCTCTTGTTCGACGGGATCCTCGGGCACGACGAATTCGTCGTCGTTGAGGCTTGCCTCGTCTCCGGAGGGAGGCATGTAATTATCATCCTCTACCTCTTCGTCTGCCACTCTCTCGTGAGGGCTGGCTTCTCCGTCCTCCTGTGTTGAATCTTGCTGGAGGGGGTTGTCTTCAGCACTCTCTGGGATGTTATTATCTCCGGTGCCGGAATCTCCATTCTTGCTGTGGCGGGATTTAGAGCGACGCCACTGACACCGGCGCTTGGGCTGTTTCTTGGAGGAGCCTTCCTCCACTGCATCCTCATCGTTCCCATCCTTTGGGATGTCCACCATGTATATGTCGTATGACGAGGTTCTCTTCCAGTGCCCCGTAGGCGCTGGTTCTTAGTCGTCTCCGGCATCGTCATCATACCGTCGATGTCTTCGGAGTCGTAATCTAGCATGTCGGTTAGGTCGTCGACAGTGGCTACAAAGTGGGTGGTGGGTGGGTTTTGAATTTCTTCGTCGTCCGCATCCCAACCGTCCTGGCCGCAGTCCGGCCAGGGCTCTGCTGATAACGAGAGATACATTAGCGAATTCAGGATGTCGCCAAAGGGTGAGTGATGAAAGATGTCCGCGGCGGTGAACTCCATGATCGGCGCCCAATCGGATTCGATTGGTAGGGGCGCAGGAGGTTCGGAGTCCGGCGGGGAGTCCGGCACCTCGGAGTCACGAGCTTTACAAGGGACAAGGTCGATTCGCTCCATCGCCGTGAGGTTGCAGCCCCGAGGCGGTGTCAGCCACCCGCCCTCGATCCAGGCGGTCGGCTCGAACTAAGGGTCGGAGCGGACTCATGTGCGACCTCGAGGGCACTATCCGCAGCAGAGCTAAATCATGCCCATCGTGACAAGCGGCGCTGCTCGGTCAGGCTCGAATCCGTCGAAGATCAAGTCTCCGCGGATGTCAGCCATGAAGTTTAGACTTCCAAATCTGACCTGACGGCCAGGGGCGTGGCTTCCAATCTGCTCCAGATGGCTGCTTAATTGCCCGCAGCAAAGCCGCCAATACGAAGATCCGCTCGGGAGAAAAGTCTCACCCTGGACTGCGTCGTTGTTGATGATCGAAGGAGCCATCAAGCCTATCCGTGATGACACAGAGGAACTCTCAATGAAAGCACCATTGTCGGTGTCAAAACCGGTGGATCTCGGGTAGGGGGTCCCGAACTGTGCGTCTAGGCGGATGGTAACAGGAGACAAGGGACATGATGTTTTACCTGTTTCGGGCCCTCTCGATGGAGGTAAAACCCTACTCCTGCTTGATTAATATTGATGATATGGGTAGTACAAGAGTGGATCTACCACGAGATCAAGGAGGCTAAACCCTAGAAGCTAGCCTATGGTATGATTGTTGTAATGGTTGTTCGTCCTACGGACTAAAACCCTCCGGTTTATATAGACACCGGAGAGGGCTAGGGTTACGCAGAGTCGGTTACAATGGTAGGAGATCTACATATCTGTATTGCCTAGCTTGCCTTCCACGCCAAGGAAAGTCCCATCCGGACACGGGACGAAGTCTTCAATCTTGTATCTTCATAGTCTTGGAGTCCGGCCGATGATGATAGTTCGGCTATCCGGACACCCCCTAGTCTAGGACTCCCTCAGTTAGTGTTACTATGATTTAAATGACGTTTAAAGCGGTAGACCCAAGAGGCAAAATCCTCATTTTTCACAAACTTAGGAGGTGGACCAACATGATTCAAATGAGTGGAGGGAACCTGTCCTCCATAAGTAAGAGGTGGATCAACATGGGCAAAGATGCCGTTTCCACTTCTACCACTAGGCAAAGGAATTTTATTACTAGAAGCTTCCCGCTTATCGGAGTTGGCATCCATCACCTTGTTAGTGGGAGCGTTAACTTCCAACGGTGCGGTGGATAACTTAAGATCATCAAGAAACTCCTTGAACATGACTTTGACCTCGGTCGTCATGGAGATTTTCAATGTGTCCAAAGCCACATTGAATTCCTCATGAGACCAGGGATCCCCCATTAGCGGTAGGCGAAGATGGATTCACACCGAGGTGCTCCTCCTCACCGTGTACGGTGTCAACCATACTCTTCAGACGATAAAGTCCTTAAAAAAGAGACGAGGCTCTGATACCAATTGAAAGGATCGATATATTTGACTAGAAGGGGGGTGAATATGCAACTAACAATTTTTAGCTTTTCTTTACCAAATTAAACTTTGCATCAAAGTAGGCTGTCTAGATATGCAACTAGGTGAGCAACCTATATGATGCAGCAACAACAAGCACACAAGCAAGCAATGGATACAACACAATATAAGCTTGCACAAATAAAGGTGAGAGATAACCAAGAGCGGAGTCAGTGGAGACGAGGATGTGTTACCGAAGTTCCTTCCCTTTGAGGGGAAGTACGTCTCCGTTGGAGCGGTGTGGAGGCACAATGCTCCCCAAGAAGCCACTAGGGACACCGTATTCTCCTCATGCCCTCACACAATGCGATATGACGTGATTCCACTATTGGTGCCCTTGGAGGTGGTGACCGAACCTTTACAAACAAGGTTGGTGCAATCTCCACAACTTAGTTGGAGGCTCCCAACGACACCACGAATCTTCACCACAATGAACTATGGCTCCGCGGTGACCTCAACCGTCTAGGGTGCTAAAACACCCAAGAGTAACAAGATCTGCAAGGGATTAGTGGGGGGAATCAAAATTCCCTTGGTGGAAGTGTAGATCGAGGCCTTCTCAACCAATCCCTAGAGAATCAACAAGTTTGATTGGCTAGGGAGAGAGATCGGGCGAAAATGGAGCTTGGAGCAATAATGGAGCTTAGGGATGGAAGAGGTAGTCAACTGAGAGAAGACCCCCCTTAATAGTGATAGGACAAATCCAACCGTTACCCACTTATCCAGCCCGCGACATGCGATACTACCGCACAAGACATGCGGTACTACTGCAAGGTAAACCCGGGCATGGGCAGCCCGGCCCGACGACCCGGCCCGAGCCCGGCCCGAAAAACCTGGGCCGGGCCGGGCCGGGCTTGACATTCGGGCCGGGCTCGGGCTTTGTTTTGCAGCCCGAAAGATAGTTCGGGCCGGGCTCGGGCTTTAATTTTTCTGTATTTCGGGCCGGGCTTTCGGGATTCGGGCCGGGCTTGCATGTGTGCGTGCTAAAAAACAATATTCGGGCCGGGCTTTTGGGCTTCGGGCTTGATTTCGGGCTAGGCTCGGGCTTGAAATATGGAGTATTCTGGGCTTCGGGCCGGGCTCGGGCTTGAGAAATGAAGGTCGGGCTTTTGTAAGCCCGGCCCGAAACCAGCCCAACGTTTGCCCAGGTTTATTGCAAGGACCTGCGGTACTACCGCAAGGCACTACGGTACTACCGCTTGCGCGGCAGTAGCCAGACCAACCCCTGTTGCGTTGAAGCAAAGAGTGGTAGAACCTCCGGAGTGGTACTATCGCTCGCCCTTGCGGTACTACCGCAAGGCAGGGTTTGTCTGGCTGGGAAGGCACGGATGAATAAAATTACATATGTGGTTACTTCCGCTGAGTTTCGATCTGTGCAAAAATCTGACACGGTACTACTGCATACAGGGAGCGGTACTACCGCGTAGGGCGCGAATGTAAAAAATTACATCTGGCCCTACTTCCGCTCGTGTTGCTGTGCTGGGCCCGAGGCCACGGTACTACCGCGCCTGTGGAGCGGCACTACCGCTATGTGCGGTACTACCGCCTCCCTGGCCGGTACTACCATGGGCCTCTGCGGTATTTCTGCTCCCTTGAGCAGTACTATCGCATGCCACAGCTCAATAACACTAGGAGTTCTTCATTTTGCACAGACACGGATAAACGGACGGTGCTCCAAAGAAGCAAAGGAAAGGTGGTGCAAAGGGACAGACGTGTACGTGTTGATTCCACCCTAACCTTTCTGAAGCGGACCCCCTCTTAATAGTTCGGCTTTCCTACGACTCAAGTCCACCGAAAAGAAACGTATAGAAACACCGTCTTCACTAGGCTCCGAGGGGCATCGAATCGTCTTGTGCCTAAACATGAGATATCTGAAATGCTCAATGCACACGATTAGTCCGCAAACGCATTGTCATCAATCACCAAAACCACACAGGGTGAAATATGCCCTTACAGATGTTCGACATCTTCATGAGGATGCAAAACTAGAAGATTAGGCTCGACGGGATGAACATTGCTAGACCGCTACCGAGGAGTAAAAGTTGTTGCTCATGAAGGTGACAGACTTGGATCTCGATACAACTAAGTTTGTTCAAGACTTTGCTAGCATGTACAAATGTTTTGTGCAAACGGATGGTGAAATGGAAGCCTGGAAGAGAGTACCTGCATATATCATATAAGGCATCGACGTCCTCCACGCGGTGTAGATCCGGAGCACCATCAGCAAGAACACACCGTACTCCCCTCCAATGATATATCAACATGTGACCTCAGAAGCTTAACTGGTTCACTAGAAGCATGAAAAGTCCTATCAGTTTTCTTTTTAGACGAACTAGGTGCTTCAACGTTATTTCTCTAAGAGTCTTGTTCTACTCTCGTAGGACGACCTTCAGGATACAAAGTTTCCTGAGTCATTTTACCACCTCTAGTCATAACTCTAACAGCATGATCATTGCTCTTATTATTCAACTGATTCAACAAATCATTTTGTGCCTTGAGAACTTGTTCTACTTGGGTTTTAACATTGAAGCATGCTTACGAATAATCTTGAGATAACTAACAGTTCTACACATATAGTCACCCAAGCAGTGAAGCATATAAGCATTACATTTCAATTGTCTACTGACATAAGCATTGAAATTTTTCTTGTTTCACAATAAATTTATCAAACTCATCCAAGCATTGACTAGCAAACTTATTATGTGGAATATCACCTTCATCAAATCTATAGAGACAATTTACCTCTACTACCCGTGTCGGGATATTAAGACCATGAATTTCTTCAATAGGTGGTAAATTCTTAACATCTTCAGCTTTAATACCTTTTTCTTTCATAGATTTCTTTCCCTCTTGCATATCTTCAGGACTGAGAAATAGAATACCTCTTTTCTTCGGAGTTGGCTTAGGAGGTGGTTCAGGAAGAGTCCAATCATTATCATTACTCAATATATTATTCAATAGTAGTTTAGCTTGTTCAACAGTTTGTTCCCTAAAAGCACAACCAGCACAACTATCTAGGTGGTCCCTAGAAGCATCAGTTAGTCCATTCTAAAAGATATCAAGTATTCTATTTTTCTTGAGAGGATGATCAGGCAAAGCATTAAGTATCTGGAGAAGCCTCCCCCAAGCTTATGGGAGACTCTCTTCTTCAATTTGCACAAAGTTAAATATCTCTTGTAAAGCAGCTTGTTTCTTATGAGAAGGAAAATATTTTTCAGAGAAGTAATATATCATATCCTGGGGACTACACACACAACCAGGACCAAGAGAATTAAACCATATCTTAGCATCACCCTCTAATAAGAAAGGAAAAAACTTAAGAATATAGTAATAGCGATTTATTTCCTCATGAGCAAATAGGGTGGCTATATCATTTAGTTTAGTGAGATGTGACACAACAGTTTCAGATTCACAGCCAGAGAAAGGATCAGATTCAACCAAAGTAATTCACTCAGGATCAACAGAGAATTCATAATCCTTATCAGTAGAAAAGATAGGTGAAGTAGCAAACTTAGGATCGTATTGCATTCTAGCATTCAAAGATTTTTCTTTCCATTTGCATAGAAAATTCTTAAGATCATCTCTATCCTTACAAGCAAGAAAGTCCCTAGCTACCTCTCCATCCATAACATAACCCTCAGGTATATCAGGAAATTCATACCTAGGAGAGCTAGGTCTAGCAAGTGTTTCAAAGTCTTTAGTTATAGAAATATCATCAATTTCAGCATTCTCAATAACTTTAGCTCTAGCAAGTTGTTCATCAAGAAATTCACCCAGTGGCACAGTATTATCAAGCAAAGTAGTAGTATCATCATAAATATCACTCATAGTAGAAGTAGCATCATCAATTACTTGCGACATGTTAAGATTACTAGCAGGTGGTGGTGTCACAAGTTTACTCAAAACAGATGGTGAATCAACTGCAAAGCTAGATGGCAGTTCCTTACCTGCCCTCATAGTAGAGGGATATATCTTGGTTTTGGTATCTTTCAAGTTCTTCATAGTGATCAATAGATATAAATCCCAAGTGACTCAGAGAATAGAGTTATTCTCCCCGGCAACTGATACGTATCCAACGTATCTATAATTTTTGATTGTTCCAAGCTATTATATTACCCGTTTTGGATGTTTATGGGCTTTACTTTACACTTTTATATCAATTTTGGGACTAACCTACTAACCGGAGGCCCAGCCCAAATTGGTGTTTTTTTTGCCTATTTCAGTGTTTCGAAGAAAAGGAATATCAAACGGAGTCCAAACGGAATGAAACCTTCGGGAGAGTTATTTTTGGAATGGAAGCAATCCAGGAGACTTGGAGTGCACGTAAGGGAAGCAAGGAGGAAGCCACGAGGCAGGGAGGCGCGCCCTACCCCCTGGATGCGCCCCCACCCTCGTGGGCCCCTTGTGGCTCCCATGACCAACTTCTTTCACCTATATATCTCCATATACCCTAAAAACATCGAAGAGCACAATAGACCGGGAGTTCCACCACCGCAAGCATCTATAGCCACCAAAAACCAATCGGGACCCTGTTCCGGCACCCTGCCGAAGGGGGGGATCCCTCACCAGTGGCCATCTTCATCATCCCGACGCTCTCCATGACAAGGAGGGAGTAGTTCACCCTCGGGGCTGAGGCTATGTACCAGTAGCTATGTGTTTGATCTCTCTCTCTCTCTCTCTCTCTCTCTCTCTCTCTCTCTCTCTTGACTTCGCACAATCTTGATGTATCGCGAGCTTTGCTATTATAGTTGGATTTTATGATGTTTCTCCCCCTGTACTCTCTTGTGATGAATTGAGAATTATGCTAGGTAGCATTCCACATCAAAAATTCTGTTTTTATCATTTACCTACTCAAGGATGAGCAGGAATTAAACTTGGGGATGCTTAATACGTCTCCAATGTATCTATAATTTTTGATTGTTTCATGCTATTATATTACCCATTTTGGATGTTTATGGGCTTTACTTTACACTTTTATATCATTTTTGGGACTAAGCTACTAACCGGAGGCCCAACCCAAATTGCTGTTTTTTTGCCTATTTCAGTGTTTCAAAGAAAAGGAATATCAAACGGAGTCCAAATGGAATGAAACCTTCGGGAGAGTTATTTTTGGAACGGAAGCAATCCAGGAGACTTGGAGTGCATGTAAGGGAAGCAAGGAGGAAGCCATGAGGCAGGGAGGTGCGCCCTACCCCCCTGGGCGCGCCCCCCACGCTCGTGGGCCCCTTGTGGCTCCCCTGGCCGACTTCTTTTGCCTATATATCTCCATATACCCAAAAAACATCGAAGAGCACAATAGATCGGGAGTTCCTCTGCCACAAGCCTCTGTTGCCACCAAAAACCAATCGGGACCCTGTTCCGGCATCCTGCTGGAGGGGGGGATCCCTCACCGGTGGCCATCTTCATCATCCCGGCATTCTCCATGACGAGGAGGGAGTAGTTCACCCTGAGGGCTGAGGGTATGTACCAGTAGCTATGTGTTTGATCTATCTCTCTCTCTCTTGTGTTCTTGACTTCGCACGATCTTGATGTATCACGAGCTTTGCTATTATAGTTGGATCTTATGATGTTTCTCCCCCTCTACTCTCTTGTGATGAATTGAGTTTTCCCCTTGAAGTTGTCTTGTCGGATTGAGTCCTTAAGGATTTGAGAACACTTGATGTATGTCTTGCCATGCTTATCTGTGGTGACAATGGGATATTCATGTGATCTACTTGATGTATGTTTTGGTGATCAACTTGCAGGTTCAATGAACTTATGCATAGGGTTTGGCACATGTTTTCGTCTTGACTCTCCGGTAGAAACTTTGGGGCACTCTTTGAAGTACTTTGTGTTGGTTGAATAAATGAATCAGAGATTGTGTGATGCATATCGTATAATCATGCCCACGGATATTTGAGGTGACATTGGATTAACTAGGTGACATTAGGGTTTTGGTTGATTTGTGTCTTAAGGTGTTATTCTAGTATGAACTCTATGATAGATCGAACGGAAAGAATAGCTTCGTGTTATTTTACTACGGACTCTTGAATAGATCGATCAGAAAGGATAACTTTGAGGTGGTTTTGTACCCTACCATAATCTCTTTGTTTGTTCTCCGCCATTAGTGACTTGGAGTGACTCTTTGTTGCATGTTGAGAGATAGTTATATGATTCAGTTATGTTAGTATTGTCGAGAGAACCTGCACTAGTGAAAGTATGAACCCTAGGCCTTGTTTCCTAGCATTGCAATACCGTTTGTGCTCACTTTTATCATTAGTTACCTTGCTGTTTTTATATTTTCATATTACAAAAAACCTATATCTACCATCCATATTGCACTTGTTTCACCATCTCTTTGCCGAACTAGTGCACCTATACAATTTACCATTGTATTGGGTGTGTTGGGAACACAAGAGACTCTTTGTTATTTGGTTGCAGGGTTGTTTGAGAGAGACCATCTTCAACCTACGCCTCCCACGGATTGATAAACCTTAGGTCATCCACTTGAGGGAAATTTGCTACTATCCTACAAACCTCTGCACTTGGAGGCCCAACAACGTCTCCATGAAGAAGGTTGCGTTGTAGACATCAAGCTCTTTTCTGGCGCCGTTGCCGGGGAGGTTAGTTCTTGAAGGTATATCTTTAGATCTTGCAATCGAATCTTTTAGTTTCTTGTTTTATCACTAGTTTAGTTTATACAAGAAAATTACAAAAAAAATTGAGTTAATTTGCCTCATACGCTTCATCTTTTTAATATCTTTCGTGAGAATGATGGAAAGGAAAAGTGTGCTCAAGTGCTAGAAAAAGAAGTATATAAAATGTTTGGCACTAAATCTTTGAATGATGAGCATGATTGCAATGTTGTTAGTATGAGCTCTTTGAATATCCATAGCACAAATGATGATTGCACTAGTTATGATGAAAATGTCTCCTATAAGCATGTCAATTTTAGTGGAGTGCATTGGGTTTGCAAGTACACACCAAATAGGGAAGATAGACATTGCAAGAGGCATAAGCATTTAGAAACTAAATGGTTGCAAGAAAGGCTAGATAACAGTGCTGAAAATTTAAAATTCCTTTGTCGTACTTGTGAACTTTGCAATGAACATGGTCATTTACATCTCCGATGCAAATTGTTTCATGATTGAATCGTGTCCTAGAATTGTGATGATTTGATTTCCCTTGCACATCATAATGAACTTAGTTTGCTTTTGGGTTATGAAGAAATTAAACATTTAATTAAGGACCTTCCAGAATTTGCCCATAAGAAATTCCTTGATATTGATCTAGAGGAGATTTATATGTATTGTGCAGTGAATTGCATTGAAAATCCTTATATTGCCAATTACATAAAGAAAAGAAAGAAAATAGAAGACGAAGAGAATACTAATGAAAGGGAAGATACCTCCCAATATCCTCCTATTATATCTTATGATGAATCAGGTAATGAGGAGGAGCTTTCTATTCAACCAATCTCATCAATAAGGAGCTCAAAATAGAGGGATAAACCCACACATGATGTGAAGAAGAAAAAGAGAAGACAGAGAAGCAAAGGTAAAAAGGTATCCCTCCCAAATGATGTTGCTCCTACTACTCATTGTGATGATGATAATTGCTATACTATTGGTGCTATACATACTATTAATGATGAGAGTGATTATGTTTATGATAAGAAAAGGCCCAAGCTTGGGGAAGCTATGTTTGATGAGGATGACATATTTGAGAATATATTTGATGCAATTAATGTTTGTCCCAAGCTTGGGGATGCTATGTTTAATGAAGACGATATTTTTAGCCTCCCAAGTTTTGATATGCAAAGTTGTTATGATGATATCATGCCTCCTACTTATGATGATTATATTGATGAAAGTGGGTTTGGATTAGGAAGTAATGATCCCACTATCTGGGAGGATGTTGAATCTTATTGTGATGAATATGAAAGTGGATTTGGAGAGGTCATGACTTTATTTAGTGATGATTCCACTATCTTGGAAGAGGTTTCAATCGATTATGATGAGAACAAAGTTGCTACTTATGATGATTATTGTGATGAAACTTATGCTATAAGAAATAGTGATGATTATATTTATAAAACTTGTCATGATTACGATTACCCTTTTTCTGAACATTAACCTTTTAATGTGAAAACTATTTTTAGTATTCGAGTCTCTTATGATACTCCCACTATTCCGAATAAGAAGAATTTTGCTTATGTGGAGAGTAGTAAAATTTCTATGCAAGTAGATCATGAAAAGAATGCTTTAGGTGCTGGTTATATTGTTGAATTCATTCATGATGCTACTGAAAATTATTATTGAGGGAGGAATATATGCTTGTAGGAGTTGCAATGATATCAAGTTTCCTCTCTATGTGCTTAAAGTTTTAAAGTTATGCTTGTTTAGCCCTCCTATGCTTGTTGATTATTGTTCCCATAAGTTGTTTGATCACAAAATCCCTATGCATAGGAAGTGTGTTAGACTTAAATGTGCTAGTCATATTCTTCATGATGCTCTCTTAATGTTTCAATTCTTATCTTTTATGTGAGCATCATTGTCATCATCATGCCTAGCTAGAAAGGCATTAAAGAAAAGCGCTTGTTGGGAGACAACCCAATATTTACCCTTACTGTTTTTGTGTGTCCACATGATTATGATACTTTATTAATCATGGTTTATAGCTTTTGTTTAAATAAAGTGCCAAGTAAGACCTTTAGGATAGCTTACGGTGATAGTTGTGTTGATCCTGCTGAAAATCAGAAACTTTTGCACCCAGTAAATTAGTTTTTATAATTCACAGAAAGGTGCTTTTGATCTTATTTTTTCTCCTATGGATTTGTACACAAATTTCTTAGGACTTACTAATTTCGTAGAATTTTGGGAGTTACATAAGTATTCGAGAGTTACAAATTACTACAGACTGTTCTGTTTTTGACAGATTCTGTTTTCTATGTGTTGTTTGCTTATTTTGATGAATCTATGAGTAGTATCGGAGGGTATGAACCATAGAGAAGTTGGAATACAGTAGATATTACACCAATATGAATTTAGAATGATTTCATAACAGTACCTAAGTGGTGATTTATTTTCTTATACTAACGGAGGTTACGAATTTTCTGTTGAGTTTTGTGTTGTGAAGTTTTCAAGTTTTGGGTAAAGATTCGATGGACTATGGAATAAGGAGTGGCAAGAGCCTAAGCTTGGGGATGCCCATGGCACCCCAAGGTAATATTCAAGGACAACCAAGAGCCTAAGCTTGGGGATGCCCATGGCACCCCAAGGTAATATTCAAGGACAACCAAGAGCCTAAGCTTGGGGATGCCCCGGAAGGCATCCCCTCTTTCGTCTTCATTCATCGGTAACTTTACTTGGAGCTATATTTTTATTCAGCACATGATATGTGTTTTGCTTGGAGCGTCATTTTATTTTCTTTTGTTTTGCTTACTGTTTGAATAAAATACCAAGATCTGGAATTCTTTAATGTTAGAGAGTCTTCACATAGTTGCATAATTATTCGACTACTCATTGATCTTCACTTATATCTTTTGGAGTAGTTTTTCATTTGCTCTAGTGCTTCACTTATATTTTTTAGAGCATGGCGGTGGTTCTATTTTGTAGAAAGTGTTGATCTCTCATGCTTCACTTATATTATTTTGAGAGTGTTTTAGAACAACATGGTATTTGCCATGGTTATAAAATTGGTCCTAGAAAGATGGGCATCCAAGTTGGGTATAATAAAAAACTATCATAGAAAGTGAATTGGATGCTATGGTCAATTTGATGCTTGATTATTGTTTTGAGATATGACGATGGTGATATTAGAGTCATGCTAGTGGAGTAATTATGAATTTGAGGAATACTTGTGTTGAAGTTTGTGATTCCCATAGCATGCACGTATGGTGAACCGCTTTGTGATGAAGTTGGAGCATGATTTATTTATTGATTGTCTTCCTTATGAGTGGCGGTCGGGGACGAGCGATGGTCTTTTCCTACCAATCTATCCCCCTAGGAGCATGCGCGTAGTACTTTGTTTCAATGACTTGTAGATTTTTGCAATAAGTATATGAGTTCTCTATGACTAATGTTGAGTCCTGGATTATACGCACTCTCACCCTTCCACCATTGGTAGCCTCTCTTGTGCCGCCCAACTTTCGCCGGTACCATACACCCACCATATACCTTCCTCAAGACAGCCACCATACCTACCTATTATGGCATTTCCATAGCCATTCCGAGATATATTGTCATGCAACTTTCCACCGTTCTGTTTGTTATGACACGCATCATCATTGTCATATTGCTCTTGCATGATCATGTAGTTGACATCGTATTTGTGGCAACGCCACCTTCATAATTCCATACATGTCGCTCTTGATTCATTGCATATCCCGGTACACCACCGAAGGCATTGATATAGAGTCATATTTTCTTCTAAGTATCGAGTTGTAATCTTGAGTTGTAAGTAAATAAAAGTGTGATGATCTTCATTATTAGAGCATTGTCCCAAGTGAGGAAAGGATGATGGAGACTATGATTCCCCCACAAGTCGGGATCAGACTTCGGACTTTATAAGAAAAAGAAGAGAAAGGCCAAATAAAAAAAGAAGAGAAAGGCCAAATAAAAAATGAGAGAAAAAGAGAGAAGGGACAATGCTACTATCCTTTTACCACACTTGTGCTTCAAAGTAGCACCATGATCTTCATGATAGAGAGTCTCCTATGTTGTCACTTTCATATACTAGTGGGAATTTTTCATTATAGAACTTGGCTTGTATATTCCAATGATGGGCTTCCTCAAAACTCCCTAGGTCTTCGTGAGCAAGAAAGTTGGATGCACACCCACTTAGTTTGTTTTGTTGAGCTTTCATACATTTATAGCTCTAGTGCATCCATTGCATGGCAATCCCTACTCACTCACATTGAAATCTATTAATGGGCATCTCCATAGCCCGTTGATACGCCTAGTTGATGTGAGACTATCTTCTCCCTTTTTGTCTTCTCCACAACCACCATTCTAGTCCACATATAGTGCTATGTCCATGGATCACGCTCACGTATTACGTGAAAGTTGAAAAAGTTTGAGAATACTAAAGTATGAAACAATTGCTTGTCTTGTCATCGAGGTTGTGCATGATTAAATACTTTGTGTGATGAAGATAGAGCATAACCAGCCTATATGATTTTGTAGGGATAACTTTCTTTAGCCATGTTATTTTAAGAAGACATGATTGCTTTGTTAGTATGCTTGAAGTATTACTATTTTTTTGTAAATATGAACTTTTGTCTTGAATCATTTGGATCTGAACATTCATGCCACAATAAAGAAAATTACATTGAGAATTATGCTAGGTAGCTTTCCACATCAAAAATTCTGTTTTTATCATTTACCTACTCGAGGACGAGCAGGAATTAAGCTTGGGGATGCTTGATACGTCTCCAACGTATCTATAATTTTTTATTCTTCCATGCTATTATATTACCCATTTTGGATGTTTATGGGCTTTACTTTACACTTTTATATCATTTTTGGGACTAACCTACTAACCGGAGGCCCAACCCAAATTGCTGTTTTTTTTGCCTATTTCAGTGTTTCGAAGAAAAGGAATATCAAACGAAGTCCAAACGGAATGAAACCTTCGGGAGAGTTATTTTTGGAACGGAAGCAATCCAGGAGACTTGGAGTGCACGTAAGGGAAGCAATGAGGAAGCCACGAGGCAGGGAGGCGCGCCCTACCCCCCTGGGTGCGCCCCCACCCTCGTGGGCCCCTCGTGGCTCCCCTGACCGACTTCTTTCGCATATATATCTCCATATACCCTAAAAACATCGAATATCACAATAGATCAGGAGTTCTGCAGCCGCAAGCCTCTGTAGCCACCAAAAACCAATCGGGACCTGTTCCAAGACCACCCCAGGGGGATCCTCACCGTGGCCATCTTCATCATCCCGGCACTCTCCGTGACGAGGAGGGAGTAGTTCACCCTCGGGGCTGAGGGTATGTACCAGTATCTATGTGTTTGATCTCTCTCTCTCTCTCTCTCTCTCTCTCTCTCGTGTTCTTGACTTCGCATGATCTTGATGTATCACGAGCTTTGCTATTATAGTTGGATCTTATGATGTTTCTCCCCCTCTACTCTCTTGTGATGAATTGAGTTTTCCCCTTGAAGTTGTCTTGTCGGATTGAGTCTTTAAGGATTTGAGAACACTTGATGTATGTCTTGTCGTGCTTATCTGTGGTGACAATGGGCTATTCACGTGATCTACCTTATGTATGTTTTGGTGATCAACTTGGGGGTTCAATGAACTTATGCATAGGGTTTGGCACACGTTTTCGTCTTGACTCTCCGGTAGAAACTTTGGGGCACTCTTTGAAGTACTTTGTGTTGGTTGAATAGATGAATCCGAGATTGTGTGATGCATATCGTATAATCGTGCCCACGGATACTTGAGGTGACATTGGAGTATCTAGGTGACATTAGGGTTTTGGTTGATTTGTGTCTTAAGGTGTTATTCTAGTACAAACTCTATGATAGATCGTATGGAAAGAATAGCTTCGTGTTATTTTACTATGGACTCTTGAATAGATTGATCAGAAAGGATAACTTTGAGGTGGTTTCGTACCCTACCATAATTTCTTTGTTTGTTCTCCGCTATTGGTGACTTTGGAGTGACTCTTTGTTGCATGTTGAGGGATAGTTATATGATTCAGTTATGTTCTTATTGTTGAGAGAACTTGCACTAGAGAAAGTATGAACCCTAGGCCTTGTTTCCTAGCATAGCAATACCGTTTGTGCTCACTTTTATCATTAGTTACCTTGCTGTTTTTATATTTTCATATTACAAAAACCTATATCTACCCTTCATATTGCACTTGTATCACCATCTCTTTGCTGAACTAGTGCACCTATACAATTTACCATTGTATTGGGTATGTTGGGGACACAAGAGACTCTTTGTTATTTGGTTGCAGGGTTGTTTGAGAGAGACCATCTTCAACCTATGCCTCCCACGGATTGATAAACCTTAGGTCATCCACTTGAGGGAAATTTGCTACTGTCCTACAAACCTGTGCACTTGGAGGCCCGACAACGTCTACAAGAATAAGGTTGCGTAGTAGACATCAGCAACGGCGCCAGAAAAAGGTCTTGATAACCCACAAGTATAGCGGATCGCAACAGTTTTCAAGGGTAGAGTATTCAACCCAAATTTATTGATTCGACACAAGGGGAGCCAAAGAATATTCTCAAGTATTAGCAGTTGAGTAGTCAATTCAACCACACCTGAAAGACTTAATATCTGTAGCAAAGTAGTATGGAAGTAATGGTAACAGTGTCAAAAGTAATAGTAGAAGTTTTGCGGTGATTGTAACAGTAGTAGCAACAAAAGTAACTTAGCAAAGATCAATATGAGACAAACTCGTAGGCAATGAATTGGCAATGATAATTGTGTCGGATGATGTTCATCATGTAGCAGTTATAACCTAGGGTGACACATAACTAGTTCCAATTCATCAATATAATGTAGGCATGTATTCCGTATATAGTCATACGTGCTTATGGAAAATAACTTGCATGACAGCTTTTTGTCCTACCCTCCCGTGGCAGAGGGGTCCTAAAGCAAATAAATGTATATTAAGGCCTCCTTTTAATAGAGAACCGGAACAAAGCATTAGCACTTAGTGAATACATAAACTCCTCAAACTATGGTAATCACCGGAAAGAATCCCAATTATTGTCATCTTGGATTATGCGAATCATAACTCGTAATAGGTGTCTACAACTTGCAAGATCGGATCAAGAACACACATATATTCATGGAAACATAAAGGGTTCAGATCTGAATTCATGGCACTCGGTCCCCAGTGACAAGCATTAAGCATAACAAAGTCATAGCAACATCAATATCAGAACATAGTGGATACTTGGGATCAAACCCTAACAAAACTAACTCGATTACATGATAAATCTCATCCAATCACCGACCAGCGAGCCTACGAAGGAATTACTCACTCTCGGAGGTGAGCATCATGGAATCGGCAATGGGGGAAGGTTGATCATGATGACGACGATGGATGCCCCTCTCCGGAGCCCAAAATAGACTCCAGATCAGCCCTCCCTAGGAAGAACGGGAGGCGGCGGTGGATCCATATCATAAAACGCAATGAACCATTCTCTGTGATTTTTTATCTCCACATATGTGATTATACAACATTGGAATTAGGGTCGGGGGAGCTCCAGGGGGTCCACAAGCCTGCAGGGCGCGCCCCAGGGTTTATGGCCTCTGGGTGGCCCCCCTCTGGTTGATTCTTGTGCCAGTATTTTTATTTATTCCAAAAATATTCTCCATAAATTTTTAGGTGAATCCGAGAACTTTTATTTATGACAAAAATAACACCATGGCAATTCTGCTGAAAACAGCGTTAGTCCGGGTTAGTTTCATTCCAATCATGCAAGTTAGAATCCAAAAACAAGGGCAAAGGAGTTTGGAAAAGTAGATACGATGGAGACGTATCAACTCCCCCAAGCTTAACCCATTGCTTGTCCTCAAGAAGTTCAGTTGACAAACTAAAAGTGACAAAGAAAAACTTTTACAAACTTTGTTTGATCTTGTTGTTGCAAATATGTCTAGCCAATATTCAGGTTTTTAGCAAAGATTATGAACTAACCATATTCACAATAACATTTAGGTCTCACATTTACTCATATCAAAGACACAATCAACTAGTGAGCAATAATAACAAATCTCGGATGATAACACTTTTTGAAGACAATCATGATATAATATGACAAAATGGTATCTCGCTACCCCTTTCTAAGACCACAAAACATAAATGCAGAGCACCCCTGAAGATCAAGGATTGACTAGAAATTGTAATTCATGGCAAAAGAGATCCAGTCACACTCATAATCAACATCAATTAGTAACAATGCATACAAATGATAGTGGTGCTCTCTAACTGGTGCTTTTTATAAGAGGACGATGACTCAACAATAAAAGTAAATAGATAGGCCCTTCACAGAGGGAAGCATGGATTTGCAGAGGTGCCATAGCTCGAGCTTTTGAAATAGAGATGAATATAATTTTGAGCGGTATGCTTTCATTGTCAACATAACAACCAAGAGATCTCACTATCTTCCATGCTAGATACATTATAGGCGGTTCCCAAACAGAATGGTGACGTTTTTACTCCCCTCCACCAACAAGCACACTCCACGACTGATCCGAATCCATGGTTACTGCCGTGGATTTGTCACGGCAGATGTCCTAGTGTGAGGACTTAGTCGTGAGGCCAACACATCCATGTGGTAGCTTGAGAGGGGTTGAGTGGGACGAGAGACGCGAGGTTTTACCCAGGTTCGGCCCCTCACGGTGGAGGTAAAAGCCTACATCCTGCTTCATTGATATTGATGATGATGATCACGATTACAGGGTGCTCTATCTCGAGAGCTCTTGATTTATCTATCTATCTAGACTTGTAAAACGTGTCCCCCCTCTTGGGGTGCCTTGCCCCTCCTTATATAAGTTGAAGGGGCGGCTTACATGACTAGTCCTAATAGGACTAGGATTACTCTTTTATAAGTGGAGTCCTAGTCTTGCTTCCTTTATAAGGTAATATTCCTTATGCTTTTCCTCTTAAGCCGGCCCACCATAACATGAGCCGGCCTTCTGGGCCTTGAATCTTCTGGGCCTCCCGGCCTTGTTGCTCCTATAACCCGCCTGCCGGGTTACCAATGAGTCACCTGGCTCGGCCGGGTTATCAGTGAGTGGAGAGATCCAGGCGGATCACTTCGTGAGTCGCCAAGTCAGGGTGGGTCATCAGTGAGTCGCCAAGTCCAGCCGGGTCATACTTTTGGCTGGGTCATACCGCGGAGTATATACCTGACAGTTACTGTCCATACCAACAACAATCCTGGGGGAGTTTTGTTTTATGATTTTATTTTGATTTGATTTTGAGCATGGAACTGGGCATCCTGATTACCAGCCACTTTCTCGTGAATGACAAGTGAGTAGACACTCGTGGTGAGAATAACCCACCTAGCATGGAAGATACTGACAACCCCCAGTCGCTACATGAGCGATTCGGGCATATAAAATAGATTATTATTTGAAGGTTTAGAGTTTGGCAGATGCAAATTTACTTGGAACGAGACGTAAATACCATATATAGGTAGGTATGGTGGACTCATATGGAACAACTTTGGGTTTAAGGAAGTGAATGCACAAGCAGTATTCCCGCTTAGTACAAGTGAAGGCTAACAAAAGATTGAGGAGTGACCAACTAGAGAGCGACAACGGTCATAAACATGCATTGAGATTAACCAACATTGAGTGCAAGCATGAGTAGGATATAAATCACCATGAACAAAAATATCGTGGAGGCTACGTTGATTTTGGTTTCAACTACATGTGTGAACATGCGCCAAGTCAAGCCACTTGAATCATTCAAAAGAGGATACCATCCTATCATACTACATCACAACCATTTTAAAAGCATGTTGGCGCGCAAGGTAAACCATTACAAACTCCTAGCTAATTAAGCATGGCATGAGTAACTATAATCTCTAATTGTCATTGCAAACATGTCTCATTCATAATGGCTGAATCAGGAACAATGAAGCTAATCATATTTACAAAAACAAAATAGGTCGAGTCGAGTTTGTACCAGTTTTCTCCATCACAATTATTTTGTCATATATCGTCATTATTGCCTTTCACTTGCGTGACCGAACAATGTGAATAAAATAAGAGTGTACGTGCATTGGACTAAGCTTGAATCTGCAAACATTTATTCAAAGGAGAAGACAAGGTAATATGGGCTCTCTGTTAGATCAACAAAAATGCATATGAGAGCCACTCAACATTTTCATCATGGTCTTCTCCTCTCGACCCAAAGAAAAAGGAAAATAATTTCAAAGAAACACACTTGAAATATTTTTGGAGTTTTTGTTTTTGTGAAGAAAGCAAAACGAGAACGAGAAAAACTATTTACACGGGAAAGCTCCCAACAAGCAAATGAAGAACAGGAAATCTTTTTGGGTTTTCTTTTAATACTACTAAATAAACCTAAAAGAAAAGCTAGAAAGAAGCGAGAACTAATTTTTTTATTTTCTCAAAGTTTTTCAAACACACAAGAAGAAAGCGAGAAAAATAAACTAGCATGGATGTGATACAATGAAAAAGTATGAACACTGACAACTGAAATGAATGTGTAAACATGAATGTAATGTTGGTGAGAAATACGTTCTCCCCCAAGCTTAGGCTTTTGGCCTAAGTTGGTATAGGGCCACGACTCGAAATAACCCTCTCCTCGATACCCCGGAGGGTCCTGAGGGTTCCACTAGTTGACGAGCTCCTGTGGCTCCCACTGAAAAACAGGCTCCTGCCTGAACGAATATCGAACAAAGAAGAAGCAAGCAGAATAATAGCCTCACAAGTATCCTGGCTAAATACTAGGTTGTAAAGGAGTTTCTTGTCCTTGTCCTTCTTAATAAAATCGTGCACTATCATACTATTATAGTTCAAATATCTCGTGGGTAGCAGCATCTCCTCCTCCTCATCAAGCCTAATGGGTATCTCAAAATGCTTAGCTAGGCGGGAGGCGTATATACCTCCAAAGATGGGACCCTTCGTGCGGTTTGTGTTTAATCAACGAGCAACCATAGCGCCCAAACTAAAGGTTTTGTCAGAGTATAAAGCATGACACAAAATAGCAAGGTCAGGGGTACTAAGGCCTCCACTCTCCCCATGACCAATCAAACATCTCCCAGCAAATAATGAATAATAGCGCAAAACAGGAAAATGTAAACTAGCAGCTCTCGCTTCCGACACCCCTCGTTCTTCTCCCACAGTGAATAAAGTCCTACACATCTCTAGGACATGGTTCACTGGCGCTGCCCTCATAAGGTAATTTGCAAACATCGCAAAAATCATAAAGAGTCATTTTCTTAGGCACATCATATAAGTGAAATTCTACCATAGGAGGATCTTCCCTATAATTAAAGTGAAATTTTGCACGAAGGTGTTAGTAAGAAGGAGGTATTGGTCACGCTTATCGTGGAGGAAGTCGGTGATGCCAACATTCTCTACCAAGAAATAAAAATCATCATAAATTCAGGCTGCCCTCAAGGATGCATTGCTTGGCCATTCACACGGCCGAACCTCCGCGGCACGAGGAAGATTGTACTTGGGCTTATGCTTCTCCTCATTCTCATTTTCTCCTGAACTCCAGCTTGAATAGCCTCTTAACCACCTCTTCATCATTCCTTTTATTTTCTCTGAAAATTTCTGAAATTTTTAGTGACTCAAAATAAAAGTGAACAAAACCCAACCAAAGTAATAGTAACTACTCCTAGAAGTGCCTAGAGGCTATATCATGCATCAAAACTACTTTGGACCGTATAAATTTGACATGCAAGCTCAAGAACAAGGTCACCACAATAGCAAAAAATTGCAATATATAAAGAACTAGAACAAAAACTAATTGGACTATTAGAGGAGTCACACACCGAAGAACAATCTCCCAAAACAGTTTCGAAAATGGAGCGATGAGCAAGGAGATCGAAAATGGCAGCAAGATGAGCAAGAACACGGGTTTGAGCAATGGTGGGATTTTTTCTGGAGGAAGATGAAGTGATGGATGCTGGAATAAGTGAAGAGGACCCACGTGGGACCCACAAGCCACCTAGGCGCACCCAGGGGGTGGGCACACCCTGTGGGCTTGTGGCCCACTGGTGCTGCCCCCTGGTGTGTTCTCAGTGCCAAAAATTCTTAAATATTCTGGAAAAATCATACTAAATTTTCAGGCATTTGGAGAACTTTTATTTTCAGGACATTTTTTATTGCATGAATAATTCAAAAAACAGGGAAACAATAGTATTTTTGCTTTATTATTTCTAAGTAACAGAGAATAAAAAGTGGGTATAGAAAGTTTGTGTTTACTAATTCATTCATCTCGTGCATGTCAAAAGGAATCCATTAATAAGGTTGATCAAGTCTTATTAACCAACTTCTTTCGAATGACATGAAACTGTAGAATTTTCGTATAACACTAGATTACCTCAACGGGGATATGCATGTCCCCAACAATAAGAATATCATATTTCTTTTTGATAGTGGGAATAGGGAATTCAAAACCTCCAATAGCAATCGTTGAAATTTTTCCAATAGAATTGACACTATTCACTTGAGGTTGTTTCTTTGGAAAGTGTACTGTTTGCTTATTGCCATTAACATGAAAAGTGACATTGCCCTTGTTGCAATCAATAACAACCCCTACAGTATTCAAAAAGGGTCACCAAGGATGATCGACATACTGTCGTCCTCGGGAATATCAAGAATAATAAAGTTTGTTAGGATAGTAGCGTTTGCAACCATGACAGGTACATCCTCACAAATATTGATCGATATAGCAGTTAATTTATCAGCCATTTCCAAAGAGATTTTAGTAGGTGTCAACTTATTCAAATCAAGTCTACGATACAAAGAGAAAGGCATAACACTAACACCAGCTCCCAAATCACATAAAGCAGTTTTCACATAGTTTCTTTTAGTGGAGCAAGGTATAGTTGGGATTCCTGGATCTCCTCGTTTCTTTGGTATTCCACCCTTAAAAGTGTAATTAGCAAGCATGGCGGAAATTTTAGCTTCCGGTATCTTTATTTTATTTGTAACAATATCTTTCATATACTTAGCATAAGGAGACATTTTCAAAATATCATTCAAACGCATACGCAAAAAAGACAGGTCTAAGCATTTCAACAAAGTGCTCAAAGTCCTCATCATCCTTTTTCTTGGATGGTTTAGGAGGAAAGGGCATGGGTTTTTGAACCCACAGTTCTCTTTCTTTACCATGTTTCCTAGCAACGAAGTCTCTCTTTTCATATCTTTTATTCTTAGGTTGTGGGTTATCAAGATCTACAACAGGTTCTATCTCCACATCATTATAATTGCTAGGTTAAGCATCAACATGAACATCATCATTAACATTATCACTAGGCTCATGTTCAACACCAGATTGTGTTTTAGCATCAGAAATATAAATATCATTTGGATTCTCAGGTGTGTCTATAGCAGGCTCACTAGAAGCATGCAATGTCCTATCAGTTTTCTTTTCAGATGAACTAGGTACTTCAACGTTAACTCTCTGGGAGTCTTGTTCTACTCTCTTAGGATGACCTTCAGGATACAAAGGTTCCTGAGTCATTTTACCACCTCTAGTCAAAACTTTAACAGCATGATCATTGTTCTTATTATTCAACTCAATCAATAAATCATTTTGTGCCTTGAGAACTTGTTCTACTTGAGTTTTAACCGAGGAAGCATGCTTACTAATAATCTTGAGATCATTAACAGTTCTACACATATAGTCACCCAAGCAGTCAAGCATATAAGCATTACGTTTCAATTGTCTACTGACATAAGCATTGAAATTTTATTGTTTCACAATAAAGTTATCAAACTCATCCAAACATTGACTAGCAGACTTATTATGAGGAATATCACCTTCATCAAATCTATAGAGAGAATTTACCTCTACAACCTGCGTTGGGATATTAAGACCATGAATTTCTTCAATAGGTGGTAAATTCTTAACATCTTCAGCTTTAATACCTTTTTCTTTTATAGATTTCTTTGCCTATTGCACATCTTTAGGATTGAGAAATAGAATACCTCTTTTCTTCGGAGTTGCCTTAGGAGGTGGTTCAGGAAGAGTCCAATCATTATCATTACTCAATATATTATTAAATAGTAATTCAGTTTGTTCACTGAAAACACAACCAACAGAACTATCCAGGTGGTCCCTAGAAGCATCGGTTAGTACATTATAAAAGATATCAAGTATTTCATTTTTCTTGAGAGGATGATCAGGCATATCGTTAAGTAACTAGAGAAGCCTCCCCTAAGCTTGTGGGAGTCTCTCTTCTTCAATTTGCACAAAGTTAAATATCTCCTGTAAAGCAGCTTGTTTCTTACGAGAAGGAAAATATTTTTCAGAGAAGTAATATATCATATCCTGGGGACTACACACACAACCAGGACCAAGAGAATTAAACCATATCTTAGCATCACCCTCTAATAAGAAAGGAAAAAACTTAAGAATATAGTAATAGCGATTTATTTCCTCATGAGCAAACAGGGTGGTTATATCATTTAATTTAGTGAGATGTGCCACAACAGTTTCAGATTCATAGCCATGGAAAGTGTCAGATTCAACCAAAGTGATTAACTCAGGATCGACAAAGAATTCATAATACTTATCAGTAACAAAGATAGGTGATGTAGCAAACTTAGGATCCTATTGCATTCTACCATTCAAAGATTTTTCTTTCCATTTTCATAGCAATTTCTTAAGATCATCTCTATCCTTACAAGCAAGAAATTCCCTAGCTACCTCTCCATCCGTAACATAACCCTCAGGTATATCAGGAAATTCATACCTAGGAGAGCTAGGTCTAGCAGGTGTTTCAAAGTGTTCAGTTTCAATAATTCCACCAGTTTCAGAAATATCATCAGTTTCAACATTCTCAATAACTTTAGCTCTAGCAAGTTGTTCATCAAGAAATTTACCCAGTGTCATAGTATTATCAAGCAATGTAGTAGCATCATCATAAGTATCGCTCATAACAGAAGTAGCATCATCAATTACTTGCAACATGTTAAGATTACTAGCAGGTGGTGGCATCGCAAGTTTACTCAAAACAGATGGTGAATCAAGTGCAGAGCTAGATGGCAGTTCCTTACCTCCCCTCGTAGTAGAGGGATAGATCTTGGTTTTGGTATCTTTCAAATTCTTCATAGCGATCAACAGATATAAATCCCAAGTGACTCAGAGAATAGAGCTATGCTACCCGGCAACAGCACCAGAAAAAGGTCTTGATAACCCACAAGTATAGGGGATCGCAACAGTTTCAAGGGTAAAGTATTCAACCCAAATTTATTGATTTGACACAAGGGGAGACAAAGAATATTCTCAAGTATTAGCAGCTGAGTTGTCAATTCAACCACACCTGAAATACTTACTATCTGCAGCAAAGTATTTAGCAGCAAATTAGTATGGAAGCAACTTAACGGTGGCAAAAGTAATAGTAGCAGTTTTGTAGTGATTGTAACAGCAGTAGCAATGAAAGTAACTTAGCAAAGATCAATATGAGACGAACTCGTAGGCAATGGATCGGCAATGATAATTGTGCCGGGTGATATTCATCATGTAACAGTCATAACCCAGAGTGACACAGAACTAACTCCAATTAATCAATATAATGTAGGCATGTATTATGTATATAGTCATACGTGCATATGGAAAAGAACTTGTATGACATCTTTTGTCCTACCCTCCCATGGCAGTGGGGTCCTAATGGAAACTAAGGGATATTAAGGCCTACTTTTAATAGAGAACCAGAACAAAGCATTAGCACTTAGTGAATGCATGAAGTCCTCAAACTACGATAATCACCGGAAAGAATCCCAATTATTGTCACCTTGGGGTATGCGGATCATAACTCGTAATAGGTGTCTATAACTTGCAAGATCGGATCAAGAACACATATATATTCATGGAAACATAAAGGGTTCAGATCTGAATTCATGGCACTCAGGCCCTAGTGAAAAGCATTAAGCATAGCAGAGCCATAGCAACATCAATATTAGAACATAGTGGACACTAGGGATCAAACCCTAACAAAACTAGCTCATTTACATGTAAATCTCGTCAACCCATCACCAACCAGCGAGCCTATGAAGGAATTACTCACTCCCAGCAGTGAGCATCATGGAATTGGTAATGGAGGAAGGTTAATGATGATGATCACGATGGATTCCCCTCTCTGGATCCCAACACAGACTCCAGATCAGCCCTCCCGAGGAAGAACAGGAGGCGGCGGCGGCTCTGTATCGTAAAACACCATGAATCCTTCTCTCTGATTTTTCTCTCCATGAATGTGAATATATAGCATGGAATTAGGGTCGGGGGAGCTCTAGGGGGACCACAAGCCTGCAGGGCACGCCCCCATGGCTTGTGGCCTCTAGGTGGCCCCCTCTGGTTGATTCTTGCACCAGTATTTTTTATTTATTCCAAAAATATTCTCCGTAAATTTTCAGGTTAATCCGAGAACTTTTATTTCTGCACAAAATAACACCATGGCAATTCTGCTGAAAACAACGTCAGTCCAGGTTAGTTCCATTCGAATCATGCAAGTTAGAGTCCAAAACAAGGGCAAAAGAGTTTGGAAAAGTAGATACGATGGAGATGTATCAACTCCCCCAAGCTTAACCCATTCCTTGTCCTCAAGCAATTCAGTTGACAGACTGAAAGTGATAAAGAAAAACTTTTACAAACTCCATTTGATCTTGTTGTTGCAAATATGTCTAGGGAATATTCATGTTTTCAACAAAGATTATGAACTAACCATATTCACAATAACATTCAGGTCTCACATTTACTCATATCAATGACACAATCAACTAGCGAGCAATAATAATAAATCTTGGATGATAACATTTTTTTCAAAACAATCATGATATAATATGACAAAATGGTATCTCACTACCCCTTTCTGAGACTGCAAAATATAAATGCAGAGCACCCCTGAAGATCAAGGACTGACTAGACATTATAATTCATGGCAAAAGAGATCCAGTCACACTCATAATCAACATAAATTAATAATAATGCATACAAATGACAGTGGTGCTCTCTAACTAGTGCTTTTTATAAGAGGATGATGACTCAATAATAAAAGTAAATAGATAGGCCCTTCGCAGAGGGTAGAAGGGATTTGAAGAGGTGCCAGAGCTCGAGCTTTTGAAATAGAGATGAATATAATTTTGAGCGGTATGCTTTCGTTGTCAACATAACAACCAAGAGATCTCACTGTCTTCCATGATAGATACATTTTAGGCGGTTCCCAAACAGAATGGTAAAGTTTTTACTCCCCGTCGGGGATATACCCCACGGTATGACTCGGTCCGAAGTATGACCCGCTCGGAGCTTGGCGAGCCACTGTTGACCAGGTAGAGTATGGCGACTCACCGATGACTCGGCGGGCGGGTTAGACGAATGAAAAAGCCCAAGTCCCATAAGGCGACTTGTGAGCAGACCGGCTCAAGGTACGGTGTCCGGTTGGTCGGCTTAAGAGGAAAGACATAAGGGATATTTCCCAACAAGGAAGCAAGACTAGGATTCCACTTGTAATAGAATAGTCCTAGTCCTACTATGACTAGTCATGTAACCCGCCCCTTCAACTTATATAAGGAGGGGCAGGGCACCCCAAGAGGGACAAGTTTCACAAGTTGAGACAGAAAAATCAATAGTTCACGAGATAGAGGTAGCGAAAGAGCACCCTTGTAATCGTGAGCATCATCATCATCAATATCAATGAAGCAGGATGTAGGCTTTTACCTCCACCGTGAGGGGCCGAACCTAGGTAAAAAACCGCGTGTCTCTTGTCCCACTCAACCCCTATCAAGGTACCACATAGATGCATTGGCCTCATGACTAAGTCCTCACACTAAGGACATCTGCCGTGGCAAATCCACGACACTCCCCCTCCACAAACAAGCACACTCCATGACTGATCTGGATCCACAGGTACCGTTCATACCAACAACAGTCCCGGGGGAGTTTTGGTTTATGATTATATGTTGATTTGATTTTGAGCATGGAATGGGGCATCCCGATTACCAGCCACTTTCTCGTGAATGACAAGTGAATAAACACTCATCGTGAGAATAACCCACCTAGCATGGAAGATACTGACAACCCCCAGTCGCTACATGAGCGATTCGGGCATACAAAACTGATTATTATTTGAAGGTTTAGAGTTTGGCACATGCAAACTTACTTGGAACAGCAGGTAAATACTGCATATAGGTAGGTATGGTGGACTCATATGGAACAACTAGATGCATGCTCATATGGGGTCTATTCCTACATGAATAGACCTTGTCTACATCATGTCATCGTTCTTATTGCAGTAATCCGTGTCTCCATGAACTTAATACACTAGATGCATGCTGGATAGCGGTCGATGTGCGGAGTAATAGTAGTAGATGCAGAATCGTTTTGGTCTACTAATCTTGGATGTGATGCCTATGTATTTGATCATTGCCTGGATATCGTCATAATTATTCGTTCTTCTATCAATTGCCCAACAGTAATTTGTTTACCCACCGTATGTTATTTTCTCGAGAGAAGCCACTAGTGTAATCTACGACCTCCGGGTCTATCCTTTATCATATTACTTTCAGATCTATCTTTTATCGTATTTGTTTTCAGTTCTATTATTCCAAAAACCCAAAAATATATTGCCGCACTTTTTCTTTACTTATTTTATTTCGTGTTTTATTCAAATCTATTTATCAAATCTCATACAAACCAATCTATCTTTTTACCGAGGAGGGATTGACAACCTCTCTTACGCGTCGGGTTGCAAGTATTTGTTCTTTGTGTGCAGGTACCGTTTACATAGTTTGGATTGGCCCTACTGGATTTATACCTTGGTTTCATAACTGAGGGAAATACTTATCGTAGCTGTGCTGCAGCATCCCTTCCTCTTTGGGGAAAATGCCGACGCAGTCTCAAGCCACGTCAAAGGAATTTCTAGCGCTGTTGCTTGGGAGGATCAAGTCAAGATCTATCAGGTTCCTAATCACAAATCTCATCTCCTTGCAATTTACATTATTTGCCATTTGCCTCTCGTTTTCTTCTCCCCCACTTCACAAAAAATTTCCTTTTTATTCGCCTTCTTTTCCATTTGCCTTTTTATTCGTTTCCTATCTATGCCCGTGTGCCATGTGTCTTCTATTTGCTTGCATCTTCGCTTGCTAAAAATCTATTTATATGGATCCTTATCCACTTGCTAATCTTTTCAAAAGATCCAATTATGATGAACCAATTGCTAGTGAATTGAGTTCACTAGATTATCTTTATGAAGTTTTGCTTGAAGAGCTTGAATCTAAAAATTGTGATGAAGTGCTAAATGAATTTTTTTGACGAAGTGATTCATGATAGCTCCTTCAATGAAAAGTATGATTGCAATGATGTTATTATAGATTCTGTTAATGCCAATTGTGCTAATAATATGCAAAACCCCAAGCTTGGGGATGGTAATTTTGTTATGTCCACTACTTATTGCAATGACCATGATTGGGGTGATAATGTTTCTTATGACCTTGAAAACTTATTTAAGCCTCATGATGAATGTGTTTGCAATAATATTGAAAGTGGGTTTGGAGAGTTCATGGCTTTAATTGATGTTAATCCCACTATTTTGGAAGACTATAAGAGTTTTATGCATGTAGATCATGGAAAGAAAACTTTATATCATAGATATATTATTGAATTTGATTATGATCCTACATGTAATTACTATGAAATAGGAAAATATGGTTGTGGAAATCTTCATGTCCTCGTCACTAAACTACCTCTCTTCATGTTGAGATTATTATTGTTTATTTCTTCTTCCTTGCATATCCTAGATCTTGCTTGACTTGCTAATTTGTTTTCCTATAAATTCCTATGCATAGGAAGTATGTTAGACTTAGATATGTTTGACACATGTTTTATGGTGCTCTCTTTGTTGCAATTATCTTTCATGTGAGCATCAACATAATCTCAAGCCTATCTTAATGGCTATAAAGAAAGAGCTTGTTGGGAGGCAACCCAATGAATAAAATTTATTTTTGCCTTTTTATTTTTGTTCTTGAGTGTTTGCACAATTATGCTACTGTTATGATTGTGTTTTTATGTTTTAATTAGTGTTTGTGCAAAGTAAAGCATTTGAGATCATCTTGGGTGATAGTTGATTTGATCTTGTTGAAAAACAGAAACTTTTGTGTCCAGTAGTAGAATTGTAAAAAATCACAGAAGCGACGAAAAATTCTGAATTTTTTACAAAAGATTGATATAAAAATTTCCTACATTGTCCTAATAGTTCAGAATTTTTGGAGTTACAGAAGTATGCTTAGAGTCTAGATTACTACAGACTATTCTGTTTTTGACAGATTCTGTTTTTGTTGCATTGTGTGCTTACTTTGATGAATCTATGGACTATATCGGGGGGGGGGTATAAGCGATGGTAAAGTTGGAATATAGTAGGTATAATGCAATAATAAAATATGAATGGGTTTGCAACAATAATTAGAGTGGTGATTTGCTTTATTATACTAACAGATCTCACGGAGGTTTTGTTAAGTTTTGTGTGATTGAAGTTTTCAAGTTTTGGGTGAGATCACGATGGATGAAGGAATAAGGAGTGAAAATAGCCTAAGATTGGGGATGCCCATGGCACCCAAGTTAATATTCAAAGAGAACCAAGCAACTAAGATAGGGGATGTCCCCTCTTTCTTCTAACATTCATCGATAATTTTACTTGGAACTATATTTTTATTCGTCACATATCATGAGTTTTGCTTGGAGCGTCTTGTATCATATGATTTGATTATTTTTCTTTTTAGTTTTTCACTTTTATCCTTGCTGGATACACCTAATTGAGAGAGCCAAAATTATGCTATGATTTGTTAGAATTGCTCTATGTGCTTCACTTAAATTTTTTGAGCTATGGAATTGCTCTAGTACTTCACTTATATCTTTTTGAGCACATTGCGCTTTAATATTTTTGAAGAAACACTCTCATGCTTCACTTATATTAATTTGAGAGTTAGTAATTTTTTGAAGAAATTCTCTCATGCTTCACTTATATTTTTTTGTGAGATGAAAATCTTTATGCTCATGTTCTTCACTTAAATTTATTTGAGCTTGTCAAAATCAATGGCAATATATGAAACTAGTCCCAAAGTGATAGATATTCAAGAAGGATATAATAAAAACTTTCATGAAGATCATTGTACAAAATAAACTTGATTCTTTGTAATAGTTTTGAGATATGATGATAGTAATATGTGAGTCATGTTGGTGAGTAACTATGCTTTAGTAAGAATATTGGTGTTAAGGTTTGTGATTCCCTATGCAAGCATGAAAGTCAGTAGTCATGCAATGAAATTACATCCTACTTGTGGTGCATTATTCAATGTTACTTATGCTTAATGCTCGTTTATGAAAAATTTCATTTCTTGATTGGTTGCTTCTAAGTCTTTTTGCTAGCCTCCACTTGTACTAAGTAGGAATATACTTGTGCATCCAAAATCCTTAAACTTAGTTTTGCCATATGAGTCCACCATACCTACCTATATGCGGTATTTCTGTGTTGTTCTAAGTAAATTTGTATGTGCCAACTCTAATTTTCAAAATTAATTTCCTTTTTGTGTGCTCGTACAGCTCACAAAGCGATAGGGGGTAGCCAATATTTTCCCATGCTAGATGTGTTATTCTCAAGATGAGTGTTTATTCACTTGTCATTGCACGAGAGTGTGGCATAATAGGGATGCCTAGTCATGAAATGAAAAAGAATTTTACTTTATGTTGTCAAATAATAAATTCCTTGGAAAGTGTTGGTATGGAAGTCACCCGTGGATACAGCTAGCCATGGATTATGAATGAATGGTGAAAAAAGGAATAAACTTTATTTTATGTTTCGGAACCGCCTATGATATATCTAGCAGTGAAAGTATTGGGAATTCTCAGTCGTTTTTGTTGATAGGAAAACCATACCTCTCAAAATGGTTTTATTCGGTGTGTTTTTATTCTCTGGCACCTCTATAAATATCTGCTTTCCTCTGCAAAGGGCCTATCTATTTGCTTTATGCAATTTTATTTTTATTTAACTTTCCACCTTCTCTTATAAAGCACCAACTAGGGAGCACTATGATCATACTTGTGCACTGGATGTAGCTAATATTCGGTGTGTTTTGTGAATTGATCAATGATTGAGCATGATGGGCTAGGGATAACTTTCTTTAGTGTTGATATTTTGAAAGACATGGTTGCTTATTGATATGATTGAGTATTGTCTTCATGTAAATTATAGAATATTGCTTTGAACCATCTAAAAGTCCAAATGTCCATGCTACAAAAGATAATAATATGTGATGAACATGTTAGGCAACATTCCACATCAAAAATTTTGTTTTTATCATTTACCTACTCGAGGACGAGCAGGAATTAAGCTTGGGGATGCTGATACATCTCCAAAGTATCTATAATTTTTTATTGTTCCATGCTGTTATATTATTATTCTTGGACGTTTTAAAATCGTTTTATAGCAACTTTATATTTTTTTTGGGATTAACCTATTGACATAGTGTCCAGTGCCGGTTGTAGTTTTTTGATTGTTTTTTACTTCACAGAATATCAGTACCAAACGGAGTCCAAACGCAGCAAAACTTTTTGGAGATTTTTTTGGACCGGAAGACTACTTGGGAGTCAAGGAAGCACTTGGGGGAGGCCTGTGGGGCCCACAAGACACCAGGGCCCGCCAGAGGCCCCCGACGCGCCCTGATGGGTTGTGAGGCCCACGAGGGTTGATACGTCTCCAACGTATCTATAATTTTTGATGTATTCATGCCATGTTTATAATATTTCTACATGATTTTGGTATGATTTGGTTAGAACTAACCCAGACTGACGTTGTTTTCAGCAGAACTACCGTGGTGTTGTTTTTGTGCAGAAATAAAAGTTCTCGGAATGCGCTGAAAATCAACGGAGATTTTTTTTGGAAAATATAAAAAATAATGGAACCAAAAGTAATCGGAGGGGAGTCCCGTGGGGCCCACGAGGGTGGAGGGCGCCCCCTAAGGGAGTCCTGGATTAGGGGGTCCTCGGACAGCCGGACTATATGCTTATGCCGGACTGTTGGACTATGAGGATACAAGATTAAGGACTTTGTCCCGTGTCCGGGTGGGACTCTCCTCTGCGGTAAGGCAAGCTTGGCAATTCGGATATGTAGATTCCCTTCTCTGTAACCGACTCTGTGTAACAATATCCCCCTCCGGTGTCTATATAAACCGGAGGGTTTAGTCCAAAGGACAACAACAATCATAATCATTGGCTAGCTTCTAGGGTTTAGCCTCTGCGATCTCGTGGTAGATCAACTCTTGTAATACTCATATCATCAAGATCAATCAAGCAGGAAGTAGGGTATTACCTCCATAGAGAGGGACCGAACCTGGGTAAACATCGTGTCCCCCGCCTCCTGTTACCATTGGCCTTAGACGCACAGTTCGGGACCCCCTACTCGAGATCCGCCGGTTTTGACACCGACATTGGTGCTTTCATTGAGAGTTCCACTGTGTCGTCACCATAAGGCTTGATGGCTCCTCCAATCATCTACAACAATGCGGTCCAGGGTGAGGTTTTCCTCCCAGGACAGATCTTCGTATTCAGCGGCTTCGCACTGCGGGCCAACTCGCTTGGCCATATGGAGCAGATCGATAGCTACGCCCCTGGCCATCAGGCCAGGTTTGGAAGCCTGAACTACACTGCCGACATCCGCGGAGATTTGATCTTTGACGGATTCGAGCCCATGACAGATACACCCTACGGTTGCGATGAGCATGACCTAGATCTGCCATCGGACGGTGTTCAGGAGATCACACCTGCAGCTGCCCTTGCTTTAAATCCAGTGCAGATCGTGCCATCTGAGGACGGGAGGATGGACTCCGCCATGGAATCCACACACTCAACGGTGATAGGGCCGAACGCAGATTTCACTTCCAAGGAGGTCTGTGTCATCGGACCCTCGAACTCGTTTCCGGCCATAGGCTCCGAACCACGTGCGTCCGTGCCCATCGTATCTAACCGGGCACCAATCATGGAGTTCAGTTCCGCGGATATCTTTCAGCACCCGCCATTGGGCGACATGCTAAACTCATTAAAATCTCTCTCCTTGGTAGGAGACTCTTGGCCGAACTATGTCCGGCTTGAGTGGGAAACGGACGACGAAGGAATTCGTTACCCACCCACCACCCACTTAATAGCCACTATCGACGACTTAACCGACATGCTTGATTTCGACTCCGAATACATCGACGGTAGGGACGACGATGCCGGAGAAGAACAGGAACCACCGCCCACAGGGCGCTAGACAGCCACTTCATTATATGACATATATATGGTGGACACACCAAAGAAAACATTGGCGAGGATCAAAAGGATGCAACGGAGGATAATCCTCTCGAGAAGCAGCCAAAGAGCCAATGTCAGCAGCGCCGCTCTAAACCACGCCAGGGTAGAAACAGCGATACCAGCACAAGAGATAATAGCAGTCCAGATGATGCCGAAGGCGAAAACAATCTCGCCCAGCCAAGCTTTGAACAGGTCGGGCGGGAAGACGGGCAAGCTAGCCCCGACGAATAGGCCATGAATGAAGACTCGGAGGATGAAAATTACATGCCCCTCTCCGAAGACGAGGTGAGCCTCGGCGACGAAGAATTTACCGTGCCTGAGGATCCCATCGAGCAGGAGCGCTTCAATGGCCGGCTTATAGCCACTGCAAAGAGCCTGAAGAAAAAACAGCAGCAGCTTCAAGCTGATCAAGATCTGCTCACTGGCAGATGGACTGAGGTCCTGGCGGCCGAGGAATACGGACTCGAGCGCCCAACCAAAAGTTACCCGAGGCGCAGGTTGTTACCTCAATTCGAGGATGAGGCACTAGAGCCTATACTACCAGCGCAGGATGCGGCTGACCGACCACCTCGTGGCCGAGACAAAGCAGCATATCAGCCCGAACACTAGCTCGCACCCCGTCGCCGAACAAATAAAAACACGAAGGCCCGGGGCTACACGCATGACCTGCGAGACGAATTGGAAAACAAAGCAGGACAGTCAAGATCGATCTACAGATCACGGGGACGCGCCCCAACGTGTGACGATGACCGCCACGCGAGATATACTAATTACAAATCTGTCCGGGCCGAATACAGCAGACCATATTCATCCGAACTGCGTCGCGGCATAGCCCGGCATAGAGGTGCCGCACACCCCCTATGCTTCACTGACGAAGTAATGGAGCATGAATTCCCAGAAGGGTTTAAACCCATAAACATCGAACCATATGATGGGACAACAGACCCCGCGACATGGATTGAAGATTTCCTTCTCCACATTCACATGGCCCACGGCGATGATCTCCATGCAATCAAGTACCTCCCACTAAAACTCAAGGGACCAGCTCGGCACTGGCTGAATAGTCTGCCAGAAAACTCCATTGGCAGTTGGGAGAACTTGGAAGACGCATTCCTTGACAACTTTCAGGGCACTTATGTGCGACCACCGGACGCTGATGACTTAAGTCACATAACCCAACAGCCCCGAGCATCAGCCAGGAAATTCTGGACTCGGTTCTTAACCAAAAAGAACCAAATCGTCGATTGTCCGGATGCCGAAGCCCTAGCGACCTTTAAGCATGACATCCGTGACAAGTGGCTCGTGCGACACCTCGGCCAAGAGAAGCCGAAATCCATGGCAGCACTCACGAAACTCATGACCCGCTTCTGTGCGGGCGAGGACAGCTGGCTAGCTCGTAGCAACATCGCCTTAAGCAAGCCTGGGACTTCTGAACCAAGAGATAACAACGACAAGCCCCGACGCAGCAAACACAAGCGTCGAAATAATGGCGACAACGCCGAAGACATGACCGTCAATGCCGGATTCGGCGGCTCTAATACCATTCAACGTAAGAAACAATTCAAAAGAACGAGCCCAGGCACATCAAGTCTGGACCGTATACTCGACTGTCCATGTCAGATTCACGGCACCCTAGCAACACCAGCCAATCATACCAACAAAGAATGCTGGGTTTTCAAACAAGCCGGCAAGTCAGGTGCCGAAAACAAGGAGAAGGGGTCGCAAAGCGATGACGACGATGAGGAGCCCCGGCCACCAAACACAGGAGGGAAAAAGAAGTTTCCCCAGCAAATTAAAATGGTGAATATGATAAACGCCACCCATATTCCCAAGCGGGAGCGGAGGCACACACTTAGGGACATCGACGCAACGGAGCTAGTCGCCCCAGAATATAACCCATGGTCCTCTGGCCCGATCACCTTTGACCGCAAGCATCGTCCGACTAATATCTGTCAGGGCGGTTCAGCCGCACTAGTCCTTGATCCAATAATTGACGGATTCCACCTCACACGAGTCCTTATGGACGGAGGCAGCAGTCTGAAACTGCTTTATCAGGATACAGTGTGCAAATATGGGTATCAATCCTTCAAAGATCAAACCCACTAAAACCACCTTTAAAGGTGTTATACTAGGCGTGGAGGCCCGATGTACAGGCTCCGTCACTCTGGAGGTAGTCTTCGGACCCCCGGATAATTACCGCAACGAAGAGTTAATCTTTGATATCGTCCCTTTTCGCAGCAGCTATCATGCACTGGTCGGACGAACCACATTTGCTCGATTCAATGCAGTGCCACATTACGCTTATCTTAAGCTCAAGATGCCCGGTTCACGCAGCGTCATAACGGTTAATGGCAAAGCCGAACGCTCCCTCCGTACTGAAGAGCACACCACTGCCTTAGCAATAGAAATGCAGAGTGGAATTTTCAACCGAACCATCATTCGACAGCCAGGTTCCCGGACACTGTCAAAAGAGTTCAAACTACTCCGTGGCAGGATAGCCCAGTGATACGTCTCCAATGTATCTATAATTTTTGATTGTTCCATGCTATTGTATTACCCCCTTTGGATGTTTATGGGCTTTATTTTACACATTTATATCATTTTTGGGACTAACCTACTAACCGGAGGCCCAACCCGTATTGCTACTTTTTGCCTATTTCAGTATTTCGAAGAAAAGGAATATCAAACGGAGTCCAACGGAATGAAACCTTCGGGAGCGTGATTTTTGGAACTAACGTGATCCAGAGGACTTAGAGTGCAAGTCAAGAAGCAGCCGAGGCCCCCATGAGATAGGAGGGCGCCCCCCTTATAGGGCGCGCCCCCTGTCTCGTGGGCCCCTCGGGCGTCCACCGACGTACTTCTTCCTCCTACATAAGCCTGCGTACCCCGAAAACATCTAGGGAGCAGACGAAACACAATTTCCACCACCGTAACCTTCTGTATACGTGAGATCTCATCTTGGAGCCTTCGCCGACACTCTGCCGGAGGGGGAATCGACCATAGAGGGCTTCTACATCAACATCCTTGCCCCTCCGATGAGTTGTGAGTAGTTTACCACAGACCTACGGGTCCATAGTTATTAGCTAGATGGCTTCTTCTCTCTTTTTGGATCTCAATACAATGGTCTCCCCCTCTCTTGTGGAGATCTATTCGATGTAAACTCTTTTTGCAGTGTGTTTGTCGAGATCCGATGAATTGTGGGTTTACGATTAAGTTTGTCTATGAATAATATTTGAATCTTCTATGAATTCTTTTATGTATGATTGAGTTATCTTTGCAAGTTTCTTCAAATTATCAGTTTGGTTTGGCCTACTAGATTGATCTTTCTTGCCATGGGAGAAGTGCTTAGCTTTGGGTTCAATCTTGCGGTGTCCTAACCCAGTGACAGAAGGGTTGCAAGGCACGTATTGTATTGTTGCCATTGAGGATAACAAGACGGGGTTTATATCATATTGCTTGAGTTTATCCCTCTACATCATGTCATCTTGCTTAATGCGTTACTCTGTTCTTATGAACTTAATACTCTAGATGCGGCGAGGTGAGTCGGTCGATGTGTGGAGTAATAGTAGTAGATGCAGGCAGGAGTCGGCCTACTTGTTGCGGACGTGATGCCTATATACATGATCATGCCTAGATAATCTCATAATTATTCGATTTTCTATCAATTGCTCGACAGTAATTTGTTCACCCACCGTAATACTTGTGCTATCTTGAGAGAAGCCACTAGTGAAACCTATGGCCCCCGGGTCTATATCATATCATATTTGCTTCCAGTCTACTTTTATTTGCATCTTTACTTTTTTGCATCTATATTATAAAATATCAAAATTATATTTATCTTATCTTACTATCTTTATTTGATCTCACTTCGCAAGTGGCCGTGAAGGGATTGACAACCCCTTTATTGCGTTGGTTGCGAGTTCTTTGTTTGTTTGTGTAGGTGCGTGGGACTTTTGAGGAGCCTTCTACTGGATTGATACCTTGGTTCTCAAAAACTGAGGGAAATACTTACGCTACTATTGTTGCATCACCCTTTCCTCGTCAAGGAAAACCAACGCAAGCTCAAGACGTTGCAAGAAGGATTTCTGGCGCCGTTGCCGGGGAGGTCTTTGCTCAAGTCAAGACATACCAAGTACCCATCACAAACTCATCTCCCTCGCATTTACATTATTTGCTATTTGCCTCTCGTTTTCCTCTCCCCCACTTCACCCTTGCCGTTTTATTTGCCCTCTCTTTCCCAATCTCCTCCTCTCTTTTCCGTTTGTTTTTTCTCTTGTGTGCTTGTTTGACCTTATGGTTTCGCCTAAGGGTTCTGACCACCTTCTCAGAAGGATGGAAGAGATTGAATCAAATATTAGAAACTTTATGAATTTGCAATTTGAGCATAATAATTTCTTTAGAAAAGAGCTGAAGGAACAAAAAGGGTTTTGGGGTTTATGAACAAAGAGCTTGATGATATGAATAAAGAATTTTATGGTGTTAATGCTCAAATTACCCGGCTTGAAAATGCTATCACCAAAATTTCTGATAAGCAAGCCACCTTAGTCAATAAGATGGCTGTTAAACCAGAAAAGTTAGATGAAAATAATGATGAGGATCTTAAAATTATTGATGCGTCTCCTATTAGATCTATGTTTTGCAATATGAATCTTGAGAATTATGGGACTGATGATGAGTCAACTTTTCCTAGAATGTGTCCCAAGAATTCGGAGTTTTTAGATCTTGATGCTAAATTTGGTAAAAGTGGGATTGGAGAGGTCACAACTTTAAATAGCATTGAACCCACTATCTCGGATTTCAACGATTTTGATTATGATAATTGTTCTTTAGAAGGTTGTATTTCCTTGTTGCAATCCATTGTTAATTCTCCTCATGCTTACAGTCAAAATAAAGCTTTTACCAAACATATCGTTAATGCCTTGATGCAATCTTATGATGAAAAACTTAATTTGGAAGTTTCTATACCTAGAAAACTTAATGATGAGTGGGAACCTACTATAAAGATTAGAATTAAATATCATGAGTGTTTTTCTTTGTGTGATTTGGGTGCTAGTGTTTCCACGATTCCGAAAACTTTATGTGATATTCTAGGTTTCCATGATCTTGATGATTGCTCTTTAAATTTGCACCTTGCGGATTCCACCATTAAAGAGCCAATGGGAAGGATTAATGATGTTCTCATTGTTGCAAATAGAAATTTGGTGCCCGTAGATTTTATCGTTCTTGATATAGATTGCAATCTTTCTTGCCCTATTATTCTTGGTAGACCTTTCCTTAGAATGATTGGCGCGGTTATTGATATGACGGAAGAGAATATTAGATTCCAATTTCCATTAAAGAAAAGGCATGGATCACTTTCCAAGAAATAAAGTCAAATTACCTTATGAATCTATCATGCGGGCTACTTATGAATTTAGTGCCAAAGATGGCACTCGTTAGATCTATCTTCGCTTTCATGCCTAGCTAGGGGCGTTAAACGATAGCGCTAATTGGGAGGCAACCCAATTTTCTTTATGTTTTTGTTTTTGCTCCTGTTTAGTAATAATTATTTCATCTACCTTATATTTATATGTGTTTTTTATATTTTAATTAGTGTTTGTGCCAAGTAGAACCTATAGGATAACCTATGATGATAGTTGATTTGATTCTGCTGAAAAACAGAAACTTTGCGCGCACGAATTTAGTTTTGTTAAATCACAGAAACGTGCTTTTGTGTTGATTCTTTCTGATGATGATCAATAAACAAAGTTTCCAGGACTTCCTATTTTGGTAGGGTTTGTAGAGTTGCAGAAGTTCGTGTTAGTTACATATTGCTACAGACTGTTCTGTTTTTGACAGATTCTGTTTTTCGTGTGTTGTTTGCTTATTTCGATGCATCTATGGCTAGTAAATTAGTTTATAAACCGTAGAGAAGTTGGATTACAGTAGGTTTGACACCAAAATAAATAAAGAATGAGTTCATTACATTACCTTATGTGGTGGTTTTGTTTTCTTTCACTAACGGAGCTTATAAGATTTCCTGCTGAGTTTTGTGTTGTGAAGTTTTCAAGTTTTGGGTAAAGCTTTTATGGACAATGGAATAAGGAGTGGCAAGAGCCTAAGCTTGGGGATGCCCAAGGCACCCCAAGATATTCAATAATAGCCAAAAGCCTAAGCTTGGGGATGCCCCGGGAAGGCATCCCCTCTTTCGTCTTTGTTCATTGGTAACTTTACTTGGAGCTATATTTTTATTCGCCACATGATATGTGTTTTGCTTGGAGCGTTGTGCATTATATTAGTCTTTGCTTTTTAGTTTACCACAATCATCCTTGCTGTACATACCTTTTGGGAGAAGCCTATTTGATTAGAATTTGCTAGAATACTCTATGTGCTTCACTTATATCTTTTGAGCTTGATAGTTTTTGCTCTAGTGCTTCACTTATATCTTTTAGAGCACGGTGGTGACTTATTTTTGTAGAGATTGCTAGTCTCTCATGCTTCACTTATATATTTTTGAGAGTCTTTTAGAACAGCATGGTATTTTCTATGGTTATAAAATTGGTCCTAGAATGGTAGGCATCCAAGTTGGGTATAATAAAAACTATCATAGGAAGTGAATTGGATGCTATGATCAATTTGATACTTGATAATTGTTTTGAGATATGGAGGTAGTGATATTAAAATCTTGCTAGTTGGGTGATTATGAATTCAAAGAATACTTGTGTTTAAGTTAGCAAGTCCCGTAGCATGCACGTATGGTTAAAGTTGTGTAACAAATTTGAAACATGAAGTGTACCTGGCTTGTGCACCCTTATGAGGGGCGGTCGGGGACGAGCGATGGTCTTTTCCTACCAATCTATCCCCCTAGGAGCATGCGCGTAGTACTTGATTTTTGATGACTTCTAAATTTTTGCAATAATTATATGAGTTCTTTTGACTAATGTTGAGTCCATGGATTATACGCACTTTTTCCGCCATTGCTAGCCTCTTCGGTGCCGTGCATTGCCCTTTCTCACCTTGAGAGTTGGTGCAAACTTCGCCGGTGCATCCAAACCCCCTGATACGATACGCTCTATCACACATAAAACTCCTTATATCTTCCTCAAAACAGCCACCATACCTACCTATTATGGCATTTCCATAGCCATTCCGAGATATATTGCCATGCAACTTTCCACCGTTCCGTTCATCATCATCATGACATACTTTACTTTTGTCATATTGCCATTGCATGATCATGTAGTTGACATCGTATTTGTGGAAAAGCCACCATGCATTATTTTTCATACATGTCACTCTTGATTCAGTGCACCATCCCGGTACAACGTCGGAGGCATTCATATAGAGTCATATCTTGTTCTAGTTTCGAGTTGTAATTCATATGTTGTAATCAATAGAAGTGTGATGATCATCATTATTAGAACATTGCCCAAGAAAAAAAAGAAAAAAAAGAAAGGCAAAAAAAGGCCCAAAAAAAGAAAAAGAAAAAAGGAAAAAAAGGAAAAAAGAAAAAAAAGAAAATAAATAAAAAGGGCAATGTTACTATCTCTTTTTCCACACTTGTGCTTTAAAGTAGCACCTTGTTCTTCATGTAGTGAGTCTCATATATTGTGCTTCAAAGTAGCACCACGTTTTTCATATAGCGAGTCTCATAAGTTGTCTTTTTCATACTAGTGGGAATTTTTCATTATAGAACTTGGCTTGTATATTCCTACGATGGGCTTCCTCAAATGCATTAAGTCTTCGTGAGCAAGCAAGTTGGATGCACACCCACTAGTTTTCTTTTTGAGCATTCATTTATAGCTCTAGTGCATCTGTTGCATGGCAATCCCTACTCCTCATGTTGACATCAATTGATGGGCATCTCCATAGGCCGTTGATTATCCTTGTCAATGTGAGACTTTCTCCTTTTTTGTCTTCTCCACACAATCCCCATCATCATATTCTATTCCACCCATAGTGCTATATCCATGGCTCACGCTCATGTATTGCGTGAAGGTTGAAAAAGTTTGAGATTATTTAAGTATGAAACAATTGCTTGGCTTTTCATCGGGGGTATAGAAGTTGGGAACATCTTTGTCTGACGAAAATGAAGCATAGCCTAACTATATGATTTTGTAGGGATGAACTTTCTTTTGCCATGTTATTTTGAGAAGACATGATTACTTTGATTAGTATGCTTGAAGTGTTACTATTTCTTTTATCAATATGAACTTTTATTTTGAATCATTTGGATCTGAACATTCATGCCACAATAAAGAAAATTACATTGAGAATTATGCTAGGTAGCATTCCACATCAAAAATTCTCTTTTTTATCATTTACCTACTCGAGGACGAGCAGGAATTAAGCTTGGGGATGCTTGATATGTCTCGAACGTATCTATAATTTTTGATTGTTCCATGCTATTATATTACCCCTTTTGGATGTTTATGGGCTTTATTTTACACATTTATATCATTTTTGGGACTAATCTACTAACCGGAGGCCCAGCCCGTATTGTTGTTTTTTTGCCTATTTCAGTATTTCGAAGAAAAGGAATATCAAACGGAGTCCAAAAGGAATGAAACCTTCGAGAGCGTGATTTTTGGAATGAACGTGATCCAGAGGACTTGGAGTGCAAGTCAAGAAGCAGCCGAGGCCCCCACAAGATAGGAGGGCGCCCCCCCTATAGGGCGTGCCCCCTGTCTCGTGGGCCCCTCGGGCATCCACCGACGTACTTCTTCCTCCTATATAAGCCTACGTACCCCGAAAACATCCAGGGAGCAGACGAAACACAATTTCCACCATCGTAACCTTATGTATCCGCGAGATCTCATCTTGGAGCCTTCGCCGGCACTCTGCCGGAGGGGGAATCGACCACGGAGGGCTTCTACATCAACATCCTTGCCCCTCCGATGAGTTGTGAGTAGTTTACGACAGACCTACGGGTCCATAGTTATTAGCTAGATGGCTTCTTCTCTCTTTTTGGATCTCAATACAATGTTCTCCCCCTCTCTTGTGGAGATCTATTCGATGTAAACTATTTTTGCGGTGTGTTTGTCGAGATCCGATGAATTGTGGGTTTATGATCAAGTTTATCTATGAATAATATTTGAATCTTCACTGAATTCTTTTATGTATGATTGAGTTATCTTTGCAAGTCTCTTCTAATTATCAATTTGGTTTGGCCTACTAGATTGATCTTTCTTGCCATGGGATAAATGCTTAGCTTTGGGTTCAATCTTGCGGTGTCCTTACCTAGTGACAGAAAGGGTTGCAAGGCACATATTGTATTGTTGCCATCGAGGATAACAAGATGTGGTTTATATCATATTGCTTGAGTTTATCCCTCTACATCATGTCATCTTGCTTAATGCGTTACTCTGTTCTTATGAACTTAATACTCTAGATGCAGGCAGGAATCGGTCGATGTGTTGAGTAATAGTAGTAGATGCAGGCAGGAGTCGGTCTAGTTGTTGCGGATGTGATGCCTATATACATGATCATGCCTAGATAATCCCATAATTATTCGCTTTTCTATCAATTGCTCGACAGTAATTTGTTCACCCATCGTAATACTTATGCTATCTTGAGAGAAGCCACTAGTGAAACCTATGGCCCCTGGGTCTATCTCTTATCATATTTGCTTCCAATCTACTTTTATTTGCATCTTTACTTTTTGCATCTATATTATAAAATACCAAAAATATATTTATCTTATCTTACTATCTTTATTAGATCTCACTTTCGCAAGTGGCCGTGAAGGGATTGACAACCCCTTTACTGCGTTGGTTGTGAGTTCTTTGTTTGTTTGTGTAGGTGCGTGGGACTTTTGAGGAGCCTCCTACTGGATTGATACCTTGGTTCTCAAAAATTGAGGGAAATACTTACGGCACTATTGCTGCATCACCCTTTCCTCGTCAAGGAAAACCAACGCAAGCTCAAGACATAGCACACAGCTCGGCAAGAGCTCAATTAACAACTCCGGCGGTAGGCAGAGGCAAAGCTAGGTTAGGCCCCACAATGCGGCTTAACCGCCCCGTGGCACACAAACATTTTTTGCATTTTGTTTGCAAGTCCACTTTTGTCTAGGCCATCACTGGCGACATGGCGACCAGACCCACGAGGGGACACACATACCAAGGAGGGAAACAGCTCGAATGTGTAAGGGAATCCTTAGATATTCCCCTTGATGATCATCCGATTATTCCCCGGATCCGCACAAGGCCCCCTTGTCTCAGAAGGTTCCGAAGTCATATTTATTTTTATCGCACTACTTGTACTCGTACGCCTCGATGTTTATTCAATTACAACATGCGGCGTTATATGACGCTTACTTGTTGTTCTTTCTTATTGATATTTTTTGTCAAATGGCATTTGTACACTACGGTACGCCTTAATATGCCAGGGTCCTCGTTGTACCCATAATACGGCAATAAAGTCCGAATACCCTCATGGTCGTTCGGCACCCCGAACTTATAGCATTATATGCATCGGCTCCGAATCATGTCTTGGGTCAATAGTTGGGTTGCCCGGCTCCTGTGCTTGCTGCCCTACATTCTGCTATATCGGCTAGGGTAGTAAAAGGAGAACTACTGTGATTGTGTCCCGGTTCTTTCGGACGAGCACCTCAGTAGAGAAAGCCGAAAACTGACTGTCATGATGCGGCGAGAGCTGGTCAGCTATTCGAAAGGTTACAAAATCTTTAAGGATTTCTTCCGCGTTATGCGATAATGTCGTGGGAAACGAACACCTATGGGGCAGGGCCCCTTTCTGGTCCGGCAAGGGAGCGGAGAGCGCACGAAGAGCAGATCGAGGCGAAAGCACGCGAGGGATTTTACCCAGCTTCGGAGCTCTCTGGAGAGATAAAACTCCTACTGCTGCTTTGTGTTTCTATTCTGTTCTTGCTCAAGAGCGTAGGTGTGTTGTAGTTTCGAATGAGTTGAACCCCTTCTACGTGCGCATGGGCCTCCCTTTTATAGTCTAAAGGGGTCACTGACAGGTGGCAGCGTAGAGAGATGGGTAAAAAAGTAAAACGCAGGTTGGTACAATCGCTATCAGCAAATGCCCCTACCTAACTCGACGGCGGGGACAAGGGCATTTAATGCCGTCCGGTCGCCCCAACAATGGCAGAAGCGACCGTTAGGGCGCCACCGATCACCACGATGGCCTCCTTGTCAGCTCCATCCTCCACCTCGCACCGCTTGGCTGCACACAATTACCCCGACACGCGGCGCCAGAACGATCTTGGGGCGACACGTCGTTGGATGCACCGGGCGTGGATGCGGTGTGGTAAGCCGACCACGCAAGCGCCTTGCCGCGATTATTGTCTTGTCGCACCATGCGAGCTTGTCGCCGCCATCCTTTGCCGGGCGCGCGCGTCGCGGCAAGTTCTTCGCAGTACCTTAGTTGGCCTTCCCGGCAAGCTCCTCTTGCCGGGGTCTTGTCCTTCCCGGCAAGCTCCTCTTGCCGGGGCCTTGTCTTCTCAGTTAACACTTTGTTCTTGAATGGCAGTAATAGGAATGACGAAGGATCTTGGCGGACGCCTTGCAAGCCTCTCGCCGCTGGGCTATGACGCCCATGCCAAGTTCGGGGTACTAAGGTACCCCTACTTTAGTACACCGACAGGAGCCCCCGGGCCTGGGCCATACACGGTGCCGAGCGCTGTTGGGCCAGGCCCAAAACAGGGCACGGGCACGCGTGGCCTGGGTCCAAACCAAGTCTACTCCGTATCCACCGCGTCCTCCCGTAACGGCACGCGTCAATTGCGGTGTCGTGGGAGAGATCATGGGCAATACTTAAATCCAGGAAATGCGTAACGTTCGCCTTGGTTCTGCATCCCCGCCACGCGGCTCCCATGCGCTTGGGGTCGCGGACGGTGGAAGCGGAAGCTGGTCGTTATGCAGAGAGCAGCTGGTCGGCCCGACTCCTGCTCTTCCGTGCTCCTGATTCGCTGAGCGGGCGGCTGCCCCACCTCGCTCCTTTAAGAAGAGCGGGAGGGAGCGCAGGCTCCCGCACTCTCTCATCTTCTCCTTTCTTGACCGCTCCCCTTTCTCTCATTCGCCATGGAGGAAGGGAACCCTGCCCTTCATCGGTGGCGGCGAGGGTCGCCGCCAGACAGCGCACCCTCCCTATCCCGCGCCCGTGGTGGCGAGCCAGCCATAAGGGGAAGAGGGTGGGGGCGAGGTCGTGGACGAGGTCGAGGACGAGGTCGAGGCGCTCGGGGAAGAGGCGGACGAGGCGGCGCGCCAGCTCCGCCTCCGCCGGCGGTTCCTCTCCCCACGGCGGTCCATCCGGGGGACGACCCTTGCGAGTTCTTCGTCAGGCTGCGCCGGGCGCCTCGTCGTCGCCTCCGGCTTCCAGCTCCGCTTATGCGCGAAGTTGGACCCGCCGAGACATCGAGATCGCACATGAGGGCTGTGGGATCAGCGCACGCGAGTCCGCGTTGTATTCCCAGCCCCTAATGTGATGTATCTTGATCGTGGGTGGAAGACGTTTGCTCGTATCCACAGCCTGATGGAGGGGTTTACCCTCCATTTTAAGTTAATGGAGGGCGATCTCCTCTCCGTCAAAGTCTTCGGGTGCTTCGGCACTCGGGCGAAGCGTTGCGTGGACAGCTCCTCCGATAGCGAAGGCTCCCCCTTGAGCGAGAGTGACGAGGAGGAGAGCGACAGTGATGATGAGGGTAGCGGGCGGCGGGATGGCAGGCCCGACTAGGTGTCGGGCGCCGCTTCGTGCGTCACCGGTGACCCCATCATCCGTGTCGCCGGCTCCTTGAACTCCCCGGGGTCGTCTCCTTGGGCGGCTGGCGTAGGGAGGCTGCGGAAGGGGAAGAGGGCTGGCGACAAGGCCGTCAAATCGGAGTACGAGGGCGTAGTGCCCTCGACAGCGTGCTGACGTCCTGCCGCCCCGTCTTCGAGCCCCGCTTCCGGCGCCGCCATCACCGTCCAGCCTTCGGACGGCCCTCGTGTATCTCCGCCAACAGCTCTTGTCCTTCTTCCCGGGAAATGCACTTCAATTTCACTTCGTTGAATCTTCTTCTGTACAGTATGTCATCGACAAACTGGTACATACTTGATTGCCGGGCTACTTTTTCTGCTTCTTCTTGCTCTTCGGGAAGTTCTCCTGTCTGAAGGAAATGGACTATCTGCTATGCCCATGTCGGAGCTTGTGGCTCGACAACAAGGACTAAAGGCGCAAATGCTGCTGTGGGAACATCCGCTTCTACGGCAAGAATCTGGGATCCTACCGGAGCGTGATGCTCCCCGGCAAGCGTGTCGGGACACAGCTTGTCGGGAGCGTCTGCTTCAACGAAACAAACCCTAGGGCTTGTCGGAGCAGACTGCTCCTCAGCACTTTCTGTGTTGATCCTGGGGACCTTCTTGGCGGCGGCTTCGGGGCGCTCTGCCGGAAAGTAGTCGCCAGTAACCAACTTTCTCTTCTTGCTCTGTCCAGTTGATGGTGTTACAGATGGCTGAGTCAGCTTGAGCACAAAAATCCCTGGTTCGATAGGCAGCTTAAGTGCGGCGCATTTTGAGAGGCCATCTGCAATGTCGTTCTGAGCTCTTGGAACATGTTCCATCTGCAGGTCGTCAAAATACACTTCCAGCTTCCTCACTTCATCAATGTAGGCTTCCATCAGTGGACTCTGATAATCTTTGTTAACTTGGCGGACGACAAGCTGTGAGTCACCCCTGACAATAAGCTTCTTGATCCCAAGTTCTGCCGCGATCCTGAGTCCGGCAAGCAAGCCTTCATACTCCGCAGTATTGTTTGTTGCTTGCTCCTTGGGAAAGTGCATCTGGACCACGTACTTGAGGTGCTCTCCGGTGGGTGCGACAAGTAGTACGCCCGCACCAGCGCCTTGCAGCGAGAAGGCACCATCAAAGTACATGATCCATTCTTTGCTCGCTTCCTTGACGGGGATGTTCCTCTCCGGAGTTTCTTCATCAGGTGTTGGCGTCCATTCTGCTATGAATTCTTCCAATGCTCGGCTCCGAATAGTTGAAGTACTTTCAAACTTGAGGCCAAAGCTCGACAATTCGAGTGCCCACTCGACAATCCTGCCTGTTGCTTCTGGATTCTGCAATATCCTCTTCAACGGACAGCGAGTGACAACTGTGATCTCATGTGCTTGAAGTAATGGCGCAGCTTCCTCGGGGCCATGAGTAGGCCTAAAAGCAACTTCTGCACATCAGAGTACCTTGATCTAGCCCCCTGCAGAAGGGAACTGACAAAGTAAACTGGGCACTGCACCATCTTCTTCTGCTTCTCTTCTTGTGGCTACGCAGATCCATCCTTGCCGGAACCAGAACTTGTCGGGGAAGCCCCCTGCTTGTCGCTGGACTCGCTTGCCGCGGTCGCTGGCTCATCATTCGCCTCCCTCTCCGCTACTAACGCAGCACTAACCACTTGATTGGTTGCCGCCAGATATAGCAGCAACTTCTCTTGTGGCTTAGGTGCGACAAGTATTGGAGTGGAGGATAGGTATCTCTTCAAGTCCTGCAGCGCAGCCTCCACTTCCGGAGTCCATTTCATTGGACCTGCCTTTTTCAAAATTTTGAAAACGGCGATGCTGTTCAACAGAACTTGAAATGAACCTATTGAGAGCAGCAACACAGCCGGCAAGTCTTCGCACATCCTTGACGCGCTTCGGGGCTTCAATCTGCTTGATGGCTTTGATCTTGTCGGGGTTGGCTTCAATCCCCCTCTGGGACACAAAGAACCCGAGAAGCTTGCCGGAAGGGACTCCAAACACACACTTCTCGGGGTTCAACTTGAGATTGATCTTGCGCAGATTTGCAAAAGGCTCATCCAAATCTTGGATCAAAGTTTCTCTGTCCTTGCTCTTGACCACTATATCATCCATGTAAGCTTCTACATTTCTGTGCAGCTGTGGCTCAAAAGCATGACTGACTACTCTTGCAAATGTTGAACCGGCATTCTTTAGTCCGAAGGGCATCCGTACAAAACAGTACGTGCCACATGGAGTAATGAATGCGGTTTTCTCTTCATCCTCTTCTGCCATGAAGATCTGATGATATCCTGAGTATGCATCAAGGAATTAAAGCAGATCACATCCTGCCGTGGAGTCGACAATCTGGTCAATGTGCGGCAAGGGAAATGGATCCTTGGGGCAAGCTTTATTAACATCAGTGAAGTCAATACAAAGCCTCCACTTCCCGCTTGCTTTGCGCGCACGACTCTTGGATTGGCTAACCACGTTGGATGGAGTACTCCTCGGACCAAGCCTGCTGCTTCCAATTTCTTGATCTCCTCTGCAATGAACTCTTGGCGCTCTCGCTTGCTTCCTAACTCTCGCTTGATGGGCCGCGCGTGAGGGCAGACGGCAAGGTGGTGCTCAATTACTTTCATGGGAACACCGGGGATGTCAGATGGTTGCCATGCAAACACATCAACATTCGCCCGCAGGAAAGCAACGAGCGCGCTTTCCTATTTGGGGTCAAGCGTGGCACTGATGGTGAAGGTACCACCAGTGTCGTCCTCCTTGGCGGCCACTTTCTTGGTCTCAGGTGTCGCTGTCTTTGCCTTCTTGCACTTGCCGGTGGAGCTCGATGGTGCGTCCTCGACGGTAGCGCAGCACTCCGAAGAGGTGCGCTTGCCGGAGTGGGCATCAGAGCTACTCTTGCCGGACTTGGTCTTCTCCTTCCCCCTGGGAGCTTCAGCGGCAAGTGGTTTGCGTTTTGTTGCGGCTGCTGCTTCCTGGTAGATCTCGTCGGTACAGATAAGTGCATCTTTCTTGTCGCCATGGGCAGAAATAACACTTATCGGACCAGGCATCTTGAGCACATTGTAGGCGTAGTGAGAGGCTGCCATGAACTTGGCAAGCGTTGGACGGCCGAGTATCCCATTGTAGGGCAATGGGAAATCAGCAACATCAAATGTGACTCTCTCTGTTCTGAAATTCAGCTCGCTGCCAAACGTCACTGGCAGTGTAATCTTCCCCTTGGGCTTGCTCCTTCCCGGGTTGATTCCTTGAAAGGTACCAGTTTCTTCGAGCTCGCTCTCGGGGATCTGGAGCTTGTTGAGCACCGCGGAAGAGATCAGATTTAGGCCGGCCCCGCCGTCAACCAACATCCTCGTGACCTTGAGGTTGCGGATGGTTGGCGAAACCAACATTGGCAAGCACCCGACCGCAGTGATGCGATCAGGGTGATCCTCAACATCAAAGACGATGGGCGTGCTGGACCACTTCAGGGGCTTGCGCGATCCGACGGATGGTTCTGCTGCATTTACCTCCGCACCCATCGCTTGAGTTGGCGGTGCGAGGTGTCTGAAGAAGCACCGCCGTCAACGCACAAAACCTCCATTGCCTTCTGAAACTCTTGCTCGTCGGTCTCATCCTTGTCCATCTCATCATCCTCATCTTCGTCTTCGTCCTTGTCGCGGCCACGGGGAGGTCTGTCTCCTTGCCGCTGCTTGGCCTTGCCGCGGCGCCCTCCCCGGGCGGGACACTTCTTGCCGGATCCTCCGCCACCTTCCTGGGCCTTCTCCTTGTCGCGGCGCTCGTATTCGGCTTTTTGTAGCTCCGCCATCTGCTCAACTTTCTTGCAGGCTTGGAGGTCGTGGCCCTTGGTGCGGTGGATCTTGCAAGATCTTGCTTGCGGGCCGCACCTTGTTGGCGGACACCACAGCCTCGCCGAGTCACCAGATTGGCCTTATCGGCGCCACCTCCGTTCTTGGACTGCTCAGCGACTAGCACATCCTTAGCCTTCCTCTTTACATTATTCCGCCTCGGTTCTTCTTTGCCGGAGGGTGTCCTCACCGCCGATCATACGCTCCTACATTCTCTTGGAAGTTTCCTCCCTCTTCAGCTCGTGCACACTTGTCGGCGAGCATATAGCTCACTGACATCTCTGATCTTGCACATCGCCATCTCCTCCCTCATCCTGCGGCTACGCACGTTCTGATGGAACGCGCTGATAACCGCGGCAGGGTGGACGTCTGGGATGTTGCGCTGCACTTGGTTGAATCTCTGTATGTACTTGCGCAGGGGTTCTCCCTCCTTCTGGGCGAGCAAATGAAGATTGCTCTCCTGGCCATGGGGTTTGTGGCCGCCTGTAAAGGCGACGACAAACTGATGGCACAGGTCCGCCCATGAAGAGATGGAGTTGTCCGGCAAGTGCATCAGCCAAGATCTGACGTTGGGCTTGAGCACCAGCGAGAAGTAGTTGGCGAGGATCTTATCGTCGCGCCCCCCGGCAGCCTGCACCGCGATGGTGTAGACGCTGTGGAACTCTGACGGATGTATCCTACCATCGTACTTCTCGGGTACGTCCGGCTTGAAGTTCTTGGTACTGGGCCACCGGACTTGTCGCAGCTCACGGGTGAACGCAGGGCAACCTACCGCGTACGGCAAGTCGCCTGGTTCCCCTGGCGCATGCATATTGACAGTGGGCCCAGCGCGCTAGTCAGATTGACGCCGCGCTTCTCTTCGACGCTCGATGCGAGTGCGAGCGTCTTCGTGTCGTCGTTCTTGGAGAACTTGGTGTTGATCGCGGCGAGCTCGCAGGTCCGACGACGCGGTGGAGTCGGTGTCGAGGTTGGCCCGGCGAGTCGGCGACCTTGGCCTTCGGGGTGGGGAGTGCACGGTGGTGGCACCCCCAGCGGTCTTGTCGGCGTCGGCTTGCGCCTGGGCGTCTTGCCGGGGCTTCGATGCGCTCGGTTGCCGGGGCTTGTCGCCGTTGGCGAAGCCGATGAGGCTCTGGATGGTGATCCTCCAGTCGTCGATTTTGTCTGGCGCTGGAGGGTAATCTAGAAGCAGCTGGGCTCGGGCCAGCGCTTCCTCTGGAGTCGTGGGTGGCGGTGGCGAGCGGCGCGAGGTGCGGGATATGCTCAAACTTCTAACAGTGTTAGAAGGAGCAACATCTCGCCCGGGCGACCAGTCTTTGCGCTTCGTGCGGCGTCTTTGGCGTGTATGTTCGCCTTGAGCGTCCCACGACCCACCAGCTTGGCCTTGTTCCAACGCGAGTACGGTGCTAGGAGCACCGTGGCATTGTCGATCCTGCACCCCCCGAGAGGGGAGCGGTGGATGTACAGACGTTGAAGCTTGCGGGGCCTTGTCCTTGGACCTGGTGACGACGTGAGTCCCACCGTCGGCACCCGCTCCTCCACCCCACCGCCCGTTTGCTCCGGTGGTGGTAGGATAGTCACAGACGGAGCGGCCACCTCCGAAGCCTTCTTCTTCGGTGGCATGTCGATGAAGATGTTGATGTAAGCGCGCAGACGCCGGATCGGATCGCCGCGACCTCGGCGCCCCTACCGGGCGCGCCAAAGATGTCGTGGGAAGCGAACACCTATGGGGCAGGGCCCTTTCTGTCCGGCAAGGAGCGGAGAGCGCCTGAAGAGCGATCGAGGCGAAGCACGCGAGGGATTTTACCCAGCCGGAGCTCTCCGAGAGATAAAACTCCTCTTCGCTGCTTTGTGTTTCTATTCATTCTTGCTCAAGAGCGTAGGTGTGTTGTAGTTTGAATGAGTCGAACCCTTCTACGTGCGCATGGGCCTCCCTTTTATAGTCTAAAGGGTCACCGGCGGGTGCTGGCGTAGAGAGGGGTAAAAAGTAAAACGCAGGTTGGTACAACCGCTATCATGATGCCCCTACCTAACTCGACGGCAGGGACAAGGGCATTTAATGCCCATCCGTCGCCCAACAATGCAGAAGCGACCGTTAGGGCGCCACCAATCGCCACGATGGCCTCCTTGTCGGCTCCATCCGCCACCTCGCACCGCTTAGCTGCACACCGCCCGACACGCGCGCCAGAGCGATCTTGGGGCGACACGTCGTTGGATGCGCTGGAGCATGGATGTAGTGTGGTGGCTTCGACCGCGGCAAGCGCCTTGCCGCGGTTATTGTCTTGTCGCACCCGCGAGCTTGTCGCTCGCCAGTCCTTTGCCGGGGCCTTGGCGCGTCGCGCAAGTTCTTCGCATACCTTAGTTGGCCTTCGGCAAGCTCCTCTTGCGGGGTCTTATCCTTCCCGCAAGCTCCTCTTGCCGGGGCCTTGTCTTCTCAGTTAACACTTTGTTCTTGAATGGCAGTAATAGGAATGACGAAGGATCTTGGCGGACGCCTGGCAATCCCTGTCGCGGGGCGCTGCGACTGCCCGTGCCCAAGTTCGGGGTACTAAGGTACCCCTACTTTAGTACACCGACAGATAACTAATGGAGCGTGCGATGGATCAACTTTTTCTTCCGATCAGGTGCTTATAGAGCCCCTAGTGCGGTCTTCCGAACACCAGGGGCTGCGCCTATCTTTCTTTTGTCAAACTCCTATGACTAAGTGAGGGTGATAAAGCCTTATAGCCTGACTGCCTGGTTTGTTGCGCTGAACACCTCCTTCAAGGACCCAAAACTAGGGTAAAGAGTGTTCAGGTTTATCCCGAACACCCCCGTACTTCCTACATGGGGGCAGAAGCCGACGACTGGCCAACTCTCAGGATTAATATATAAAACAGCCGCACAGGAGGTAAAACTTTCAAATAACAGGCATTATATCATATAAATGACCTTGTTCAACATTACATAGGATAACATGAATGTATTCATGGGAATATAATATCATTGGCACATTGCTCCGCTACAAGGCGGGATCCTTTCAGGACACTGTCATAATATAACTCGGGCTTGTGGTGCTCCTTCCTTGCAGGCGGTCCTTCAGCATCAGCTTTTCGGCATCCATCTTCGCCCAATGCACCTTTGCACGGGCAAAGGCCATTCGCGCACCTTCCATACAGACCGACCGCTTGATGACTTCAAGTCGAGGGCAGGCACTTACAAGCCGCTTCACGAGCCCGAAGTAGCTGCTGGGAATCGCCTCGTCGGGCCATAGCTGGATAATTAAATCCTTCATGGCTAGTTTGACCGCCCTATGCAGCTCGATCAGCTGTTTTAGTTGATTGGCAAAGGGCACTGGATGCTCTGGCGCCAGATATTGCGACCACAAGAGCTTCTCCGTAGAGCTCCTTTCTTTGGCTCGGTAGAATTGTGCGGCATCAGATACGCTGCACGGCAGTTCCGCAAACACCCCTGGAGAAATCCGAATTCGGATTGGTAACATGATTTTCTTCCTTTAAAAATTTGCTTTGCGTAGAAAAAACCTTACCCGCCGCGATCTTTCTAGCCTCCTGGATTTCCTGCAGGGCGCCTTGGGCTTCGCCCCGGGCATCGTGTGCGGCTTGACGAGCCTTGGTGAGTTTGGATTCTTTCTCCGTTAAACTCTGCTCCAAGGTCTCGCATTTCTTCACGGCCTCTTGGAGCTCTTGCTGAACTTCAATAACCCTGGCCTCGTGCTTTTCATGAAGGGCCTGCTCTGTGGCTGCCTTCTTCTCGGCCTCGCCCACTGCCTTCTTAAGAGCCTTGACTTCGGCCGTCGCTCCTAGAGCACATCATGAAAAAATTCGTCATACTCAATTATTCATTCGTGCTGAATGCGAACAAGGTTTTTGCATACCTTGGTTATCCTTCAACGGCTTCTTCACTTGGCCGAGTTCTTCTTCGGCCCGCTCTAGACTCTGCTTCAGTCCGGAGACTTCCGCGGTATGAGAGGTGGCAGTCACTATAGATGCCTGCTTAGAAAAAATAAAAGAGGGAGAGGTACCACAAAGTAAGTCTCCTGCGAACATATATTTGATCCTCTGTCCGGTTTTTTCTTTCGAACACCGAACAGTGTATCAGGGGCTACTATCTATACTATGGCACTCTTTGAAACCTCACAACATACCTCAATGCGCGTTATAAGGCTGATGCAGGCTTCAGCCAGCCCGCTTTCCGCAGACTGAATCTTCTCAATCACCACACCTATAAGGGCACGATGTTCTTCAATGATGGAGGCGCTCTTCAGCGCTGCTGATAAGGTATCCGGCACCTCCGGTTGGGCAGAGGTTGCCGGTGGAACAGGCGCACCCCCTTCTGTCGAGGGAGGTTGCCCACCTGATTCTGGAGTCGTGTTGGTCTCCGGAACTGTGTCCGGCTGGGGGCCGAATTCAAGATAGCCCCCGTCGTCGGTGTCCATGGGAGCCTTTTCCCCCGTGTGTCCGGCCGCCGAGGTTTGACCCTCTGGTGCTGCCTTGGCGGTCTCCCCACCCCCTGCTCGGCCTGGGTCCCTTTGGGACGATACCTTGGTGTCATTCACGTGTTTTGGGGAGGGGGTCATCGAGGGTGTCCCGCTGTCCATAGCATCCGAACCCAGTGAATCCTCCGATGAGGATTGTTCGGCGCGGGACCTGGCCGGACTGCAAAAAAGGCGTGACTCAATGCGATTAAACGCTATACGGTAGTGAGTCTGGATACACAAACGTGTCTGGGTTTTATATACTCACGATTTCACCAGGGGCTGGACCCTAGGATCCCACTCTAGGCTGTTGTCGGTGATGGTGGCGGATTCCTCCGGAAAGGGAGTTTTTCCCTTCTTAGGCGACTCAGCCTCCAAGTGTGTGGAGGCCGTCCTTTTCTTTCTCCCCCTCACTGGGGGGGATCGGCTTTCCTCCTCTTCCTCGTCCTCTTTGGAGGAAGAGCAGGCCTCGGAGTCTTTGGATACTAAGTCCGAAGTGCCTTGTCGATGAAGGCCGCCCCTGGTCTCTTTGGCCTCTTTCTCGGCTTTCATCTTCGGCGCCTTGTAAGGCACCGAGACCAGCATCTTCGTTAGAAGTGGGCCGACTTGTTCTTTTGGCAGCGGGGCTGGGCAGTAGATCTGCCCTGCCTTCTTCGTCTAGCCCTAGGAGAGTTGTTGGAAAATACATTAGGCGTTTCCCTTGGATTATGCAGATAAAGCATATCACTTGCCAACATACGAAGACTTACCGAACTCGCGGGTCAGGACAGTTGGTACCCGCGGTCCTCGGTTGAATCCGGCCACGATTTGTCGGACTTAAATAGCACGTTTCAGATGTCTTTGTGCGATGAGTCGAAGAACCCTAGTAGGTTCTGGTGCTTGGCCGGGTCGAATTCCCATAAATTGCAAGCCTTGTGTTGACAAGGGAGAATCTGGCAAGCTAACATCACCTGGACTATGTTGACAGTTTCATATTCTTGTCTTCCATACCCTTGACACGCGCCTGGAGCACCGCCAACTCATCTGGCGAAGACCAGTTCAGGCCCTTCTTGGGTCAGGACTTAAGCCGCAATGGAGCTCCAGATCGGAATTCGGGAGCTGCGACCCATTTTGTGCCACGTGCCTCAGTGACATAGAACCACTGTTGTTGCCACCCTTTAATGGAATCATTGAAGGTACCTGATGGCCATGTGACATTGGGCATCTTGCTTACCATGGCTCCTCCGCACTCAGCGTGCTCACCGCTCACCACCTTGGGCTTCACATTGAAAATCTTCAGCCATAATCCGAAGTGTGGAGAGATGAGGAGAAAGGCCTCACACACGATGATGAATGTCGAGATGTTGAGGAAGGAATTGGGGGATAGATCATGAAAATCGATCCCATAGTAATACATAATGTCGCGAACGAATGGGTAGAGGGGAAACCCTAGCCTGTGGACAAAGTGAGGGAGGAATACAACCCTCTCGTGGGGTTCCGGAGTAGGGACAATCTGTCCGGCCGTCGGAAGGTGGTGACTGATCTTCTTGGCCAGATACACGGCCTCCCGAAGTTTCTTGATATCCTTCTCCTGGACAGTAGAGGCCATCCACTTGCCTCCTGCTCCAGATCCGGACATTTTCGGAGAGCCTTTGTGGGCAGAGAAGGCGAATGCTTGGGCGCTGGAGCTCGAGCGAGAGAGAATAGGTGGAAGAAGAGAAAGGCGTGGGTGAAAAAATGGAATCCTTCTCTCTTTATAAAGGCAGCAAAAATCATGCGCCTCCCCACTTGCCCTGGAGACTCGCTTATTCCCAAGTGCCATGTTAATGGCGCAGTTGGGTTACCCACACCCGCATTAATGAGAATCCTATGATAAGGGGACACGATCTCTGCTTCGACAAGACATGCCAATAAAACCGCCTCACAAAATGTGCAGTAGCAGGTTGAGAAAACGGTTCGAATAATGACCGGGCCGCGGCATGATGTCATGCTATGGAAAAGTTGTCAGCAGATTAGACTTGTGGAATATTGTGCTCTCTATGGTGGTATGTGGAATTTGTTTTGCAGAGCCGGACACGATTCTTGTTCAAGATCTACTTTGCAGTATTCGAAGTAGGAACCCGCCTTGCAATGCTGAAGACAATCTGCGCGTTGGACTCATCGTCATTGAAGCCTGGTTCAGGGGTTACTGAGGGAGTCCTGGATTAGGGGGTCCTCGAACAGCCGAACTATATGCTTACGCCGGACTGTTGGACTATGAAGATACAAGATTGAGGACTTCGTCCCGTGTTTGGGTGGGACTCTCCTTTGCATGGAAGGCAAGCTTGGCAATTCGGATATGTAGATTCCCTTCTCTGTAACCGACTCTGTGTAACCCTAGCCCCCTCTGGTGTCTATATAAACAGGAGGGTTTAGTCTGTAGGGAAACAAGAATCATAATCATAGGCTAGCTTCAAGAGTTTAGCCTTTGCGATCTCGTGGTAGATCAACTCTTGTAATACTCATATCATCAAGATCAATCAAGCAGGAAGTAGGGTATTACCTGCATAGAAAGGGCCCGAACCTGGGTAAACATCGTGTCCCCCGCCTCCTGTTACCATTAGCCTTAGACGCATAGTTCGGGACCCCCTACCCGAGATCCGCCTGTTTTGACACCGACACCCCCACCCCACTGGGGTGTGCCCCTCTGCCTCGTGGACTCTTCGTGGGGCCCCCTAATGTGAGACCGATGCCAAACCCTCCTATAAATCCCCAAACTTCCAGAAAGAAACCTAGATCAGGAGTTCTGCCGCCGCAAGCCTCTGTAGCCACAAAAAACATCTCGGGAGCTCGTTCCGGCACCGTGCCGGAGGGGGGATCATCACCGGTGGCCATCTTCATCATCCCAGCGCTCTGCATGACAAGGAGGGAGTAGTTCACCCTCGAGGCTGAGGGTACGTGTCGGTGTCAAAACCGGCGGATCTTGGGTAGGGGGTCCCAAACTGTGCGTCTAAGGCTAATGGTAACAGGAGGCGGGGGACACAATGTTTACCCAGGTTCGGGCCCTCTCAATGTTTACCCAGGGTCCTGCTTGATTGATCTTGATGATATGAGTATTACAAGAGTGGATCTACCATGAGATCGTAGAGGCTAAACCCTAGAAGCTAGCCTATGATTATGATTGTTCTAGTCCTACGGACTAAACCCTTTGGTTTATATAGACATCGGAGGGGCTAGGGTTACACAGAGTCGATTACAGAGAAAGGAATCTTCATATCCGAATCGACAAGCTTGCCTTTCACGCAAAGGAGACTCCCATCCGGACACGGGATGGAGTCTTCTGTCTTGTATCTTCATAGTCCAATAGTCCGGCATATGCATATAGTCCGGCTGTCCGAGGACCCCTTAATCCAGGACTCCCTCAGTAGCCCCTGAACCAGGCTTCAATGACGATGAGTCTGGCGCGCAGATTGTCTTATGCATTGCAAGGCGGGTTCCTTCTCCGAACTCTTCAAAGTACCTGTTGTGAATAGAAGTGTCCGGTTTCCCATTTAATGTTACGGTCATCGGCTTCTGCACCTGAATAATCTCAGCTTCCTTGTGTCAAACGAATGCGAGAAGTCGGGGCATTTTTACACTTTCCACCCTAACCATGTAAATAAATTGCCTATTAAAGAGATGGGGATCTTTAGACCCAATCCACGCCATCTTCCCCAAGCGAGGAATCATCGGAGCATGCCCGAAAAACCACTCCAACATGGCTGGCGCTCGCAGCACTTCCTCCCGCTCTTGCAGCACCAAGCCGGGCGATTGGGAGAAGTGTACCATATGCCACGGCTGATTAATGAAGTTGCAGACCTAAGGGTTTCTACCTCCTGCATATCTAGTCCCCGTTCGAGCCGGATTGGCTTCCTTCGTTGGCGGGGAGCGAGCGGAGAACTTTCCTGGCCCATCCAAGGGGGAGCGAGTATGCCTTGTTTCCTACTTACTGAGGGGTGTCGGATTTCCAACCCATCTATTCCTTCGCGGGCTTCTGGAGTTCTACGGCCTCAACCTGCACAACTTCACACCTGCCTCCATCCTGCACATCACATGTTGTGTCGCCCTTTGCGAGCTATTTCTGGGTTGCGAAGTCCATTTTGAGCTATGGAAGAAGCTATTCTGCCTTGTCCCCCGTAATCAAGGGGGATCAATATTCCAAGTGGGTGGAGCCGAGATATGGCGCATCGCCGGGACCGGATACATATCCGGCACACTGAAGAAGGCATCCGAAGGATAGCCTTCCGAGTGGTTTTATATTGAGGATGTCTCCCTCCCCGACCTAATCCGAATGGGTCTTCCTAATTTTACAAATGCTCCCCTGAGAAAATGCCTCAACTAGCGTCCCCGGAGCCTCAGAGAGGAAGATACAAGGAGGTCCTTCAGTTGATGAGCAAGATAAGAATGCTTGCTCAGTCCGGATTATCAATAGTCGAGGTTATGACGATATCCATAATGCGGGGGGTTCAGCCACTCCAATACCGAGGGCATCACATGTGGCACTTCAATGGAGAAGACGACACCACCCGCTGCGGTAGGAAGGGTCCGGACTCCACCACCGCTCTGGTGGAAATATTGTACGATTTGTACAAGGGGGAACGAGAGGAATTCATCCGCATTAAGCCACGGGATGGAGTTTCCATGTACAACCCTCCCAGCTGGGTGAGCTGCATCCATCACTCTACTCTATTCATTCCCCGAGTCTTTTCTTTTTATAAGTATTTACTCCCTCCATTTATAACAGGAATGGCGGAAAATAACCAGGGAGTTCCATAGCCCGGCACCACAGCCAGAGGACCATAACCGGCCCGTTGACCCCGGATTCGAAGAGGATCCGGATATATTCATGGAGCTCGTGGAAGGGGTGTTTCACCAGGCGAGCTGTGACAACACAGAAGTGGCCATCATTGCTGACTATCCTGACCTCCTCCCTGCATCGCATGTAAGTAAACAAGAGAGTTATCTTTTGAAAAAGATTTACTCCCTTCGTCTTACCCACCGCACAATTCTTATGCTCTAAAGGGAAAACGATCGGCGCGCCAAGCCGAACCCAAGGTGACTCGCCAACAAGGGGCGCCCGTGCCGGGTAGGCCTTCAAAAAGAAAGGCGAACGGAAACATGGCGGAGCCATTGTTGGTGTCAAAACCGGCAGATCTCGGGTAGGGGGGTCCCGAACTGTGCGTCTAAGGCTAATGGTAACAGGAGGCAGGGGCTACTGAGGGAGTCCTGGATTAAGGGGTCCTCGGATAGCCGGACTATATACTTTGACCGGACTGTTGGACTATGAAGATACAAGATTGAAGATGTTGTCCTGTGTCTGGATGGGACTCTCCTTTGCATGGAAGGCAGGCTTGGTGATTCGGATATGTAGATTTCCTTCTCTGTAATGACTCTGTGTAACCCTAGCCCCCTCCGGTGTATATATAAACCGGAGGGTTTAGTCCGTAGAACAACAACAATCATAATCATAGGCTAGCTTCTAGGGTTTAGCCTCTACGATCTTGTGGTAGATCAACTCTTGTAATACTCATATCATCTAGATCAATCAAGCAGGAAGTAGGGTATTACCTCCATTGAGAGGGCCCGAACCTGGGTAAAACATCATGTCCCCTGCCTCTTGTTACCATTAGCCTTAGACGCACAGTTCGGGACCCCCTACCCGAGATCCACCGGTTTTGACACCGACATTGGTGCTTTCATTGAGAGTTCCACTGTGTCGTCGTGATAAGGCTCGATGGCTCCTTCAATCATCTTCAACGACGCAGTCCAGGAGGAGGTTTTCCTTCCCAGACAGATCTTCGTATTCGGCGGCATCGTACTGCGGGGCAACTCGCTTGGCCATCTGGAGCAGATCGATAGCTACGCCCCAGGCCATCAGGTCAGGTTTGGAAGCTTGAATTATACTATCGACATCCGTGGAGACTTGATCTTCGACGGATTCAACCCCATGTCAGGCACGCCGAACGGTCACGACGGGCATGACTTTGATCTGCCATCGGACACTATTCGGGAGATCGCGCCTGCGGCGGCACCGGGAATCAATCTGGAGCACATCACGCCTTCTGAGGATGGGTGGATGGACCCCGCCACGGAGGCCGCGCACTCATTGGCATTAGAGCCGAACACTGATCCCACCTCCTGTGAGGGTGGTGTCATCGAACCCTCAAACTCGTCTCCGGCTACAGGATCTGAACAGCGCGTGTCCGTGCCTATCGAATCTGATTGGGCACCTGTCATGGAGTTCACCGTCGCGGATATTTTTTAGCACTCGTCCTTGGGGGACATGCTGAACTCATTAAGGTCTCTTTCCTTGTCGAGCGATTCTTGGACGAACTATGTCCAGCTCGAGTGGGAAGCGGACGATGAAGAAATTCGTTCCCCACCCACCACCCACTTAATAGCCACTGTCGACGACTTAACCGACGTGCTTGACATCAACTCCGAAGACATAGATGGTATCGACGACGATGCAGGAGAAGAACAGGAACCACCGCCTATAGGGTGCTGGACAGCCACTTCATCATACGTTATATATATGGTGGACACCCCCAAAGAAGGCAATGGCTATGAGGCAACGGAAGATAACTCCTTGGAGAAGCAATCTAAGCACCGGCGTCATAGGGGCCGCTCCAAGCCCCGCCATAGCAAAAATAGCGATACAGGCACAATAGATAACAATTCGGATGGTGCCGAAGACGAAAACAATCCTGCCCAGCCAGGCTTCTAGCGGGCCAAGCAAGATGATGGGCAAGCTAGCCCTAAGGAACATGCGACAGATGGAGAATCAAAGGACGATAATTATATGCCTCTCTCTGAAGACGAAGAGAGCCTTGGTGACGAAGAATTCATCATGCCTGAGGATCCCGTCGAGCAGGAGCACTTCAAGCACTAGCTTATAGCCACTGCAAAAAGCCTGAAGAAAAAGCAGCAACAGCTTCAAGCCAATCAAGATCTGCTAACTGATAGATGGACCGAGGTCCTGGCTGCCGAGAAATACAGACTCGAGCGCCCTAGCAAAAGCTACCCAAAGCACAAGTTGCTACATTAACTCGAGGAGGAGGCTTTAAAGCCCACGCTGCCAGCGCATGATGCGGCTGACCGGCCACCCCGTGGCCGCGACAAAGCGGCGTACCAGCCCGAAGTCCAGACCGCACCCCGTCGCCAATCAAACGATAATACTAAGGCCCGGGGCTACACGAAGGACTTGCGAGATGTATCGGAAAACAAAGCAGGACAATCAAGATCGATCTACGGATCACGGGGGCGCGCCACAAGACGTGGCGATGACCGTCACGCCGGATACAATAAACCAAAGTCCGACGAGGCCGAATATAACAGACTAGATTCATTTGAACTACGTCGGGATGTAGCCCGGCATAGAGGCGCTGCACACCCCCTATGCTTCATTGATGAAGTCATGGATCACGAATTCCCAGAAGGGTTTAAACCCATAAACATTGAATCATATGATGGCACAACAGATCCCGCGGTATGGATCGAAGATTTTCTCCTCCACATTCACATGGCCCGCGGCGATGCCTTACATGCCATAAAGTACCTACCACTTAAGCTCAAAGGACCGACTCGGCATTGGCTGAATAGCCTGCCAGCAAGCTCCATTGGCAGTTGGGAGGACTTGGAAGACGCATTTCTTGACAACTTCCAGGGCACTTATGTGCGACCACCAGATGCTGATGACATAAGCCACATAACCCAACAGCCCAGAGAGTCAGCCAGGAAATTCTGGACTCGGTTCTTAACTAAAAAGAACCAAATTGTCGACTGTCCGGATGCCGAAGCCTTAGCAGCCTTCAAGCATAACATCCGTGACGAATGGCTTGCCCGACACCTCGGCCAAGAGAAGCCAAAGTCCATGGCAGCCCTCGCGACACTCATGACCCACTTTTGCACGGGCGAGGACAGCTGGCTGGCTCGTAGCAACATCACACACAAAAACTCAGGCGATTCAGACGCCAGGGACAGCAACGGCAAGCCATGACGAAATAGACACAAGCGTCGCAATAATAGCGACAATGCCGAAGACACGACAGTCAATGCCGAATTCAGAGGCTTTAAATCCGGACAGCGGAAAAAGCCATTCAAAAGAAACAGTCCAGGCTCGTCCAGTTTGGACCGCATACTCAATCGCTCATGTCAAATTCACGGCACCCCCGATAAACCAACCAACCACACCAACAGGGAATGCTGGGTATTTAAACAGGCCGGCAAGTTGAATGCCGAAAACAAGGAAAAGGGCTGCATAGCGATGACGGCGAGGAGCCCTGGCCGCTTAACACAGGAGGACAGAAGAAATTCCCTCCCCAGGTGAAAACAGTAAATATGATATACGCAACCCATATTCCCAAGCGGGAACGGAAGCGTGCACTAAGGGACGTCTATGTGATGGAGCCAGTCGCCCCAAAGTTCAACCCATGGTCCTCTTGTCCGATCACCTTCGATCGCAGGGACCATCCTACCGGTATCTGTCATGGCAGTTCGGCTGCATTGGTCCTTGACCCCATCATCGACGGATTCCATCTCACACGAGTCCTCGTGAATGGTGGCAGCAGCTTGAACCTGCTCTATCAGGATAGAGTGCGCAAAATGGGCATCGACCCCTCAAGGATCAAGCCTACAGAAACCACCTTCAAGGGTGTCATACCCGGTGTGGAGGCCTGTTGTACGGGCTCAATCACACTGGAAGTGGTCTTCGGATCTCCGAACAATTTCCGAAGCGAGGAGTTAATCTTCGACATCGTCCCCTTCCACGGTGGCTATCATGCACTACTCGGACGAACCGCATTCGCCAAATTCAATGCGGTACCGCATTATGCATACCTCAAGCTCAAAATGCCAGGACCTCACGGGGTTATTACAGTTAATGGAAACACAGAGCGCTCGCTCCGCATGGAGGAGCACACTGCGGCCCTCGCGGCGGAAGTACAAAACAGCCTTCTTAGGCAAACAGCCAATTCGGCGATAAAAAACCCGGATACCGTCAAGCGAGTCCGGAGTACTCCGCAACAGGATCATCCCGCACATCCAGAGATCGACTAGCAATCCGACCTCCTCCCTAGTCCCATTCAAGCGGAGAAATTTGTGCCTCACGTACAAAACTACGCACTTAAAATACCCTGGGCATAGGCGGAGGCACGGCCATGACATGGTCCACAATGCGGTTCGACTGCCCCGGGACACACGCATCTTTGCACCCTCTCTTTTTCTCTTTCAGGTCCCTATCTTCAGGAGGCTCTTCCGAAAGACCGGCTATCGGACACATAGCGGGACGGACACACCGGGAGGACAAGAAGCTTTGGCGTACAAGGGAATCCTCAGGTGGTCTCTGATAACGATCGTTATACCTGTTTTACATACCCGCATACCGCCCGCTCCTGGTCATGATGTGTCAAACAGTCCTATTTTGCTTATCGCACTACTTGTATATGTACGCTTTGACATATCATTTGAATAACAAGGAAAAATAGTATACAGCGTCAGCTTGCTATTACGTTTATTTACCCCTTTCCTTTACTGCTTATTTATTATGCCCGTGCATTTTGGCATGACCAGTTTGCCAGGGGCTTCAGCACCCCATAACCTGACAAGACAAGTCCGAACACTTTCGACAGTGCGGCACCCGAACTTATAGCACTATATGCATCAGCTCTGAATCATGTCTTGGGTCAATAGTTGGGTTTGGCCGGCTCCTATGTTTTGGTACCTTACGTTCCGCTATATCGGCTAAGGTAGCGCAGGGAGAACTACTGCGATTGTGTCCCGGTTCTTCCGGACGAGCACCTCGATGAAAGCAAAACATGATTGTCATGATAAGGCGAGACCCGGTCGCTGTTCGAGAGGTCTCAAATCCTTAAAGATTTTTACCGCTTCGGGCAAGGAATCGGCCTTGTCCGATTTAGGCGTGTATAGCGCCCCGAGTCCGGCCTTTCGGATACTAGGGGCTTCGCCAAAATTTAAATTATAGACTTCTATGGCTAAGTGAGAGCGATAAAGCCGTATAGTCTGATTGCCTCGTTCGCGGCGCTAAACACCTCCTTATAAGGACAAAAATTTGGATAAAGAGTGTTTATATTTATCCCGAACACCCCAGTACTAGTTGCATGGGGGTAGAAGCCGACGATTTGCCAGCTCTCAAGATTTTATAAACAGACGCACAGAAGGTAATATTTTATATTAACAAGCGCCATATAGCGCACATGAACTGGTTTTCATATTACAGGATGACATGAGTACATTCATTCAAACATTACATCCTTAGTACATTCATCCGCTACAAGGCGGGCACCCTTAATGACATTTTCATAATACTGTTCGGGGTGGCGATGCTCCTTGCCCTTTGGCGGCCCCTCTGTCACCAGCTTCTCAGCGTCCATCTTCCCCCTATGCACTTTCGCACGGGCCAAGGCCCTGCATGCACCCTCAATGCAGACGGACAGCTTAACGACTTCAAGCCGTAGACAGGCATTCACCATCCGCTTGACAAGGCCCAAGTAGCTGCTGGGCAGGGGCTCGCCAGGCCACAGCCGGACTATGAAGTCCTTCATGGCCAGTTCGGCTGCCTTCTGAAGTTCAACCAGTTGGTTCAGCTGGTCGCTCAAGGGCATCGGATATTCGGCCCCAATATACTGGGACCAAAACAGCTTATCCGTCGAGCTCCCCTCCTCAGCCCGGTAGAACTCTGCGGCATCAGAGATGTTGCGCTGTAGATCTGCGAATGCTCCTGGAGAGCTCCGAACTCGGGTAAGTAAAAGGAAAGTCTCCTTCACATGCTTGCTTTGCATAATGAAAGCCTTACCCGCAGCTATCTTCTTGGCCGCCTCAATTTCTTGGAGGGCCTTCTGGGCTTGGGCCTTGGCGTCCAGTGTGCTCTGACGGGCTTTCGCAAGCTCCGACTCTTCCATCCTAGAGTCACGCTCCAAGGACTCGAATTTTTTGACGAAGTCATGAAGCTCTTGCTGGACCTCATCAACTCGCGCCGCTTGTTTTTCGCGCTCGGTACGCTCCCTGGCCGCTTTGCCTTCGACCTTGGACAGCGCCTTCTTAAGCGCCGCCACTTCGGCCGTGGCCCCTATTAAAATTCATCATGCTTATATTAGCATCAACGATTTTTTCCTCTATATAACATTCATACAGGGTATCACTTACCTTTGTTCTCCTCGAGCTGCCTCTTCACAAGGCCGAGCTCTTCTTCAGCCCGCCCCAGGTTCTTCCTCAGTCCGGAGACCTCTGTAGTAGCGGCAGCGGCGGCTAGCAGCGACGCCTGCTCATTCACATAGACATAATATGATTAGACTCCTGGGAATAATATTTGATCCACTGTTCGGCCTTTCTTTCCGAACACCAAACAGAGCGTCAATGGCTACTGTCTATATTAAGATACTTTCTCATAATTTGAATTACTTACCACAAAGCCTGTCAGGAGACTGGTGTAGGCTTTGGTCAATCCGCTTTTAGCGGACTGAACCTTTGCACTCACCGTACTCATAAGAGTGCGGTGTCCTTCATCAAGGGAAGCGCTCTGAAGCGCTTCCACCAAGTTACCCGATGTCTCTGGATGGACAGAGGTCATCGGCACAGGCGGCTCGCCCCCCTTGGCGAGGGGCTGCCTGCCTAAATCCAAAACCACTAGAGGTTCCGGTGCAGTATCCGTCTGGGGGCCAAGCTTGCTGCGACCCCCCTCATCAGAATTCATGGGGATCTTCCCCCCTCCCCCCCCCATGAGCCCGACATCGGGGGTTTTGCCTTGAGGCGCCTCCAGAACTATCTCTCCCTGTCCCGGTATCCTCTGAGATAACACCTCGGTGTCATCCGCGGGCAAGGAGTGGAGGCCGTCGGGAGTGAATAGTTGTTCATCTCCGACGAGCTCAAGGACCCATCCGAGGAGGATAAGTCAATGTGGGCTTTGGACGGACTGCACAAACATACCTTGACATAATAAGAAGCCATAAAGCTAAAACATGCAAGAAGTATTATGGCATCCGAATACTTACGACTTCGCCAGGGGCTTGGCCCTGGGTAGCCACTCCTCCTCGTTGTAGGCGGCGGTTGTGGAGTGGTCCGGAGGGAGGGTCCTTCCCTTCTTGGACCCTTCGGCCACCCCGGAAGGGGTGGCCTTCCTTTTCCTCTCCCCCTCGGTTTGGGGGAGAGGGTTTTCCTCTTCCTCTCCCTCGTTGTCGTTGGAGGAGTGCGCCTTGGTGTCTTCGGAAGATGAGTCCGACACCACCTTGCGCCGGAGACTTTTCCTGGTCCCCATGGCCTTCTTCTTGGCCTTCTTCTCTGGCACCTCATAGGGCGCGGGAACCAGCATCTCTGTCAGGAGAGCGGTTGCTGGATATTTAGGCAACGGAGCCGGACAGTCGATCCGCTCCGCCGTTGCCACATAATCCTATTAAATCAGTACGGTGGCTTAAGTTCCTCCCACGAATATACTGAGGAAAGGCAGATCTTGCGAAATGCAGAATGCTTACCGAGTTGGCGTGGCGCTTGGTGTTGAGTCCGCGGTCCTCGATGGTGGGAGGAGGAACATCGCTGGCCTTGAACAACACCTTCCAGACGTCTTTGTGCGTCGTGTCGAAGAGCTCTTGTAGTGTCTGGTGTTGGGCCGCGTCGAACTCCCACAGGTTGAATGCCCATCTTTGACACGGGAGAATCCGGCGAAGTAGCATGACCTGGACCACATTGACAAGCTTGATCTTCTTGGTTATCATATTTTGGCGCATTCGAGTCAGTCGGCTCATGGTGCGCCCGAGCTAGGCCCTTCTTCTTCTTCCAGGACGCGAGCCGCATGGGGATGCCGGATCGGAATTCGGGGGCCGCCACCCAGTTGGCGTCGCGCAGCTTGGTGATGTAGAACCACCCCGATTAACACCCCTTCACGGTCTCCACAAAGGAGCCTTCAAGCTAGGTGACGCTGGGCATCTTGCCCACCATGGCGCCTCCACACTCCGCCTGCTGGCCGACCACTATCTTCGGCTTCACGTTGAAGATCTTTAGCCACAGGCCAAAGTGGGGCCTGATGCGGAGAAAAGCCTCGCACACGACGATAAACGCCGAGATGTTGAGGATGAAATTAGGGGCCAGATCATGAAAATCCAGCCCGTAATAGAACAGGTGCCTGCGGACAAATGGGTGGAGGGGGAATCCCAGTCCGCGGACGAAGTGGGCGAGGAACACAACCCTCTCGTGGGGTCCCGGAGTCAGAATGATCTGCCCTGCGTCCGGCAGCCGGTGCGCGATGTCTGCGGCCAAGTATCCAGCCGCCCGGAGCTTCATAATGTCCTCCTCCGTGACGGAGGAGGCCATCCACTTGCCTCCCACTCCGGATATGTTTGGCTGTACGGAGAAGGTGAGAACTGGGGCACTGGAGCTCGAGTGTGCGAGAATGGATGAGCGAAGAAGGAAGAAGGCATGGGTGAAAGAGGAGAATCCCTATCTCTTTATAAAGGCGGTAGAAACTATGCGCCTCCCCACTTGCCCGTTAAAACCCCTTATTTCCCAAGCGCCATGATTGATGGCACGGTTGGGTTACCCATAGCCGTATTGATGAGAATCATGTGATAAGGGGACACGATCTCTGCTTCGACAAGACGTGTCAAGGAAACTGCCTCGCATTACGTGCAGTAGCTGGTTGTGAAAAATGGTTCGAATAATGACCGGACCATGGCATGATGTCATAAAAAGCTGTCAGCAGATTAGATTTGTGGAATATTGTACTCTCTACGGTGGTATGTGGAATTTGTCTTGCAGAGCCAGACACGATTCTCGTTTTTTAAATTCTTCTATGGAGTATTCGGAGAAGGAACCCGCCTTGCAATGCCGAAGACAATCTGCGCACCGGACTCATCGTCATTGAAGCCTGGTTCAGGGGCTATTGAGGGAGTCCTGGATTAACGGGTCCTCGGACAGCCAGACTATATACTTTGACCGGACTGTTGGACTATGAAGATACAAGATTGAAGACTTCATCCCATGTCCGGATGAGACTCTCCTTTGCATGGAAGGCAAGCTTGGTGATTCAGATATGTAGATTTCCTTCTCTGTAACCGACTCTGTGTAATCCTAGCCCCCTCCGGTGTCAATATAAACCGGAGGGTTTAGTCCGTAGAACAACAACAATCATAATCATAGGCTAGCTTCTAGGGTTTAGCCTCTACGATCTCGTGGTAGATCAACTCTTGTAATACTCATATCATCTAGATCAATCAAGCAGGAAGTAGGGTATTACCTCCAACGAGAGGGCCCGAACCTGGGTAAAACATCATGTCCCCTGCCTCCTGTTACCATTAGCCTTAGACGCACAGTTCGGGACCCCCCTACCCGAGATCCTCCGGTTTTGACACCGACAGCCGTCATCAAGGAGGTATGGTTCTAAACACGCTCCGTGGTTGTCATCTTAAAGTATGACACTAACTGTTGTGTTTTAGCAGAAAGAACATCCGTCGGACTATATCCGGGGATCCTGCCAACCGTGCCTCTACTAGCTGGATTCCAGACCCGGTCTTGAGGATGGAGGCCAACCCGGAAGTGACACTGGACTGTCCTCATACGGAGGATTTGGATAGAATGTCTGTTACAAATTTTGAAATGGAGAGCGCCATGAATCATTGGCGCCGGCGGGCCGCATTCCACGACCCTGGTTTTTCAGAAGAGGCTTTTAATGCCTTCAACTCGGGTGATGCGTACATCCGAGCTGCTCGGGATGGGCTTGCTAGAGCCACGGACCAGTATTTGAAAGATATACGGGTAAGTATAAAAATTTGATAATTATGTATATCAGTAGCCCCTGAGACTTAAAGCAGTTGGTACAACTGATTTAAGGATCATTGTATTAATAGGTTCTCTCGGAGAAGAACAACATGTTGTCTCAAGAGCTGGAAGAATGTCGAACCCAGCTAATAGCCGCTATGGCCGAGCTGTCAAGATCCGAAAAGGCATCAACTGGTATGTATTCCCGAATTGAGCAAAAACAATATTGTATGTATAAACCAGTACCGCTAACAATATCTGATGACCAATATCCTCAGGTAATCTGTAACAGAATCCGGGAATCCCACAAGAGGGTGAACAAGGAGCTCAAAGGCAATTGGCCGCTGGCGAGCGTGTTCTTACACGGGTCATTCAGGAGAAAAACAAGCTCCAAGATGCCAATACCCTGCTGGGTGAAGAATTGAAAGATGTTCAGGCCCAGCTGGCTGACTCCGTGAAGGAAAATAAGAGGCTTCAACGCGGCATTTTTAGTATGTGCTTGAACGAATAGTTATATAGTTCGGAAAGAAGGGAACTAACATGGTTATGTCTATAGGTATGCTGACTGGCCGTCCCGGACAGGAGATGCCCGGATCCTCAGGCGATCAGCTACAGGAGCTTTCGCAACTGCACGAGCAAGTTCGGCAGGTCATGCGGAGTGTCGCCAAGGCCTTGTGGCCAGCTGCCTCCCTGCCAGGAAGTATGGTGGACCTTGTACAGCTTTTCAAGGGAGAGCGGCGGCGTTTCCGACTATGGAAGATATCTGCCTGTCAAGAAGGTGCGCGGGGGGCTTGGGCCATAGTGAAAACATGGTATACCAAGCTCGATCTGAATCATATGGCCCGGGTCGGACCTGTAGGGTCAGATGGGAAAGAAATTCCCGTTAGTCTGGTATATGACCATGTAGGATTAGCCGCAAAATATTCCCAACAGGATTGTAGGCTAGATGTCCTGTTGGATGGCATAGAAGAAGAAGCATTTGAGTCTAAATGACTATGTACTTCAATTGACATATTTGTCCCTAGCCGGATTGTAAAACATTTGTCATGGCAGACCTTTTCGCTTCAGCCTCTGGACCCGACAGTCCGGAGTGTTTCCGAATACCCGCTCGGTAATATAAATTGGGGTACATGTGGAAACTAGGCGTAGGGGTCATAATTGCTTGAATAGACAAGTACCCAACTAGCTCTGTTATATTACATGGATAGTAAGAAACATCTTCCAGAGAGAATAGTTCCGTTAAGGGTTCCTTTCCCTGGGTACGCATGCAATAACGTGCATGTCCGAACTGCGATCAAAAAGCGCAGTGTATGTAACATCTAGGGGTTTATATTGTGATAGGTAAAAAAACATATTTAGTCCGCCGACCAAATATTCCCTTAAGAACGCTAGCTTTTGGCTTCACCCATTCTGAGGTACACGTCCGGAGTACCCGGCAGTAACAATCGCAGAGGTGCTCCCTTTATGCCCTAGCCGAACTAACGGGAACGTAGGGCATAAGCACAGCAGCCAGGGAACCCAGCTTGGCCAAAACTTAAGTCATATCGATGCATATAATGGCGAAGAAAAGGTACATATGAAAAAAGGATGCATATGCAGTGGGCTTGATGCTCGAAAGATAAGTATATTATGCTTCTGTATAAGAAGCCCCCAGGTATAATGAGCGCACACACGTGAAGATTAGTGCGTCACAAGTGTGTAGTCTAGCCACACAAAAGCTTTAGAGCTTTTCAAAAGGAAAGGCAGGAAGAGAGATGAAATGTAGGTAAAAAGGAATGGAAGGAAGGAGACGAACAGGGAGTTCAGTGCTAGGCGTATAATCTTCGGAGTCTGGCCGCGTTCCATGGGTTCGGCTCGAGGCGATTATCTGATGCATCACACAGTCGGTACGCTCCTCCGGTGAGAACTTTGTCAATAATGAAGGGACCCTCCCACTTGGGCTTGAGTTTGTCCTTTTTCTTCTCCGGTAGACGTAGAACGAGTTTGCCAATATTATAAGTCTTGGCCCGTACTTCTCTACTTTGATACCTGCGAGCCCGTTGTTGATAGAATGCGGAACGAGATTTTGCAATGTCGCGCTCCTCTTCCAGGGCATCTAAACTGTCCTGCCGATCGAGCTCGGCCTCTCTCTCTTCGTACATGCGCACTCGAGGTGAGTCATGAATAATATCACAGGGCAGCACAACCTCTATGTCGTACACCATGAAGAAGGGTGTGTATCCGGTAGTGCGATTTGGCGTGGTCCGCAGCCCCCAGAGTACGGAGTCAAGCTCCTCAACCCAGTGCGTGTTTGATTCTTTTAAGGATCGCACTACTCTAGGTTTGATGCCACTCATAATAAGACCATTAGCTTGTTCAACTTGACCGTTTGTTTGAGGGTGATAGACGGAGGCGTAATCGAGCTTGATGCCCATGTTGCCGCACCAAGTTTTCACCTCATCGGCTGTGAAGTTGGAGCCGTTGTTTGTGATGATGCTGTGAGGGGCACCATAACGGTGCACAACACCCGATATGAAGTCTATCATGGGTCCGAATTCGACCGTTTTAACTGGTTTGGCTTCTATCCATTTGGTGAATTTATCTACCATGACCAACAAGTATTTTTTTCTTATGGCTTCCTCCTTTAAGGGGTCCAACCATATCAAGCCCCAGACCGCAAAAGGCCAAGTTATGGGGATTGTTTGTAGGGCAGTGGGTGGCATATGGCTTTGGTTGGCGAAAAGCTGGCATCCGACGCAATGTTGGACAAGGTCTTGTGCGTCTGCTCGGGTCGTCGTCTAGTAGAAACCTATATAGAAGACCTTGCTTACAAGGGGCCGAGCTACGACGTGGTGATAGCCGAAGCCGGCATGAATTTCAGCCAAGAGTTGCCACCCTTCCTCCTCGGAGATACATCTTTGAAGTACCTCGGTAGCGCTTTTCTTATAAAGCTCTCCCTCATGGACTTTGTAGGCTTTAGAGCGCCGCACAATGCAACGTGCCTCATTTTGATCATCGGGGAGTTCGTGCCTGTTGAGGTAGGCCAAGAAGGGTTCGGTCCATGGGGCGATAACAACCATGATGAGATGGGCCGAACGTGTTATTTTGGTGGCAGAGCCCCCGATTATGTCAGTGTGTTCGGAATCTAGGGTTGTGGTCGGATCCGGGCTGATGTTGCCGATCTCCCGTTGCCACACCATGGATGGCTTGAAAAGACTTTCCAGAAAGATGTTAGGTGGGACGGGGTCACGCTTAGCGCCGATGCGGGCGAGGACATCTGCCACTTGATTATTCTCTCGAACCTCATGATGAAATTCGAGCCCCTCGAACCGAGCTGACATCTTAAGGACGACATTATGATAGGCTGCCATTTTCGGATCTTTGGCATCAAATTCTCCATTTGTTTGAGATATTGCAAGGTTTGAATCCCCACGCACTTCTAGGCGTTGAATGCCCATGGAGACGGCCATCCGAAGACCATGCAACAGAGCCTCGTATTCGGCTGCATTGTTGGAGTACGTATTGGACTGCATCTCCAGTGGGGGATGTTAGGACAACACCTGGCTCCAGACCTGCCAGCATTTTAGAGCCGTCGAAGTGCATGATCTAGTTGGAGTATGTGCCGTACTCTGTAGGGAGTTCGGCCTCTGTCCATTTGGCGATGAAGTCCGCCAGTACTTGGGATTTAATTGCTCACCGTGGTTTATATGTGATGTCGAATGGGAGGAGCTCGATGACCCACTTGGCAATCCGGCTTGTGGCATTGCGGTTGTTTATTATGTCATTGAGTGGTACTTCAGAGGCCACCCTGACTGAACACTCTTGAAAGTAGTGTCGTAGTTTCCGGGATGCCATGAAGACCGCGTATGCTATTTTTTGATAATGTGGGTACCGGGATTTGCATGGTGTGAGGACAGTAGATACGTAGTATACCGGCTTTTGAACCGGAGATTTGTGTCCGTCCTCCTCTCGTTCGACGACGAGCACCGCACTCACAACTTGGTGTGTTGCAGCTATGTATAACAACATGGGTTCGCCAATGTTCGGTGCGGCCAGGATTGGGTTGCTTGCTAAAAGAGCCTTTATTTCCTCCAGTCCGGCCATCGCCGCGTCCGTCCACTCGAAGTGTTCGGTTCATCGAAGAAGGCGATAAAGTGGCAATGCATTTTCTCCTAATCTGGAGATAAAGCGGCTTAAGGCTGCCATGCATCCAGTTAGCTTCTGGATTTGTTTGAGATCTATTGGGGTAGCCAACTGTGACAAAGCTCGGATTTTCGTTGGGTTTGCTTCAATTCCTCTATTGGAAACGATGAAGCCCAGCAGGTTTCCGGCGGGAACGCCGAAAACACATTTTTTTCTCGATTGAGCTTAATGTCATATGTTCGGAGGTTATCGAACGTGAGCCTTAGATCATCTATCAAAGATTTGGCATGTCTGGTCTTGATGACTTCGTCGTCGACATATGCTTCAACTGTTTTGCCGATTTGTTTCTCTAGGCATGTTTGAATCATGCGTTGGTAGGTGGCACCAGCATTTTTAAGCCCGAAAGGCATAGTGTTGAAGCAGAAAGGCCTGTATGGGGTGCTAAATGCCGTTGCGGCTTGATCGGACTCTGTCATCTTGATTTGATGGTATCCAGAGTATGCATCGAGGAAACACAATGAGTCATGTCCCGCGGTAGCATCGATAGTTTGATCGATGCGTGGGAGAGGGAAGGGATCCTTAGGGCAAGCCATGTTGAGGTCTTTGAAATCAACACATAGGCGCCAGGATTTATCCTTCTTTGGTACCATCACCAGGTTTGCTAGCCAATCCAGGTGTTTTATTTCTCTGATGAATCCAGCCTCGAGTAACTTGGCTAGTTCCTGTCCCATAGCTTGTCGTTTGGGTTCTGAGAAGCGCCGTAGTGTTTGCTTGACCGGCTTGTATCCCTTCAGTATGTTAAGGTTGTGTTCAGCCAACCTGCATGGGTTCCCCGGCATATCAGAAGGGTGCCAGGCGAAGATATCCCAATTCTTGCGTAGAAACGTCCGCAGTGCGGCGTCGATTGTGGGGTCCAGCTGTGCCCCGATAGATGCTGTCTTCAAGGAGTCCGTTGGGTGGACTTGGAATTTGATTATTTCGTCCGCTGGTTTAAAGGAAGTGGACTTGGATTGCTTATCGAGTATCATGTCATCCCTGTCCACTATGGAGCGTAATGCAGTTAATTCTTTGGCCGCGAGGGCTTCAGACAATGCTTCGAGGGCCAAGGCGGTTGTTTTATTTTCGGCCCGGAGTGCTGGCAAGAGTGATAATTCCATTGGGCCCAGGCATCTTGAGCTTCATGTACCCGTGATGGGGTATAGCTTGGAAGCTCGCAAACGCATCACGCCCTAACAAGGCGTGATATCCACTAGTGAAAGGGGCCACCTGAAAGGTTATCTCTTCGGACCGATAATTCTTCAGCGTGCCGAATACCACATCGAGTGTGATTTTTCCCGCACATCGTGCCTCCCAGCTGGGAATAATTCCTCGGAAGGTTGTGCTGCTTTGCTCAATGTGGCTCCTGTCTATTTCCATTTTGTTGAGAGTTTCCTCGTAAATGAGGTTTAGTCCGCTACCGCCGTCCATGAGCAGTTTGGTGAGCCGGAAGCCGTCCATGATTGGACTAAGGACCAAAGCGGCTGGTGCCCGGATTGTTCTGAATTGTGGTTCGTCAATGGCACTGAAAGTTATGGCCATGTCGTTTCACGGGTTTATTGCTGCGACTTGGCAGACTTCGGCGAGGCCGCGGAGTGCTCTCTTGCGCCTGCCTGAGGCGAAAGTCTCGAAGACTGTCAATACTGTAGTGTTGTGTTCTGTGGGATGTTGCTCTGCGGTGTTTTTTATGAGGAGATCCTCGCTGCTCTTGGCCACCTGCTAAAGTATCCAACATGCTCTAAGGTTGTGTGTTGGTACGGTATCCGGTGTGGTGTGTATTTTGCATGGCCTATCGAGCCACCCCTCCAAAGCGGTTGTGCGCCCTGTAGTGGGCTTTGATTTGTTCGTGACTGGATCGGGCGACCTACGAGGGTACACCCTTTTTGTTCAGACGAGGGGTTTAGCAAGAGCAAGTGGATCCCAAAAGGCTGCCTGAGTTTTCCAGGTGCTTTCCATCGCGCAATACTTCTATACTATGATCGCTAGGTCATCGAAGCGTGATACATGATGGCGATGTATGGTGTTAAGGAGTCCCTTGTCCATGCAATTTTTGCAGAATAACAAAATTGCATCTTCATCACAACAGTCCTTGACCTTGTCTTTGACAAGGAGGAATCTGGCCCAAAAGTGATGTACCGTCTCTTGGGACTGTTGTCTGACACGGGAAAGATCACTTGAGTTTGGGTGTGTGGGTGGATTTAAGTCCAAACCCTGATCCGATCCGTGACCCAGAGCTTGAGGAGTTTGCGAGCTTAATAGTTCGGATTCCGAGATGTCAACCAATTTTTTTGGCCCACAGTCCGATTCTAAGTTCGGAGTTCAGGGCACGTCTTCCCGCGGTCATGTATCCGGCTTGGTGAGCTTGGAAATCCGGACATATTTAGTCCCCAATATAGAGGAAGAGTTGTTGCATTGCTCCTTCACCACCGCTATCTGATGGGTGATCAGCGGAGATTCAATCTCTCTCTGATCGGGTTTAAGCCCAATCCGATCGTAGTCCGAAGCGACTCCAAAAGCGGCGATGTGATCCAGGAATCCGTTTAAAGATAATAACTCCGTTGGTTCCATCTATTTGGCATATCCCGAGCTGATGTGGAGACAATTTACGATGACCCGAGAAGTCGTTGTCGGCCCGATGGCCGAAGGGGCGATCATGACGAAGCCGCCCAGCCGAACGGTTTGGCCTGAGGCCAGGGCTCCCCCGGAGGTGATGTTGTCCTTGATAACAAGGCGAGCCATCAACCCAATTTTGACGTCACAGCGGAATTCTCAGTGAAAGCACCAATGTCGGTGTCAACGTCTAAGGCTAATGGTAACAGGAGGCGGGGGACACAATGTTTACCCAGGTTCGGGCCCCCTCGATGGAGGTAATACCCTACTTCCTGCTTGATTGATCTTGATGATATGAGTACTACAAGAGTGTATCAACCACGAGATCGTAGAGGCTAAACCCTAGAAGCTAGCCTATGATTATGATTGTTCTGGTCCTACAGACTAAACCCTTTGGTTTATATAGACATCGGAGGGGGCTAGGGTTACATAGAGTCGGTTACCGAGAAAGGAATCTTCATATCCGAATCGCCAAGCTTGCCTTCCACGCAAATGAGAGTCCCATCTGGACACGGGACGATGTCTTCTGTCTTGTATCTTCGTAGTCCAACTGTCCGGCATATGCATATAGTCCGGCTGTCCGAGGACCCTTTAATCCAGGACTCCCTCGGTATGTACCAGTAGCTATGTGTTTGATCTCTCTCTCTCTCTCTCTCTCTCTCTCTCTCTCTCTCTCTCTCTCTCTCTCTCTCTCGTGTTCTTGATATGGCACGATCTTGATGTACCGTGAGATTTGCTATTATAGTTGGATCTTATGATGTTTCTCCCCTTCTACCTTCTTGTAATAGATTGAGTTTTCCCTTTGAAATTATCATATCAGATTGAGTCTTTAAGGATTTGAGAACACTTGATGTATGTCTTGCATGTGCTTATCTGTGGTGACAATGGGATATCATGTGATCTACTTGACGTATGTTTTGGTGATCAACTTACGGGTTCAGTGACCTTGTGAACTTATGCATAGGGGTTGGCACACATTTTCGTCTTGACTCTCCAGTAGAAACTTTGGGGCACTCTTTGAAGTTCTTTGTGTTGATTTGAATAGATGAATCTGAGATTGTGTGATGCATATCATATAATCATACCCGCGGATACTTGAGGTGACATTGGAGTATCTAGGTGACATTAGGGTTTTGGTTGATGTGTGTATTAAGGTGTTATTTTACTACGAACTCTAGGGCTGTTTGTGACACTTATAGGAATAGCCCAATGGATTGATCGAAAAGAATAACTTTGAGGTGGTTACATACCCTACAATACTCTCTTTGTTTGTTCTCCGCTATTAGTGACTTTGGAGTGACTCTTTGTTGCATGTTGAGGGGTTCTTATATGATCTAATTATGTTATTATTGTTGAGAGAACTTACACTAGTGAAAGTACGAACCCTAGGCCTTGTTTCGAAGCATTGCAATACCATTTTCGCTCACTTTTGTTACTTGCTACCTTGCTATTTTTATATTTTTCAGATTAGAAAAACCTATATCTACCATCCATATTGCACTTGTATCACAATCGTTTCGCCAAACTAGTGTACCTATACAATTTACCATTGTATTGGGTGTGTTGGGGACACAAGAGACTCTTTGTTATTTGGTTGCAGGGTTGTTTGAGAGAGATCATCTTCATCCTATGCCTCCCACGGATTGGTAAACCTTAGGTCATCCACTTGAGGGAAATTTGCTACTATCCTACAAACCTCTGCACTTGGAGGCCCAACAACGTCTACAAGAAGAAGGTTGTGTAGTAGACATCAAGCTCTTTTGTAGCGCCGTTGCCGGGGAGATTAGTGCTTGAAGGTATATGTTTAGATCTTGCAATCGAATCTTTTAGTTTCTTGTTTTATCACTAGTTTAGTATATAAGAGAAAACTACAAAAAACGGAATTGAGGGTGCCTCATATGCTTCATCTTTTTAATGTCTTTCGTGAAAATAAGGATTCCTATAATTGTGCTCAATTGCTAGAGGAAGAATGCATTAAAATGTTTGGCACTAAATCTTTGAATGATGAGCATGATGCAATGTTGTTAGTATGAATTCTTTGAATATACATGATGCTAATGATAGGCAAAGCCACAAGCTTGGGGAAGCTATGTTTGATGAAGATGATAGTTTTAGTCCCCCAAGTTCTGATGAGCAAATTTATTATGATGATAGCATGCCTCCTATTTATGATGATTATATTGATGAAAGTGGGTTTGGAAGAGTGTCCACTTTAGGAAGTGATGATCCCACTATTTTTGAGGGTGTTGAATCTTATTGTGATAATTATGAAAGTGGATTTGGAGAGGTCATGACTTTATTTAGTGATAAATCCACTATTTCAGAAGAGGTTCCAATTGATTATGAGAACAAAGTTGCTATTTATGATGATTATTATGATGTCATGTATGATATAAATAATAATGATAACCATGAAACTTGTCATCTTGATTTTAATTTTCAATTGGATTATGCCCCACATGATAGTTATCTTGTTGAGTTTGCTCCCACTACTATAAATGAGAAGAAATTTGCTTATTTGGGGAGTAATAAAATTTCTATGCTTGTAGATCATGAAAAGAATGATTTATGTGATAGTTATATTGTTGAATTCATTCATGATGCTACTGAAAATTATTATGACGGAGGAGTATATGCTTGTAGGAATTGCAATAATATCAAGTTTCCTCTCTATGTGTTGAAAATCTTAAAGTTATGTTTGTTTGACCTTCCTATGCTAGTTGATTCTTGTTACCATAAGTTGTTTTCTCACAAAATCCCTATGCATAGGAAGTGGTTTAGACTTAAATGTGCTAGTCATATTCTTCATGGTCCTCTCTTTGTGTTTCAATTCTTATCTTTCATGTGAGCATCATTGAAATCATCATGCCTAGCTAGAAAGGCATTAAAGAAAAGCGCTTGTTGGGAGGCAACCCAACATTTACCCTTACTGTTTTTGTGTGTCCACATGATTAAACTACTGTAGTAATCATTTTTATAGCTTTTTTTAATAAAGTGCCAAGTAAGACCTTTGGGAAGACTTGGATGAAAGTTAATGCGATCTTGCTGTAAAAAACAGAAACTTTGTGCTCACGAGATTAGCTGTCATTTTTTACATAAGAGTGATTTTAAGTTGATTCTTTTTGAACAAGATTAATAGACAAATTCCTCACGTCCACCAATTTATTTCATAATTTTTGGAGTTAGAGAAGTATTCGAGAGTTACGGATTACTACAGACTATTCTGTTTTTGACAGATTCTGTTTTCTATGTGTTGTTTGCTTATTTTGATGAATCTATGAGTAGTATCGGAGGGTATCAACCATAGAGAAGTTGGAATACAGTATATATTACACCAATATGAATTTAGAATGAGTTCACAACAGTACCAAAAGTGGTGATTTATTTTCTTATACTAACGGAGCTTACGAGTTTTCTGTTAAGTTTTGTGTTGTGAACTTTTCAAGTTTTGGGTAAAGATTCGATGGACTATGGAATAAGGAGTGGAAAGAGCCTAGCTTGCTGATGACCAAGGCACCCCAATGTAATATTCAAGGACAACCAAGAGCCTAAGCTTGGGGATGCCCCGGAAGGCATCCCCTCTTTCGTCTTTGTTCATCAGTAACTTTACTTGGAGCTATATTTTTATTCACCACATGATATGTGTTTTGTTGGAGCGTCATTTTCTTTTATTTATTTTTTCTTGCTGTTTGAATAATATTCCAAGATCTGAAATTCTTAAATGTTAGAGAGTCTTCGCATAGTTATATAATTATTCAACTACTCATTGATCTTCACTTATATCTTTTGGAGTAGTTTGTCGTTTGCTCTAGTGCTTCACTTATATATTTTTAGAGGACGGTGGTGGTTTTATTTTGACGAAATAGATGAAATATCATGCTTCACATATATTATTTTGAGAGTCTTAAACAACATGGTAATTTGCTTTGGTTATAGAACTAGTCCTAATATGATAGGCATCCAAGATGGATATAATAAAAACTTTCATAAAAAGTGTGTTGAATACTGTGAGAAGTTTGATTCTTGATGATTGTTTTGAGATATGAGGATGGTGATATTAGAGTCATGCTAGTAGAGTAATTGTGAATTTGAGAAATACTTGTGTTGAGGTTTGCGAGTCCCGTAGCATGCACGTATGGTAACCGTTGTGTAACAAATTTGAAGCATGAGGTGTTTCTTTGATTGTCTTCCTTATGTGTGGAGGTCCGGATCGTGCGATGGTTAACTCCAACCAACTCTTCCCCTAGGAGCATGCATGTAGTGCTTGGTTTTGAGGACTTGTAGATTTTTGCAGTAAGTATGTGAGTTCTTTATGAGTAATGTTGAGTCCATGGATTATACGCACTCTCACCCTTCCACCATTGCTAGCCTCTCTAGTACCGTGCAACTTTCGCCGGTACCATAAACCCACCATTTACTTTCCTCAAAACAGCCACCATACCTACCTATTATGGCATTTCCATTGCCATTCCCAGATATTGCCATGCAACTTTCCACTGTTTCGTTTATTATAGCACGCCCCATCATTGTCATATTGCTTTGCATGATCATGTAGACATCGTATTTGTGGCAAAGCCACCTTTCATAATTCCTTCATACATGTCACTCTTGATTCATTGCACATCCCAGTACACCACCGGAGGCATTCACATAGAGTCATATTTTTGTTCTAAGCATCGAGTTGTAATTCTTCAGTTCTAAGTAAATAAAATTGTGACGATCTTCATTATTAGAGCATTGTCCCAGTGAGGAAAGGATGATGGAGACTATGATTCCCCCACAAGTCGAGATGAGACTATGATTCCAACGATGGGCTTCCTCAAATGCCCTAGGTCTTCATGAGCAAGCAAGTTGGATGCACACCCACTTAGTTTCTTTTTGAGCTTTCATACACTTATAGCTCTAGTGCATCTGTTGCATGGCAATCCCTACTCACTCACACTGATATCTATTGATGGGCATCTCCATAGCCCGTTGATACGCCTAGTTCATGTGAGACTATCTTCCTCTTTTTGTCTTCTCCACAACCACCATTCTATTCCACCCATAGTCCTATATCCCTGGCTCATGCTCATGTACTGCATGAAAGTTGAAAAAGTTTGAGAATACTAAAGTATGAAACAATTGCTTGGCTGAAACCAGGGTTGTGCATGATTTGAATATTTTGAGTGACGAAGATGGAGCATAGCCAAACTATATGCGTTTGTAGGGATGAACTTTCTTTGGCCATTTTATTTTGAGAAGTCATAATTGCTTTGTTAGTATGCTTGAAGTGTTATTATTTTTTTGTCAATATTAAACTTTTGTTTTGAATCTTATGGATCTGAATATTCTTGCTACAATAGAGAAAATTACATTGATAAATATGTTAGGTAGCATTCCACCTCAAAAATTCTGTTTTTATCATTTACCTACTCGAGGACGAGCAGGAATTAAGCTTGGGGATGCTGATACGTCTCCAACATATCTATAATTTTTGATGTATTCATGCCATGTTTATAATATTTCTACATGATTTTGGTATGATTTGGTTAGAACTAACCCGGACTGGCGCTATTTTCAGCAGAACTACCGTGGTGTTGTTTTGTGCAGAAATAAAAGTTCTCGGAATGCGTTGAAAATCAACGAAGATTTTTTTTGCAAAAATATAAAAAATACCGGAACAAAAAGTTATCGGAGGGGAGTCCCGTGGGGCCCACGAGGGTGGAGGGCGCGCCCACGCCCCTGTGCCTCGTTGACTCTCCGTGGAACCCCCTGACGTGAGACCGACGCCAAACCCTCCTATAAATCCCCAAACTTCTAGAAAGAAACCTAGATCGGGAGTTCTGCCGCCGCAAGCCTCTGTAGCCACCAAAAACCTCTCGGGAGCCCGTTCCGGCACCCTACCGGAGGGGGGGAATCATCACCGATGGCCATCTTCATCATCTCGGCGCTCTCCATGACGAGGAGGGAGTAGTTCGCCCTCGAGGCTAAGGGTATGTACCAATAGCTATGTGTTTTCTCTCTCTCTCTCTCCCTCTCTCTCTCTCTCTCTCTCTCTCTCTCTCTCTCTCTCTCGTGTTCTTGATATGGCACGATCTTGATGTACTGCCAGCTTTGCTATTATAGTTGGATCTTATGATGTTTCTTCCCCTCTACCTTCTTGTAATGGATTGAGTTTTCCCTTGGAAGTTATCTTATCGGATTGAGTCTTTAAGGATTTGAGAACACTTGATGTATGTCTTGCATGTGCTTATCTGTGTTGACAATGGGATATCACGTGATCTACTTGATGTATGTTTTGGTGATCAACTTGCGGGTTCAGTGACCTTGCCAACTTATGCATAGGGTTGACACACGTTTTCGTCTTGACTCTCCAGTAGAAATTTTGGGGCACTCTTTGAAGTTCTTTGTGTTGGTTCGAATAGATGAATCTGAGATTGTGTGATGCATATTGTATAATCATACTCGCGGATACTTGAGGTGACATTGGAGTATCTAGGTGACATTAGGGTTTTGGTTGATGTGTGTCTTAAGGTGTTATTTTACTACGAACTCTAGGGCTGTTTGTGACGCTTATAGGAATAGCCCAATGGATTGATTGGAAAGAATAACTTTGAGGTGGTTTCGTACCCTGCAATAATCTCTTCGTTTTTTCTCCGCTATTAGTGACTTTGGAGTGACTCTTTGTTGCATGTTGAGGGATTGTTATATGATCTAATTATGTTATTATTGCTGAGAGAACTTACACTAGTGAAAGTATGAACCCTAGGCCTTGTTTCGAAGCATTGCAATACCATTTTTGCTCACTTTTGTTACTTGCTACCTTGCTCTTTTTATATTTTTCAGATTACAAAAACCTATATCTACCATCCATATTGCACTTGTATCACCATCTCTTCGCCGAACTAGTGCACCTATACAATTTACCATTGTATTGGGTGTGTTGGGGACACAAGAGACTCTTTGTTATTTGGTTGCAGGGTTTTTTGAGAGAGACCATCTTCATCCTACGCCTCCCACAGATTGATAAACATTAGGTCATCCACTTGAGGGAAAACTGCTACTGTCCTACAAACCTCTGCACTTGGAGGCCCAACAATGTCTACAAGAAGAAGGTTGTGTAGTAGACACAGGGGTCTCCTCCACTACCTCTCATCTCTATAAATACCCAAATATTCAAGAAACCCTAGGGGAGTCGACGAAACACAATTCCAGCCGCCGCAAGTTCCAGAACCATGAGATCCAATCTAGAGTTCTATTCCAGATTCTGCTAGAGGGGAACACGACCACAGAGGGGTTCATCATCCTCACTGGTGCTCCTCCGATGATGCTTGAGTAGTTCACCGTAGACCTACGGGTCCGTAGGCAGTAGCTAGATGGCTTCTTCTCTCTTTTTTATTCTCAATACAACGGTCTCTTGGAGATCTATTTGATGTAATGACTTTTTGCGGTGTGTTTGTTGGGATCCGATGAAGTTCAAGTTTATGATCAGATCTATATCCATGAATATTATTTGAGTCTTCTTTGATCTCTTATATGCATGATTATTTATAGCCTCATATTTCTTCTCTGGATCTTTGGATTAGTTAGGCCTATTAGATTGATTGTTCTTGCAATGGGAAAATGTGCTTTGTGATGGGTCGATCTTATGGCGCCCTCACCTAGTGACAGAAAGGGTAGTGAGGCACGTACGTATCGTTGATATTAAGGATAACAAGATGGAGTCTATTCCTACATGAATAGATCTTGTCTAAATCATGTCATCGTTCTTATTCCATTACTCCGTTTCTCGATGAACTTAATACACTAGATGCATGCTGGATAGCAGTCGATGTGTGGAGTAATAGTAGTAGATGCAAAATCGTTGCGGTCTACTAATCTTGGACGTGATGCCTATGTATTTGATCATTGCCTGGATATCGTCATAATTATTTGGTCTTCTATCAATTTCCCAACAGTAATTTGTTTACCCACCGTATGCTATTTTCTCGAGATAAGCAACTAGTGAAATCTACGACCTCCGGGTCTATCCTTTATCATATTACTTTTAGATCTATCTTTTATCGTATTTGTTTTCAGTTATATTATTCCAAAAACCCAAAAATATATTGCCGCACTTTTTCTTTACTTATTTTATTTTGTGTTTTATTCAAATCTATTTATCTAATCTCATACAAACCAATCTATCTTTTTACCGAGGAGGGATTAACAACCCCTCTTACGCGTCAGGTTGCAAGTATTTGTTCTTTGTGTGCAGGTACCATTTACATAGTTTGGCTTGGCCCTCCTACTGGATTGATACCTTGGTTTCATAACTGAGGGAAATACTTACCGTAGCTGTGCTGCATCATCCTTCCTCTTTGGGGAAAATACCGACTCAGTCTCAAGCCACGTCAAACCACCCCGCGCATCCATGGATACCTCGTCTCCCTAGCAAATACCACCGTCGCCGACCGCCAATAGATTTCTCTGGCAGCATGCACCGCCGATGACATGGGGTATGTGGGGAGGGAGGTTTCTGCCTGAGCCCCCCCCCCCTCCGGCGCGTGTGGGGCATGTTCCAAAACACTTGACGTAGATACATAAGATGCTTAACTAGTAGTTCATCTTTACTATCTTTAGTATCTTAACATGCACACATGTCACCTATTCAAAGGCCCAACACAAAATGCATGATTTTTTCTTCTCATTATTATTTAATCCCACGCACACATCTCACTAGACCACACGCGCCACCACATCAAAAGTCTAGTCAGCATGCATCGGGAAAAGTTCTCCATTATATTATGTCACTTATATTCAAAATATTTTTTGACTACACAATAAGAATATATATACATATATATATATATATAAGTGCATCTACAGCCGGACATCTCAAACTCGCATCATACACCGGGGCGGGCCGCGCGGTTACTGTTCGGTCACGATTTTTTGACTCAGACGGACCCCTTAAACGGCCCTCAAATGACTGGGCTGACCAGCACCCTCCATATCCGCCTCATATGGACGGATATGGGGGCTCCCGGGCGCGCCCAGACACGCCCACCACATCAGACCCGACAGCCCGACCCCACCTCAAATTGCACCAAATCCACCCCAAAGACCATCCGGATCCATTTGCTATCTCATCTCTTCTTTCTCCTCCTCCGTGTCGTCCGTCTCAGGCTCCTCTGCCGCCCCCGCTCCGCAACCATCTCTAGTCTCTCTATTGCTAGCTCCAGAGGAGCCCTCTCGTCCTCGCCGCAGGGGACGTCGTCGCCGGCCCGGACGCCACCTTGGTACTCCGGCAACTCTCCGGCTCCGCCTTGCGCTTGATGTGTTCGACACATTGTCCGACCAGATTTTTTGTGATCTTGTTAGGTAAAATGATGGATTCCGATGCTTCGTCGGAAGAGGAGTATGGACCGACGGAGCTTGACCAAATGATTCAAGATGAGTTCTTCAATTCGTCGAATTCAGACGAAGAAGTGGACATGATCGTGCTCATGAGCATGCAAGAGGAAATGGACCGACAAGTGGAGCATATTCTCAACTTCATGGGCTCAATCAAAGGGAGAAGAGCGATCAACCAGGATAGGGTTCCCGGAGCAAAGCTACTGCACAAGGACTATTTTTCTCCCAAACCTACTTTCCCGGATGATCCATGGTTTCGTCGGCGTTTTCGCATGCAAAAACCAATGTTTTTGCGCACTGTGAAGGGAGTGGAGGCACACGACGACTACTTCAAGCTCACAAGGGATTGCTGCGGCCAACTCTCTTTCTCGGCTAAGCAGAAGTGCACGACTGCTTTGAGGATTCTTGCACTTGGTACTGCTGCAGACGCCATTGGTGAGATGGCCATGAAGGGGGAGAGCACGTGCCTGAAGGCTACTGTCGGTGTCAAAATCGGCAGATCTCGGGTAGGTGGTCTCGAACTGTGCGTCTAGGCGGATGGTAACAGGAGACAAGGGACACTATGTTTTTACCCAGGTTCGGGCCCTCTCGATGGAGGTAAAACCCTACTCCTGCTTGATTGATATTGATGATATGGGTAGTACAAGAGTAGATCTACCACGAGATCAAGGAGGCTAAACCTTAGAAGCTAGCCTATGGTATGATTGTTGTTCGTCCTACGGACTAAAACCCTTCGGTTTATATAGACACCGGAGAGGGCTAGGGTTACACAGAGTCGGTTACGATGGTAGGAGATCTACATATCCGTATTGCCAAGCTTGCCTTCCACGCCAAGGAAAGTCCCATCCGGACACGGGACGAAGTCTTCAATCTTGTATCTTCATAGTCTTGGAGTTCGGCCAACGATGATAGTTCGGCTGTCCGGACACCCCCTAGTCCAGGACTCCCTCAGTAGCCCCCGAACCAGGCTTCAATGACGATGAGTCCGGCGCGCATATTGTCTTCGGCATTGCAAGGCGGGTTCTTCTCCAGATTCCATGTACTCACCGAATGGTGTCCGGCTTCTTATAAATGTTGTGCTCCTTGGCTTCCACGTCCAATAATGGCCATCTTCCACGTGTCGTGCGAATGCGAAAGGCCAGGGTATTTTTACATTTTACCCCCTAGTTGCGCGAGTAAGCCGCCTATAAAGAGAGGCGAGGATCTAGATCCGAATCACACCATCCTCCTTCCGCGAGTATTCATCGGAGCGCCTCTGACCAAAAATCCATTCCATCATGGATAGTCGACGCGTCTCCTCCTCTCGCGCTCCCAGCCCTTAGCCAGGGGATTGGGGGAGATGCTCAGTCCCGCATAGTGAGCTAGTGACGCTCCAAGCCGAGGGATTTCTTCCCCCCGCCTTTATGGTTCCGGTTCTCGCCGGACTTGCCACTTACAAGGGCGGAAAGCAGGCGGAGAGCGTCCCCAATCCCTCCAAAGGAGAGCGGGTGTGCTTCGTCCCTTATCTAATAAGGGGACTCGGTTTCCGTACATCCATTTCTCTGGGGCTCACAGGAGTTCTCGGACTCGGCTTCACCACCTCACGCCTGCCTCCATCCTGCACATCGCGGGCTTTGTAGCCCTTTGCGAGCTGTTCTTGGGCATCGAGGTCCATTTTGCGATGTGGAAGAGATTGTTCTGCCTCGTGCCCCGTTCTCACGAGGGGTCAATATATCAAGTGGGCGGAGCCGAAATATGGCGCATCGCCGGGAACGGATATCTATACGGAACCCGAAGAAGGCGTCCAAGACCGCCTTGAGAATGGTTTTATATGGAAGGCGCCCACCGCCGACCCGATTGGATCGGCCTCCCGGAGTTCAGCAACGCTCCTATGAAGAAACGCTTGAGTTGGCGCCCACGGAGCCCTCAACGGGAGAATGATAGGGTAGTTCAATATCTGATGGGCCGAATAAGGTTATTGGCTCATTCCGGATTAACCATGATTGGAGTCATGGCCACATGCATCATGCGAGGGGTGCAGCCGCTCCAATATAGGGGCCACCCCATGTGGGATTTCAATGGGGAGGATGATGCCACCCGTCATGGCCGCAAGGGGCCGAGATCGGTTGCCGATCTGGTGAAGATCCTGTCCGGCTTGTACAAGGGAGAGAAGGAGGACTACCTCCATGCGAGTCCATTGAATGGATTTTCGATGAACAACCCTCGGAGCTGGGTAAGCGGACGTTTGTCTATCCGATCCATGTTCCCAAAGTTAAGTGTCTCACTTTATGATTTCGACGCAGGAACTGCGCCGGGCTGTAGAGGATATACATAGCCTGGCTCCACAACTGGATCCAGAACGATCCCTTGATCCGGCCTCCGAAGAGGATCCATACATAAAGGTGGAGCTGATCGATGGGGTGTTCCACCAACTTAGCATGGACAATGCTTTGGTCGCCATTACGGCCGACTACCCCGGTATATCTCCGGCTTCCCAGGTAACTGCGACCGGATTCCTAATACCATTACTCATCCATGCTTATTTCTAACCACCGTATACCAATGGTGCTCCACAGGAGGTGCCTTTGAGGCGGGAAGCCGAACCCGCGGCGGCTGACCAACAAGGGCCAGCTCGGCCCAGCAGGCGGAAAAGAAGTGCGGCGCGAATCGAGACGTCGCCGCAACGGTATGCCGTGCCCCCATGCTTCCGGAAAAGATTCCTAGAAGGCATATTAACGCTCGTGGTTTTTTCAGGAGAAAGAACGCTCGCCGGACTATGCCCGGGGAGGTGCCAATCCCGCCTCCACCGGCCAGGCTCCAACACCAGGTCCGTAGGGGGAGGCGAACACAAGGCGCGCGTCGGGTGCTCCTCCAACGGAGGATGCCGACAGGTTGTCCGCCACCAGATCTGAGGTGGAGAGCGCCATGGATCATAGGCGCCGCCGGACAGTTCTTCGTGACGCATGTTTCTCTCCGGAGGCATTGAATGCCTTTAATGCGGGAGATGCGCACCACCGTGCCGCTCGAGATGGTCTAACCAGAGCCACGGAGCAGTATGTGAAAGACATACGGGTGAGTGAATTTTGACCATTTATATATATTAGTAGCCCCCGAGACTTAAAATAGTTAGAATAACTGATTTAAGGATCATATGTTATGCAGGATCTTACGGAGAAGAATACCCACCTGTCCCAGGAGCTTCAAGAGTGCAAGGCCCAACTTGAGGCCGCACTAGCCGCCGCAGGGGGAGCCACAGAGACCCCCTCTGGTAAGATATACTTCGAAAGATAAGTAGTTTGTGAAGTGCGGCGTGTGTATAAGTCTGACAATAATATTGCAGATGGCGCCGGACTAGATCCGGACAAGCAACAGCTACTCGCGGTGAAGGCGGCGAGAAAGTGCTTATGAGGTGCAGCAAGAGAGGAACAAACTCCAGGATGCCAACACCCAGCTGGGCGAGGAACTAAAAGATGTTTGGGCCCAGCTGTCTGACTCTGTGAAGGAGAATCGGCGGCTTCGTCGTGGCATTTATAGTAAGTGCTTAAGCAAAATTTTTTGAAAAGAAGAGTTCGGCGAGGAAGTCGATTGACAGAAATATGTCTGTAGGCGTGCTCACAGGTCGTCCTGCGGAGGAAATGCACGGTTTAACGGGTGACCTACTTCCCGAGCTGCTGCAACTGCACGAACGTGTTCGTCAGGTGATGAGCGGAGTCGCCCAGGCCTTGTGGCCTTTCGTGTCCTTGCCCGGAGGTCTTGGAGAGCTTGCGGAGAAGCTTCAGGGAGCACGGCGGCGCTTCCAGTTGTGGAAGATATCGGCCTGCCGTCAAGGCGCCAGGGAGACCTGGGCTATGGTGAAGACACGGTATGCGAAGGTTGACCCCAACCACATGGCCGAGGTCGGACCTGTGGGGCCCGATGGGAAGGAGATCCCTATGAGATTAGTGTACGACCAAGTAGAGTTGGCCGCAAAGTATTCACAACGGGACTGTAAACTAGACAGTTTATTAGATGGTATCGGAGAGGAATACCATCAGTCAGCTTGACTATGTAATTTGAAATGACATGAAAAATGCCTTCTAGCCAGATTGTAGATCGTTTGTCATTACGGACCTTTTCGCTTCAACCTCGGGACCCGACAGTCCGGAGTGTGTCCGAATACCCTCACGGTTATATAAAAACCGGGGCATGCGTGGAGACCAGGCGTAGGGGTCATTAGTGCTTTATCAGACAAGTGCCCAACTAGTTATGTTATATTACATGGTTAGTAAGAAACATTTTCCGGGAGAATAGTTACATTAGGGGTTCCTTTCTCGAGGCATGCCCTAAAGTGCATGTCCGATCTGCGAAAGGAGGAAAGCATCCGGGGCAGATAAATAAATAGGTAAGAAATCATCTTTCAATTCACCGATCGAATATTCCCTTAAGAACGCTAGCTTCGGCTTCACCCGGTCGAGGTACACATCCGGTGACCGGTAGTAACAACCACAGAGGTGCTCCTTTACCTCCTAGCCGAACAATCGGGAGCGAGGGGTAAGCACAGAGCCAGCAACCCAGCTTGTCCAAAACTTAAGTCATATCGATGCATATAATGGTGAATAAAAGGTACATGCGAAGTGTGACACATGTGTTGGGTATAAGGCCCGTATAAATAAGCTTCTGTTAAAGAAGCCCCCAGGTATAATGAGTGCGGATAGCACGTCAAGTGTGTGCGAACAATGCGCAGACGAGCCACCGAAGGCCCGTGAGAGAAGAAGAAAAAAAAGGAAAAAAAGAGAGGGGGGAAATAAAAGATAGTTAAAGTATAAAATATAGACGGGGGAGGGAGACGAACTCAGAGTCCGGTGCTAGGCGTAGAATCTATGGAGACGGGCTGCGTTCCATGGATTTGGCTCGAGTCGATTATCCGATGCATTTCGTAGACGGTACGCTCTGCCGGTCAGGACCTGGTCGATGATGAAGGGACCTTCCCATTTGGGCTTGAGCTTGTCCTTTTTCTTGTCCGGCAGGCGTAGAACTAGTTCGCCAACATTGTAAGTTTTGGCCCGTACTTCTCTGCTTTGATATCTTCGAGCCTGCTGTTGATAGAATACGGAACGAGCTTTTGCCACGTCACGCTCCTCTTCTAAGGCATCCAAATTGTCCTGCCAATCCAGCTCGGCTTCTCTTTCTTCGTACATGCGCACGCGAGGTGAGTCATGAATTATGTCGCAGGGCAAAACTGCCTCTGCGCCGTATACCATAAAAATGGTGTGAATCCGGTAGTGCGGTTTGGCGTGGTCCGCAGCCCCTGGAGTACGGAGTCGAGCTCCTCTACCCAGTGTGTGTTAGATTCCTTAAGGGACCGCACTAGTCTGGGTTTGATGCCGCTCATGATTAGACCGTTTGCTTGTTCGACTTGACCGTTAGTTTGAGGGTGATAGACTGAAGCATAGTCGAGTTTGATGCCCATGTTTTTCCACCAGAGTTTAACCTCGTCGGCCGTGAAGTTTGTGCCGTTATTAGTGATGATGCTATGCGGGACGCCGTAATGGTGTACTACCCCAGATATGAAGTCTATCACAGGTCCGGATTCGGCCGTTTTAACTGGCTTGGCCTCTATCCATTTGGTGAATTTGTCCATCATGACCAATAGGTATTTTTGCTTGTGGGTTCCCCCTTTAAGGGGTCCAACCATGTCAAGCCCCGGACCATGAATGGCGGTGATGGGTATAGTTTTGAGGGCGGTGGGTGGCATGTGGCTTTGATTAGCAAAGAGCTGGCAACCGACACATCGTTGGACTAAGTCCTGAGCATCTGCCTGGGCCGTCGGCCAATAAAATCCTGTATGGAAGGCCTTGCCTACAAGGGCCCGGGCTGCGGCATGGTGCCCGCCGAGTCCGGCGTGAATTTCAGCCAGAAGATTTTGCCCTTCCTCTTCAGAGATGCACCTTTGAAGGACTCCGGTTGCGCTTTTCTTATAAAGCTCTCCCTCATGGACCTTGTAGGCTTTAGATCGCCGTACTATGCAGTGGGCCTCGTTTTGGTCTTCGGGAAGTTCCTGCCTGATTAAGTAGGCTAGGAATGGCTCGGTCCATGGGGCAATGACTGCCATTATTTCGTAAATTTGAAGGTGTTATTTCATTGGCAGAACCACCGATTGTTAGAATATGCGGTGTCGGGCGGTGCGGTTGGGTCCGGATTGTTGTTTCCGGACTCCCCTTCCCATTGTACGGATGGCTTGAAAAGCCGTTCCAGGAAGATGTTGGGAGGGACGGCATCGCGCTTTGCGTTGATGTGTGCCAATACGTCCGCCGCTTGATTATTATCCCGGGCTATATGGTGAAATTCAAGCCTTTCAAACCGAGCTGACATTTTTAGAACGGCGTTACGGTAAGCTGCCATTTTTGGATCCTTGGCGTCGAAGTCTCCATTTATTTGGGATATCGCGAGGTTCGAATCCCCCTGCACCTCTAGGCATTTAATGCCCATGGAGACCGCCATCCGGAGGCCATGTAGAAGGGCCTCGTATTCGGCTGCGTTGTTCGAGTCCGTGTACATTATCTGGAGTACGTATTGGACTGTGTCTCCGGTTGGGGACGTCAGGACGACGCCAGCCCCCAGGCCGGCCAACATTTTGGAGCCGTCGAAGTGCATGATCCAATTGGAGTATGCGCCGTACTATTTAGGGAGTTCGGCTTCGGTCCATTCAGCGATGAAGTCGGCCAAAACTTGCGACTTGATAGCTCGCCGTGGTTTATAGGTTATGTCGAATGGTAGGAGCTTGATGGCCCATTTTTCAATCCTGCCTGTCGCGTCGCGGTTGTTTATAATGTCATTAAGAGGTACTTCGGAGGCTTCTGTTATCGAACACTCTTGAAAGTAGTGTCGCAGCTTCCGGGATGCCATGAACACCGCGTACGCTATCTTTTGATAATGTGGATACCGGGACTTGCATGGAGTTAGGACAGTGGATATGTAGTACACTGGTTTTTGAAGAGAGAATTTGTGTCCTTCCGTTTCTCGTTCGACAACGAGCACCGCGCTTACAACTTGATGTGTTGCTGCGATATATAATAACATTGGTTCGCCCAAGTTGGGCGCGGTCAGGACCGGATTTGTTGCCAATATGGCCTTTATTTCTTCGAGTCCGGCCGTGGCGGCATCCGTCCATTCGAAGTGTTCGGTGCGCCGGACGAGGCAATAAAGGGGTAATGCCTTTTCTCCCAAGTGGGAGATGAAGCGGCTTAGAGCCGCCATGCATCCAGTCATTTTTTGTATTTGCTTGAGGTCCTTTGGGATATCCAGTTGTGAGAGAGCTCGGATTTTGGCTGGGTTTGCTTCAATTCCTCTAGCGGATACAATGAAGCCCAAGAGCTTTCCGGCTGGTACGCCGAAAACGCATTTTTCCGGGTTGAGCTTAATGTCATATGCTCGGAGGTTGTCAAATGTGAGCCTCAAATCGTCTACTAGAGTTTAGACGTGTTTAGACTTGACGACCACATCGTCTACGTATGCCTCCACTGTTTTGCCGATCTAGGTTGCCAGACATGTCTGAATCATGCGCTGATATGTTGCGCCAGCATTGTGTTGAAGCAGAGTGGTCCGTATGGAGTAATGAATGTCGTTGCGGCTTGGTCTGGCTCCGCCATCTTGATTTGATGGTAGCCGGAGTATGCATCGAGGAAGCACAATGAATCGTGCCCTGCGGTAGCATCGATAATTTGTTCGATGCGGGGAAGGGGGAAAGGATCCTTTGGACAAGCCTTGTTAAGGTCCTTGAAATCGACACACAGGCGCCAGGATTTGTCCTTCTTTGGTACCATTACCAGGTTTGCTAGCCAGTCCGGATGTTTTATGTCTCTGATGAATCCGGCTTCTAATAGTTTGGCTAGCTCCTCTCCCATTGCCTGTCTTTTGGGTTCGAAAAATCGCCGAAGAGCCTGTTTGACTGGCTTGAATCCTTTTCGGATATTTAGGCCGTGCTCTACCAACCTGCGTGGGATTCCTGGCATGTCTGAAGGGTGCCAGGCAAAGATGTCCCAATTTTCCCGAAGGAATCCTCGTAGTGCGGCGTCTACATCAGGGTTTAATTGTGCCCCAATGGAGACCGTCTTTGTGGGGTTGGTTGGATGGACTTGGAATTTGACTATTTCGTCCGCTAGCTTAAAAGAGGTGGACTTGGATCTCTTATCGAGTATCACATCGTCCCTGTTCACCGTGGAGCGCAGCACAGTGAGTGTTGGAAATATGCCCTAGAGGCAATAATAAAAGGTTATTATTATATTTCCTTATTCATGATAATTGTCTTTATTCATGCTATAACTATATTATCCGGAAATCGTAATACACGTGTGAATACATAGACCATAATATGTCCCTAGTAAGCCTCTAGTTGACTAGCTCGTTGATCAGCAGATAGTCATGGTTTCCTGGCTATGGACATTGGATGTCGTTGATAACGGGATCACATCATTAGGAGAATGATGTGATGGACAAGACCCAATCCTAAGCATAGCACAAGATCGTGTAGTTCGTTTGCTAGAGCTTTTCCAATGTCAAGTATCTTTTCCTTAGACCATGAGATCGTGTAACTCCGGATACCGTAGGAGTGCTTTGGGTGTACCAAACGTCACAACGAATCGGGTGACTATAAATGTGCACTACTGGTATCTCCGAAAGTGTCATTGGGTTGACACGGATCGAGGCTGGGATTTGTCACTCCGTATGACGGAGAGGTATCTCTGGGCCCACTCGGTAATGCATCATCATAATGAGCTCAAAGTGACCAAGTGTTTGGTCACGGGATCATGCATTACGAGTGCGAGCAAAGTGAATTGCGATAACGAGACTAAGCGAGGTATTGGGATCTTGACGATCGAGTCTCGGGCAAATAACGTGTCGATTGACAAAGGGAATTGTATACGGGTTGATCGAATCCTCGACATCGTGGTTCATCCGATGAAATCATCGAGGAGAATGTGGGAGCCAACATGGGTATCCAGATCCGCTGTTGGTTATTGACGGAGAGTCATCTCGGTCATGTCGCATGTCTCCGAACCCGTAGGGTCTACACATAAGGTTCGGTGGCGCTAGGGTTATTAGGAAGACTTGTATGTGATTCTTGAATGTTGTTGAGTCCGTATGAGATCCCTGGACGTCACGAGGAGTTCGGAATGGTCCGGAGGTGAAGATTTATATATGGGAAGTTGTCATGCGGACACCGGAAAGTTTGGGGGCATATCGGTATTGTCTGGGGCCACCGGAGAGGTTCGAGGTCCACGGGAGGGCCACCCCTCTCGGAGGGCCTCATGGGCCGCAGGGGCAGGAACCATCCTGGAGGCTGGGCGCCCCCCTTGGGCCCATGCGCCTAGGGTTGGGGGAACCCTAGTGGGGCGCCCCCTTTGGGGGCAAGCCCCCTCACAGCCGCCGCCCCCTCTAGATCTCATCTAGAGGGGCCGCCCCTGCCCTTCCCTATAAATAGAGGGGTGAGGGAGGCTGCTGGACACAACCAAGGCGTAGCCCTCCCTCCCAACACCTCTCCTCCTCCGCTAAAGAGCTCGTGAAGCCACAGCCGAGATCTTGCCTCTCCACCACCACCACGCCGTCGTCTTCTGCTGGAGTCTTCTTCCTCAACCTCTCCTTCCCCCTTGCTGGATCAAGAAGGAGGAGACGTCATCCGCTCCGTGCGTGTGTTGAACGCGGAGGTGCTGTCCGTTCAGCACTTGGTCATCGGTGATTTGGATCACGGCGAGTACGACACCATCATCCCCGTTCTCTTGAACACTTCCGCGCGCGATCTACAAGTGGTATGTAGATGCAATATCTCTCCCATGACTCGTTGCTTAGATGAACTCATAGATGGATCTTGGTGAAACCGTAGGAAAAAATTTATTTTCTGCAACGTTCCCCAACAGTGGCATCATGAGCTAGGTCTATGCGTAGTTCTCTATTGCACGAGTAGAACACAATTTTGTTGTGGGCGTAGATGTTGTCAACTTTCTTGCCGCTACTAGTCTTATTTTGCTCCAGCGGTATTGTGGGATGAAGCGGCCCGGACCAACCTTACGTGCACGCTTCGTGAGACCGGTTCCACCGGCTGACATGCACTAGTTGCATAAGGTGGCTGGCGGGCGTCTGTCTCTCCCACTTTAGTTGGAGCGGATTTGACGAAAAGGGTCCTTATGAAGGGTAAATAGAAGTTGACAAATCACATTGTGGCTTTAACGTAGGTAAGAAAACGTTCTTGCTAGATCACCTATAGAAGCCACGTAAAAACTTGCAACAACAATTAGAGGACGTCTAACTTGTTTTTGCAGCAAGTGTCTTGTGATGTGATACGGCCAAAAGTTGTGATGAATGATGAATGATATATTGTGATGTATGAGATCATGTTCTTGTAATAGGAATCACGACTTGCATGTCGATGAGTATGACAACGGCAGGAGCCATAGTAGTTGTCTTTATTTTTGTATGACCTGCGTGTCATTGAAGAGCGCCATGTAAATTACTTTACTTTATTGCTAAACGCGTTAGCCATAGAAGTAGAAGTAGTCGTTGGCGTGACAACTTCATGAAGACACGATGATGGAGATCATGGTGTCATGCCGGTGACAAAGATGATCATGGAGCCCCGAAGATGGAGATCAAAGGAGCTATATGATATTGGCCATATCATGTCACTACTATATAATTGCATGTGATGTTTATTATGTTTATGCATCTTGTTTACTTAGAACGACAGTAGTAAATAAGATGATCCCTTATAATAATTTCAAGAAGTGTTCTCCCCTAACTGCGCGCCGTTGCTAAAGTTCGTCGTTTCGAAGCACCACGTGATGATCGGGTGTGATAGATTCTTACGTTCACATACAACGGGTGTAAGACAGTTTTACACATGCAAAAACACTTAGGGTTAACTTGACGACCGTAGCATGTACAGACATGGCCTCGGAACACGGAGACCGAAAGGTCGAACACGAGTCGTATGGAAGATACGATCAACATGGAGATGTTCACCGATGATGACTAGTCCGTCTCACGTGATGATCGGACACGGCCTAGTCGACTCGGATCGTGTAACACTTAGATGACTAGAGGATGTCTAATCGAGTGGGAGTTCATTGAAATAATTTGATTAGATGAACTTAATTATCATGAACTTAGTCTAAAACCTTTGCAAATATGTCTTGTAGATCAAATGGCCGCGCTCATGTCAACATGAACTTCAACGCTTCCTAGGGAAAACCAAGCTGAAAGATGATGGCAGCAACTATCGGACTGGGTCCGGAACCTGAGATCATCCTCATAGCTGCCAGAAACAATATGTCCTAGAAGGACTGCTAGGTGATGCACCCGTCCCGAGAACCAAGGCGTTATGAGCGCTTGGCGGTCTCGCTGATGATTACTCCCTCGTTCGGTGCGGCATGCTTTACTGACTTAGAACCGGGGCTCCAAAAGCGTTTTGAGCAACACGGAGCATATGAGATGTTCGAGGAGCTGAAACTAGTTTTCCAAGCTCATGCCCGGTCGAGAGATATGAAGTCTCCGACAAGTTCTATAGTTGTAAGATGGAGGAAAATAGTTACATCGGTGAGCACATACTCAAAATGTCAGGTTGCACAACCGCTTTGTCCCCACTGGACATTAACCTCCCGGACGAGGCGGTCATTGACAGAATCCTTGATCGCTCCCACCAAGCCACAAGAGCTTTGTGATGAACTACAATATGCACGGGGATGGTGAAAACTATTCTGAAGTATTTTCAATCTCAAGTCGGCAGAGGTAGAAATCAAGAAAGAACATCAAGTGTTGATGGTCAATAAAACCACCAAGTTCAAGAAGGGCAAGGGTAAGAAGAACTTCAAGAAGGACGGCAAGGAAGTTGCAGCGCTGGTAAAACGATTGCCAGGAAGAAGTCAAGCAATGGACCCAAGCCTGAGATTGAGTGCTTTTATTGCAAAGGAAGGGTCCTTTGAAGCGGAACTGCCCCAAATACTTAGCGGACAAGAAGGCCGGCAACACCAAAGGTATATTTGATATACATGTAATTGATGTGTACCTTACCGATTACTCGTAGTAACTCCAGGTATTTGATACGGTGTCGTTGCTCATATTTGTAACTCACAGCGGAGCTGCGGAATAAGCGGAGGCTGGCGAAGGGCGAGGTGACGATCTTGGCGTCGGGAATGGTTCCAAGGTCGATGTGATCGCCGTCGACACGCTACCTCTACATTTACCTACGGGATTAGTTTTAAACCTTAATAATTGTTATTTGGTGCCAAGTTTGAGCATGAACATTGTATCTGGATCTCGTTTGATACGAGATGGCTATCATTTAAATCCGAGAATAATGGTTGTTCTATTTATGTGAGAGATATGTTTTATGGTCATGCCCGATGGTCAATGGTTTATTCTTAATGAATCTCGGCGTAATATTACACATATTCATAGTGTGAATACCAAAAGATGTAAAGTTGATAACGATAGTCCCACATACTTGTGGCACGCTGCCTTGGTCACATTGGTGTCAAGCGCATGAATAAGCTCCATCTTGATGGACTTTTAGAGTCTCTCGATTATGAATCATTTGACACATGCGAACCATGCCTCATGGGCAAAATGACCAAGACTCCGTTCTCGGAACAATGGGCGAGCAACCAACTTATTGGAAATCATACATACCGATGTATGCGGTCCAATGGCGTTGAGGCTCATGGAGGATCTCATTATGTTCTCACTCTCACCGATGACTTGAGTAGATATGGGTATGTCTACTTAATGAAACACAAGTCTGGACCTTTGAAAAGTTCAAGGAATTTCAGAATGAGGTAGAGAATCAACGTGACCGAAAGATAAAGTTTCTCGATCGGATCGTGGAGGAGAATATTTAAGTCACGAATTTGGTACACACTTAAGGAAATGTGGCATCGTTTCACAACTCACGCCGCTGGAACACCTCGGTAGAACGGTGTGTCCGAACATCGTGTCGCACTCTATTGGATATAGTGCGGTCTATGATGTCTCTTACCGATTTACCGCTATCATTTTGGGGATATGCTCTAGAGACAGCTACATTCACTTTAAATAGGGCACCGTCTAAATCCGTTGAGGCGACACCGTATGAATTATGGTTTGGGAAGAAACCTAAGCTGTCATTTCTAAAAGTTTGGGGATCGATGCTTATGTCAAGAAACTTCAACTTTGAAAAGCTCGGACCCAAGTCGGAAAAATCGTCTTCATAGGATAGCCTAAAGAAACCATTGGGTATACCTTCTACTTAAGATCCGAGGGCAAGATCTTTGTTGCCAAAACGGATCCTTTACGGAAAAGGAGTTTCTCTCGAAAGAAGTAAGTGGGAGGAAAGTAGAACTTCGATGAAGTACTACCTCTTGAGCAGGAAAGTAGTGCAGCTCGGAAAATGTTCTGTGATGCCTACACCAATGGAGAGGAAAATAATGATGATGATCAAGGTACTTCGGATCAAGTTGCTCTTGAACTTCAGAGGTCCACAAGGACACGTTCCGCACCGAGTGGTACGGCAACCCTATCCCGAAATCATGTTGTTAGACAACGGTGAACCTTTGAACTATTAAGAAGCGATGGCGGGCCCAGATTCCAACAAATGGCTAGAAGCCATGAAATCCGAGATAGAATCCATGTATGAAAACAAAGTATGGACTTTGACAGACTTGCCGATGATCGTGACGATAGAAAACAAATGGATCTTTAAGAAGAAGACGGACGCGGATGGAAATGTTACCATCTATAAAGCTCAACTTGTCGCTAAGGGTTATCGACAAGTTCAAGGGGTTGACTACGATGAGACATTCTCTCCCGTAGCGAAGCTGAAGTCCGTCCGAATCATGTTAGCAATTGCCGCATACTATGATTATGAGATATGGCAGATGGACGTCAAAACGGCTTTCCTTAATGGACATCTTAAGGAAGAGTTGTATATGATGCAGCCGGAAGGTTTTGTCGACCCTAAGAATTCTAACAAAGTATGCAAGCTCCAGTGATCCATTTATGGGCTGGTGCAAGCATCTCGGAGTTGGAACATTCGCTTTGATGAGATGATCAAAGCATTTGGGTTTATGTAGACTTATGGAGAAGCCTGCGTTTACAAGAAAGTGAGTGGGAGCTCTGTAGCATTTCTCATATTATATGTAGATGACATACTCTTGATGGGAAATGATATAGAACTTTTGGACAGCATTAAGGCCTACTTGAATAAGTGTTTTTCAATGAAGGACCTTGGAGAAGCTGCTTACATATTAGGCATCAAGATCTATGAGGGATAGATCGAGGCGCCTCATAGGTCTTTCACAAAGCACATACCTTGATAAGATTTTGAAGAAGTTCAAAATGGATCAGTCCAAGAAAGGGTTCTTGCACAGTGTTGCAAGGTGTGAGATTGAGCTCGGATCAATCCCGACCACGGCAAAAGATAAAGAAGAGATGAGTGTCATCCCTATGCTTCAGCCATAGGATCTATTATGTATGCCATCTTGTGTACGGACTGATGTAAACCTTGCCGTAAGTTTGGTAGGAAGGTACCAAAGTAATCCCGGCAAGGAACACTGGACAGTGGTCAAGAATATCCTAAAGTACCTAAAAAGGACAAAGGACATGTTTCTCGTTTATGGAGGTGACGAAGAGCTCGTCGTCAAGGGTTACGTCGACGCTAGCTTCGACACAGATCTGGATGACTCTAAGTCACAAACCGGATACGTGTATATGTTGAATGGTGGAGCAGTAAGCTGGTGTAGCTGCAAGCAGAGCATCGTGGCGGATCTACATATGAAGCGGAGTACATGGCAGCCTCGGAGGCAGTGCATGAAGCAATTTGGGTGAAGGAGTTCATCACCGACCTAGGAGTCATATCCAATGCGTCGGGGCCGATCAAACTCTTCTGTGACAACAGTGGAGATATTGCCCTTGCCAAGGAGACTGGGTTTCACAAGAAGACCAGGCACATCAAGCGTCGTTTCAACTCCATCCGTGAAAATGTTCAAGATGGAGACATAGATATTTGCAAAGTACATACGGATCTGAATGTCGCAGATCCTTTGACTAAACCTCTCTCGCGAGCAAAACATGATCAACACCAGAACTCTATGGGTATTCGATTCATCACAATGTAACTAGATTATTGACTCTAGTGCAAGTGGGAGACTGTTGGAAATATGCCCTAGAGGCAATAATAAAAGGTTATTATTATATTTCCTTATTCATGACAATTGTCTTTATTCATGCTATAAGCAGATTATCCGGAAATCGTAATACACGTGTGAATACATAGACCATAATATGTCCCTAGTAAGCCTCTAGTTGACTAGCTCGTTGATCAACAGATAGTCATGGTTTCCTGGCTATGGACATTGGATGTCGTTGATAACGGGATCACATCATTAGGAGAATTATGTGATGGACAAGACCCAATCCTAAGCATAGCACAAGATCGTGTAGTTCGTTTGCTAGAGCTTTTCCAATGTCAAGTATCTTTTCCTTAGACCATGAGATCGTGTAACTCCGGATACCGTAGGAGTGCTTTGGGTGTACCAAGCGTCACAACGCATCGCTGGGTGACTATAAAGGTGCACTACGGTATCTCCGAAAGTGTCTGTTGGGTTGACACGGATCGAGACTGGGATTTGTCACTCCGTATGACGGAGAGGTATCTCTGGGCCCACTCGGTAATGCATCATCATAATGAGCTCAAAGCGACCAAGTGTTTGGTCACGGGATCATGCATTACGATGCGAGTAAAGTGACTTGCGATAACGAGGCTGAGCGAGGTATTGGGATCTTGACGATCGAGTCTCGGGCAAATAACGTCTCGATTGACAAAGGGAATTGTATACGGGGTTGATCGAATCCTCGACATCGTGGTTCATCCGATGAAATCATCAAGGAGCATGTGGGAGCCAACATGGGTATCCAGATCCCGCTGTTGGTTATTGACCGGAGAGTCGTCTCGGTCATGTCTGCATGTCTCCCGAACCCGTAGGGTCTACACACTTATGGTTCAGTGACGCTAGGGTTATTAAGAAGACTTGTATGTGATTACGAATGTTGTTGAGTCCGGATGAGATCCGGACGTCACGAGGAGTTCGGAATGGTCCGTAGGTGAAGATTTATATATGGGAAGTTGTCATGCGGACACCGAAAGTTTGGGGCATATCGGTATTGTCTGGGGCCACGGAGAGGTTCGGGGTCCACGGGAGGCCACCCTCTCGGAGGGCCTCATGGGCGCAAGGCAGGGAACCAGCCTGGAGGGCTGGGCCCCCCCTTAGGCCCATGCGCCTAGGGTTGGGGAACCCTAGTGGGCGCCCCTTTGCTTGAGGCAAGCCCCCTCCTCCGCCGCCCCCTCTAGATCTCATCTAGAGGGCCGCCCCTGCCCCTTCCCTATAAATAGAGGGGTGAGGGAGGCTGCTGGACACAACCAAGGCGCAGCCCTCCCTCCCAACACCTCTCCTCCTCCGTTAAAGAGCTCGGCGAAGCCTGCCCGAGATCTTGCCTCTCCACCACCACCACGCTGTCGTGCTGCTGCTGGAGTCTTCTTCCTCAACCTCTCCTTCCCCCTTGCTGGATCAAGAAGGAGGAGACGTCATCCGCTCCGTACGTGTGTTGAACGCGGAGGTGCTATCCGTTCAGCACTTGGTCATCGGTGATTTGGATCACGGCGAGTACGACTCCATCATCCCCGTTCTCTTGAACGCTTTCGCGCGCGATCTACAAGTGGTATGTAGATGCAATCTCTCTCCCATGACTCGTTGCTTAGATGAACTCATAGATAGATCTTGGTGAAACCGTAGGAAATTTTTTATTTTCTGCAACGTTCCCCAACAGTGAGTTCCTCGGCCGCTAGGGCTTCGGATAGTGCCTCTAGGGCTAGTGCGGCTGTCTTATTTTCGGCGCGGAGTGCTATGTCCGGATCACTGATAAGAGTGATGATTCCGTTGGGCCCGGGCATTTTGAGCTTCATGTACCCGTAATGGGGTATAGCTTGAAAAATTGTGAATGCCTCTCGCCCTAATAAAGCGTGATATCCGCTGCTTGAGCGGGCCACTTGGGCGTGACCTTCTCGGACTGTAATTGTCCGTGAGCGAACACCACATCGGTGTAATTTTTCTGTGCAGCGTGCTTCCCGACTAGGGATTATTCCTCTAAAGGTTGTGCTGCTTCGCTCAATGCGGCTCCAGTCTATTTCCATTTTTCGAAGGGTTTCCTCGTAGATGAGGTTTAATCCGCTGTCGCCATCCATGAGTACCTTAGTAAGGCGAAAGCCATCCACTATTGGACTAAGGACCAATGCGGCTGGTGCTCGGGTTGTTCGGAATTTAGGTTCATCACTGGCGTTAAAGGTAATAGTCGTGTCGCTCCATGGATTTATTGTTGCTACTTGGTAGACTTCGGCGAGGCTGCGGAGTGTTCGTTTCTGCATATTATTTGATGCGAAAGTCTCGAAGACTGTTAATACCGTACTGGTACTGCTGGGCTGGTTCTTAGGGGCTAGAAGCTCTTCGACACTTTTGGCCACCTGCCGTAGTATCCAACATGCTAGAAGGCTATGTGCTTTGGAGTGGCGCCCTCGTACTATGGATTTTGCGAGGTCCGCTGAGCCATCCCTCGGTATGGTTCCGTGCCCTTTAGGGTTTTTTTGCTTTTGGTTTTAACCGGTGCTGAATATGATGCACCCTTTTATTTCGGACTAGGGTTGTGTTGGGCGGATTGTCCCAAAATTTGGTTTCGGTTTTCCGAGCACTCTCCGTCACACAACTTTCGTACTATGGACGCCAAGTCGTGGCGTGTAATTTCCACGACGACTTATGGCATTCATGATCCCTTGTCCGTGCAATTGTTGCGAGAAGATTGAGATTGCGCTTTCCTCACGGCAGTCCTTTATCCCGTCCATAACCGGGAGGAATCGCCCAATAGTGATGTCTTGTTTCAGCGGGCTCTTGCGGATTCGAGATAGATCGCTTGTGTTGGGTGGGCGGTTGGAATTAAATTGAACCCGTCAATCTAAGACTCAAGGGCGAAAAGTTTCGAACTTGGAAGCTTGGGTTGTTGGATGTTGTCCGCCAAATCGGCCCATTGCGACTTTAGGTTCGATGCTTGGTTGACGTCCGTCCTCCGCGGAATCGACATGGAGGGGTCGGGAATTCGGACATAGCTTGTCCTTAATGTAGGAGAAGAGTCGCTGTGTTGTTCCTCCACCACAGCAACATGGTGGGAAGCCTGGGGAGAGTTGATCTCTCTCATATCAGTTTTAAGCCCAATCTGATCGTAGTCTGTGGCGACTCCCAGGGCGGCGATGCGATCCAAGAGCTCGTTTAAGGAGGAGAGCTCCATCGGATCTAGCTGCTCGGCAAATTCGAGTTAGCGTGGAGATCGCTTTTGATGACGAGAGGTCATCGTTGGCGAAGCGGCCGAATAGGCGGTCATAAGAAAACCGCCTAGCCGGATAGTTTGGCCGATGGCCAAAGCTCCTTTAGCAATGGTGCCGTCTTTAAAGACGGGATGAGGCATCCTTCGTGATTGCGGCGACACAGAGGAACTCTCAATGAAAGCACCAATGTCGGTGTCAAAACCGGCGGATCTCGGGTAGGGGTCCCGAGCTGTGCGTCTAGGCGGATGGTAACAGGAGACAAGGGACACAATGTTTTTACCCGTGTTCGGGCCCTCTCGATGGAGGTAAAACCCTACTCCCCTTGATTGATATTGATGATCCGGTAGTACAAGAGTAGATCTACCACGAGATCAAGGAGGCTAAACCCTAGAAGCTAGCCTATGGTATGATTGTTGTTAGATCCTCACGGACTAAAACCCTCCGGTTTATATAGACACCGAGAGGGCTAGGGTTACAGTCGGTTCACGATGGTAGGAGATCTACATATCCGTGTTGCCAAGCTTGCCTTCCACGCCAAGGAAAGTCCCATCCGGACACGGGACGAAGTCTTCAACCTTGTATCTTCATAGTCTTGGAGTCCGGCCAATGATGATAGTTCGGCTATCCGGACACCCCCTAGTCCAGGACTCCGTCAGCTACTGTCAAGTTTGCTCGTGCCGTGCTGGAGGTGTTTGGACCCCGAGTATCTCAGAGAACCAAATGCGCAGGACACGGAGAAGTTGTTGGCTATTGGAGATGCAAGTGGGTTTCCAGGAATGCTTGGATCAATTGATTGCATGCATTGGCAATGGAAGAACTGCCCCAAAGGTCTGCGGGGAATGTATCAAGGTCACACTAGAGAGGCCACTATCATACTAGAAGCGGTGGCATCACATGACTTGTGGATTTGGCATGCTTTCTTTGGAATGCCCGATTCTTACAACGACATCAACGTGCTTCAACGATCTTCGGTTTTCAAGAGGCTTTGCAATGGTGAATCACTGTCATGCAACTACACCGTCAACAACCAAGATTACAACATGGAGAACTATCTTGCCGATGGTATCTATCCTCAGTGGCATGCGTTGTGAAGACCATATCTGAGCCGCGTGGCAATAAACAGAGCCACTTTGCAACAATGCAGGGAGCGGCTAGGAAGGATGTGGAGATGACATTTGGTGTGCTTGAGGTTCCTTAGGGAATTGTGTGGAGCGCTGCAATGATGTGGGAATCAGAAACTTTTGTGCCAGCTGGTGACATGTTGTGTTATTCTGCACAATATGATTGTCGAGGATTAGGGTGATGATGTAGCCCAAACCCATGATTTCGAAGCACCTGGAGAACAAGTTGAAATCCCGGAAGATCAAGATGCGGCTCAGCTGATGAACTTTCTGCAGATGCAGCAAAATCTTCGAGACCAGCAGGTGCACACACAACTACTCAATGATCTTGTGGAACATATGTGGGCCCATAATGGCAACCAAAGACACAATGTTTGAATTTCACACTTGAAATAAAATTTTATGTAAATACTATCTATGGTTCGTACCAACAGTTGCTATTTACATGCAACATTGTGTTGCATGATCGACGTTCATGTATTTGCATGGCTTTGAGAGTCCGAATTTGAGATATGTGAATGTCCGGACGAAAATATGAGGGCTCGTCCGGATGCGCCTGTGGGCGTGCCCGGGCGCGTTCGCGGGCGTTTGAGGGGTCGGATTTGCCAAGTGCGGCTGTAGATGCTCTAATATCCGTTTTTAGTTTAAGTTCATATATACTGTTAATTCAAATATGCATGTTTCCTACTACAATCAATTCGGCAGCAACGGGGGGTATTCTCTAGTTCAAACATGATGTACAGTCTTCCAAATAGTCTATTGGCTCGGCGAGAAATGGTCAAACAACGCATCACATTGCCTGTTGGATTCCTGCCGGCTTCCACTGCCAGTTCGTAATCTCACAAGTCACAACAATTGCTGAGCCGCGCACCGTGTGCAGGCTAGTAAAGCCGGCCGGCCGGCCACATGCGCGCGCAGGCGCAGTGGGTTCGCTGCCGCTGCCGCCGGTGGATGCATGCATGCCGCGCGCCCGAACGAACGCGCGAAGCTAGCACAGGCACAGCAGCAGGCGGCCACTCCTCTGCTCTGCTCCCCAGTCCATGCGTGCATCATCACCCCGAAGCTCCACTCCTCTCCCCGCCTTGCCACACCAGCCTGCAGCCATCGCCCATCCATGATGCACGCCTACTCCGCCTGCGCGTGCGGGTGCTCGAGAGCGCTGCCGCGTCCGCCTCCCCTAGCTAGCTTCGCCCGTGGCTGCCGCCGTGCGCCCGTGCCGCTCGCTTCGCCTTCTTCGTCCGGTTCGTCGTCATTGCGGCGACGAATTTCCCTTGCGTCGTGCGGAACCAGCCAGGGCCGGGCCCCCTCCCACGCCTTGCCCGCCGCGTCGCTCAATCATCCGTCGCGTGCGTGCATGCAGGTGCCGTGCCCGGATGAATCTGCTTTGTGCTTCGCTTCGAGTGGCTACTCGCGCTAGGCTTTCCGTGGCGACACACGGTGTTGCGATCGAGACGTTTTGCAGCATGAGTAGAGTACGCGATGCTGCGCTTTGTAGCGGCACTAGTACCCCTTGTCGGCGTAATATGCGACACATTTCGCTGCTGCTCGTCGCAAACTTTTCCAGTGCGACTTCCATATATTCTCGACGATTTCTAATCGCTACAGATAGTAACAGCCCATCCATTCAGTATTTCGTGTCGCTTTGATTGTACAGATAGATCGGAGTCCTGCCGAGAGCGTGTCAAGAGACCGTCAAAAGTGAAGCACGGCACGGGAAACACTCGCGCGAATTCGTTTACTGCCAGCAAGTAGTAGTACTACTGCAGAACGCACAGTTGTTACTGGTGCCATGACCAGTGCGATGGTGGGAACAGCAGGAGTAGGACAGGAGCCCGTGCGACGGGGGAAGCAGCCATGGGAGGGATCATCATGATGAGCCCCTTTCGCACGCACCCTTTTGGCAGCGCCCGTGTCTCCCCTGCCCCAGCGGCAACAGACAGACGCCACCGAGCGGGCGAGCAAAAACCACACACGCACGGGAGCGGGCAGTAAAAGCCATTGCCGATTGTTTGTTTGTTTCTCGGCGTGGGGACAGCTGTGAGCCAGCCGCGAACGCGCGCGGCCAGTCTCGTCTCTCGTGCCCTGCTCTGCTCCGCCCCGTGCTCGTGCCCGCATGGGAGCATGACCAAAAGGCGCCGGTGTCTAGCGCCAGTGCCAGTTCCCCCATGCCCCGCTGCGCTGCAGCTGCGCCACTGTGTGTACCGTGGGCGTGGGGATGGGAACTGGCTGCTGCTGCAGCGGCCAGAGTGGGCTCCTCGACTCCAAGTCAACTGCTGGCCGTCGTCTGCTACCCTACCTCTGCATCGTCTGTTTGCCCACAACTGGGCTGGCTACTGCACTGCAATACTGGTAGTATGTCGATGCTCAAAGTATTGGCAATGGCAGCGTGCGTGTGTAGGAGTGCCTCTGCAGGCTGTGGCTGCACGTACGCTGCAATGCGTGTTTGCATTCTCATCTTGTGCCTGCGCGCCCCTTAGTCGCTCGCCGTTCATCTCCCGACGAGCGCACATCCTGAGCTCCACCCCTCACATCTTCCCATATTCCATATATAGAAAAACAAATTTAAATGCTTTTAACACAATTTAAATTCCAAATGCACATGGAAAACACAATCTCGACATGTAGTTTTTTTTGACTGACATGTAGTATTTTTAAACGATTGGACTTAGGGGCTGTTTGGATCATTGCCACAAGGCGCCCTGCCAAAATATTGATAGTTGACTAGCTCTAGGTATCCATTTGGTTGCAAGCCCAAACCTCCACAACATCTCTAGTTCAATTCTCAACCAATATTTTGGCAAGGCATGGGCGACCGATTCCTGCGCCAATATTTTCGCAAGCCAACGATTGGCAAGGCTGGCACTGGTTCAAACCAAACAGACCCTTAGGACATCTCCAATGCGGTGCATCAGAACGCCTATAAAGGTCCGGACCATACGGTCTCGACCATTTTTGACATCCAACGGTATATCCCAAGCGTCTGCATGCCCGAAATTCAGTAAAGTAGAAGCAAATCACCGGGAGCTTTGCGGGCGTCCGGACCCGTCCACATGTTCGTTTGGCTCACTGCTAGTTTTTCTTCTTCAGAAAGGTCCACTGTCAATTGGACCTCATGTCCTCACAGTCCACGTGCTTTTCCCTTTAGGTCTGACTGGCCCCCAACTACTGTTCCATGATTTTTTTTTTTCAATTCCTGAACTTTTTCCCAAATCAGTGAACTTTATTCAAATGCATGAATGTTTTTCAAATCCATGAACACTTTTTAATTTGTACAAACGTCTTTCAAAACCCGCAAATTTTCAAAGTTGTGATTTTTTTTCCAAATCTGTATTTTTTTTTCAATTTTCATGAACTTCTTCAAATGTCATGAACTGTTCAAAATTTGAACTTTCGTTAAAATCATTAACTTATTTTAATATTTCGCAATATTTTTTCAAATTCCTGCACTTTTTAAAAAAATTGAAATTTTTTCAGATTCGGCAACGATATTTCCAATCCATGAACCTTTTATGAATGTGTGAGATTTTTCCAAATTTGTGAAAATTTTCAACTTCTCAGATACTTTAATTTAAATACGCAAACTTTTTTCAAATCCATGATTTTTATTCAAATTCTTGAAAATTTTCAAATTGACGTTCTTCATAAAATTAGTGAACTTTTTTCATATTTGTGAACTGTTTTAAACTCACAAACATTTTTACTTAAAAAAACCGTCCACTAGTTTTTTCAGCGAACAACATAGCATAAAAAAGAAAACTAAACAAAAAACATGAACAAATGAAAAAAAGCGAGCGAGGCACGGACGCGAGCGAGCTAGGGGCGCGAACGAGGTGAGTTCACGCTGAGAGCACTAATTAGGAGGTCTCTGCTCACTCCTGTGGTCTGGATTTGATTTTGACGACCAGAGCGAGCAAGCATTGAGGGGGCGGGGGTGCCATTTTGGGGGCCCCTCCAATATGACGCGCATTGTGTCCAATAGACGCACGGCGCATAGTGCGCCCATAACTGGGCCGGCCCAGCAGTGCAATAGTGGCTCAACTATGGTAGCATTTTTTTTTTGCTTTTTCATAAACACGAAAAAATGACATTGATAATAAATGAATATTTTTGAAAATTTCGAAAAATAATTAAACAGGAATATTTTAAGATAATGTTGAATGTTTTATAAAATTGTGAACATATTTTTAGAAATGCAAACAAAATTTTAATTTCAATTTATTTTGGAAAAAATTTATTACATATTTTGAATAATTTGAAAAATTCCTGAAAATCTGTTTTTTATTTTATATTTTTTTAAAATAAACAAAAAGAGAAGAAAAGAAGAAAACCCAGAAATAGAGAACTAAAAGTGAAAACGAAAATAAAATAAAAAGTAAATAGAAAAATAAAATAGGTAAAAAAAACTTCAAGAAGATTGCCAAAGCCAGTAGAAACTAGGTTTAAACCTTCTAGAAACTACCCAAAAACAGAACCAGAACACCCTATGCTTAGCGCTGAAATGGGCCGGCCCACTCCGTCACTCGCTCGCATGTCCTGTTTGAAGCGTCATCAGTTGGGCGCAATGTGCATCGTATAGGAAATTACCCCCTCAAGGGCATGTCCAATGGACGCGCGCGAGGGCGTTCCAACTGGCACATGACACGCATTCAGAGGACCCAACGGAACACGGTTTTTTGCACGTGTTTTGATGTTTTCCATTCTTTTTCCTTCACCATTCGGTGAAGCACATGTGTGCTTCCCACAGTTTTATCACCCACATTTGTGCATGTGCTTTCGGTAAGTGAAAACTAAATCTATGCTTCCTGAAAAATGAAGAAACGCAATTGTGCTTCCAACATGTGAAAAATCACAGGTGTAATTCCCAAAAGAAGTGAAAACCACAAATGGCATTTCGGTTTCCCTTTTTTGTTCTGTTTATTTATATTTTTCCTTGTTATTTGGTTTTTAGAACTCCGCCTATGTTGTCTCAACATAGCCGGTCCCAGGCCCGAGTAAAGGAGGAGGGTTGTGATAGGCTTGGCGAGCCGGCGTAAAAACTCAGCCACTCTTATGGAGATGAAACCCAAAAGGGGGCGTAACCCTCTCAGCGACGCGCCACATCGGAACCCGGGTGTGGTGGAAAATGGGCAAGGGCCGGGCCGTCACCCCTCAAGTGGGCGCCGTATCTTGATCCGGATCTGGTGGCAAGTGAGCGAGGATCGGGTCGTCGCATCCTTAGTGGCGTGCTACATCGGCGCCGGATGTAGTGGAAAATGAGCAAGGGTCTTCGCATTTGACTCGATGAGTCACGAAGGGTAAGGAAGCTAGCCGAGCCTAGGAGGATTAAGCTTAGGTAGCCGGAGCGTAGGGTCTCTGACAGGGAAGCTTGGGAGCTAGTTGATGCAGCGGTGAGGAGGGTGTTGATATCCTTTGCGTCCAAGAAACCAAATGGAAGGACGGAAGGCGAAGGAGGTGGAGGATACCGGCTTCAAGTCAGTGGTACACGGGACGGTACAAAGCAGAAATGGCGTAGGCATCTTGATCAACAAGAGCCTCAAGTATGGAGTGGTAGGCGTCAAGAGCGTGGGGACCGGATTATCTGGTCAAGTGGTAGTTGAGGACTTGGTTCTCAATGTTATCGTAGCGTATGCCCATAAGTAGGCCACAATGAGAACACCAAGAGGGAGTTACGGGAAGGCTTGGAAGACATGGTTAGGAGTGTACCGATTGATGAGAAGCTCTTCATAGGAGGAGACCTCAATGGCCACGTGGGTACATCTAACCTTTGGTTTTGAAGGGCGCATGGGGGCTTTGGCTATGGCATCGAGAATCAAGAAGGAGAAGATGTCTTAAGCTTTGCTCTAGCCTACAACATGATTGTAGCTAACACCCTCTTTAGAAAGAGAGAATCACATCTGGTGACTTTTAGTAGTGGCCAACACTCTAGCAGATTGATTTCATCCTCTCGAGAAGAGAAGATAGGCGTGCGTGCCTAGGCTGTAAGGTGATACCCGGAGAGAGTGTTGTACCCGGCATAAAGTGGTGGTTCTTGACTTCCGCTTCGGATTCGTGTCCAAATGGGATAAGCGTGCCAAAGTCGCTAGTACGAAGTGGTGGAAGCTCAAGGGAGGTAGCTCGGTGTTCAAGGAGAGGGTAATTAAGGAGGGCCCTTGGGAGGAAGGAGGGATCACGGACAATGTGTGGATGAAGATGGCGACTTGCATTCGTAAGGTGGCCTCGGAGGAGTTTGGAGTGTCGAGGGAAGGAGAAGCGAAGATAAGGATACAGGTGGTGGAATGATGATGTCGGAAGGCGATTAAAGAGAAGAAAGATTGCTTGAGCGCCTATACGGATAGGAGTGCATAAACAACATAGAAGTACAAGATGGCGAAGAAGGCATAAGCGAGCTGTTGGTGAAGCAAGGGTCGGGCATATGAGGACTGTACCAGCGGTTAGGCACGAAGGAAGGTGAAAGGGACATCTATAAGATGGCTAAGATCCGAGAGAGGAAGGCGAGGGATATTGGCCAAGTCAAATGCATCAAGGACGGAGCGAGGCCAACTCTTGGTGAAGGATGAGGAGATTAAGCATAGATGGCGGAGTACTTGACAAGTGTTCAATGGGGAGAATGAGAGTTCTACCATTGAACTGGGCGACTCCTTTGATGAGACCGGCATGCGTTTTGTCGGCGCATCCGAGTCTGAGGTGAAGGAGGCTTTAAAAAGGATGAAAGGAGGCAAGGCGATGGGCCTGATTGTATCCCCATTGAGGTGTGGAAAGGTCTCGGGACATAGCGATAGTATGGCTAACCAAGCTTTTCAACCTCATTTTTCGAGCAAACAAGATGCGGAAGAATGGAGACGGAGTATATTAGTACCAATCTTCAAGAACAAGGGTGATGTTCGGAGTTGTACTAATTACCGTGGAATTAAGTGATGAGCCATACAATGAAGCTATGGGAGAGAGTCATTGAGCACCGCTTAAGAAGAATGACAAGCGTGACCAAAAATCAGTTTGGTTTCATGCAGGGAGGTCGACCATGGAAGCCATTTTCTTGATACGACAACTTATGGAGAGATATAGGGAGCAAAAGAAGGACTTGCATATGGTGTTCATTGACTTGGAGAAGGCCTATGATAAGATACCGTGGAATGTCATGTGGTGGGCCTTGGAGAAACACAAAGTTCGACAAAAGTACATTACCCTCATCAAGGACATGTACGATAATGTTGTGACAAGTGTTCGAACAAGCGATGTCGACACCGATGACTTCCCGATTAAGATAGGACTGCATCAGGGGTCAGCTTTGAGCCCTTATCTTTTTGCATTGGTGATGGATAAGGTCACAAGGGATATACAAGGAGATATCCCATGGTGTATGCTCTTTGCGGATGATGTGGTGCTAGTTGACGATAGTCGGGCGGGGGTAAATAGGAAGTTAGAGTTTTGGAGACAACCTTGGAATCGAAAGGGTTTAGGCTTAGTAGAACTAAAACCGAGTACATGATGTGTGGTTTCAGTACTACTAGGTGTGAGGAGGAGGAGGTTAACCTTGATGGCCAGGTGGTACCTTGGAAGGACACCTTTCGGTATTTGGGGTCAATGTTGCAGGAGGATGGGGGTATTGATGAAGATGTGAACCATCGAATCAAAGCGGATGGATGAAGTGGCGTAAGCTTCGGCATTCTCTGTGACAAGAGAGTGCCCCAAAAGCTAAAAGGCAAGTTCTACAGACGGCGGTTCGACCCGCAATGTTGTATGGCGCGAGTGTTGGCCGACTAAAAGGCGACATGTTCAACAGTTAGGTGTGGCGGGGATGCGTATGTTGAGATGGATGTGTGGCCACACGAGGAAGGATCGAGTCGGAATGATGATATCTGAGATAGAGTTGGGGTAGCACCAATTGAGGAGAAGCTTGTCCAACATAAATGCGAGATGGTTTGGGCATATTCAGTATGAGCCTCGAAGCTCCGATGCATAGCGGACGGCTAAAGCGTCGCGGAGAATGTCAAGAGAGGCGGGTCGACCGAATTTGACATGGGAGGAGTCCGTTAAGAGAGACTGAAGGATTGGAGTATCGACAAAGAGCTAGCTATGAACAGGGGTGCGTGGAAGCTTGCTATCCATGTGCCAGAGCCATGATTTGGTTGCGAGATCTTATGGGTTTCACCTCTAGCCTACCCCAACTTGTTTGGGACTAAAGGCTTTGTTGTTGTTGTTGTTGTTATATTTGGTTTTTAGATTTTAGTTTGCGTATTTTTATGTTTCCTGCTTCTCTCAGGTTTTCACGGAAAAAAGATCGTCCGAACCTATTAAAATGGGATATAGTTTTGAAGATATCAACATGAAAAATGCGACGATGAAAATGGTTCATGACTTGGATGCACGGTTCAAGAGATAAAGCATTTTGTAAAAAAGAATGAACGAAAAAAATACAAAACTCTCGGGTTGCGACAAGTGGCACACATGCAGTGCCCCCTCACTGTGCGATCCAAGCCACGCGAATACGACGTTACGTTGTTCCTCCTCCACGGTGCCAATGCCAGCGCAACTTTCCCCACGGCCTGCCACGGGTGGAGTCCATCGACTCCGGGGTGCCCACCGCACAGGAGATGCGGGAAGACCGGGAGGCCCGCGAGCGCTTCGAGGCGGAGCAAGCCCGCAAGACCGCAAGACATAGCTCCGTCGCCTCTACCCAGAGCGCGTCAAGGCGGATCGACGACTATATAAGCAATACAAGGCCGGGGCGGCAGAGTTCATCAACCTTTCTAGCGACCCCAACGGCGGTGCCGGCGACTAGGGCCAGGGCGACACCGGTGACGAGGGCCACAACCATCTCATCGGAGGGCTTATCGAATCAGACTGGGAGAGGATCAAGAACGAGAGCGATAGTGAGTAGTTTTCGTAAGTTTTTATGCAATCTAGCCAAATTTCATTTAATTTATGTAAAATATTTGGAATCAAGTTAGATGTAGTAGTTTGAACCAGATTTACACCGAATTTGTGTTTTTTTACCCCGCTAAGTTTAGGAGATCAGTTAGAAATGACACATTTTTAGAGGAGCAAATATCCTTGTCTAAAAAATACCCAGTCGTATCCTCCTCTGAACTATAGATGATTGGTTAGAGATGTCCTTGGAGCATCTACAACTGGGCTCCTCACCCTTCTCTATAAGTCCTGGCGGACACGATCAGTGATCGATAACAAGAATGTGACCTAGCCGGGCACCTCAAACCAGCCCTATACGCCCGGGCTGACCGGCACCCCTCATATCCAAGCTAAATCTAGGACGGATATGGGGAGGCCCGGACATGCACATGTCCACGCTGGCTTACCCCGATCCCACATATATTCGTCACCATCTGCATCCCGAACCAAACCCTAGCCACTCCACTCCGTCCCCAAGTTTCGTTTCGATAATCTCCAGCCTTCTCCGGCATGTCACGCAACAGATCCGACTCTAAGATCTCCTGATCCGTTAACTAGGGCATTGTCCCATGTAGGGACGAAGAGGCGCTGGCCGTCCGCCGCTCCTGGGTGGAGTGTGCCCAGCAGAGGTTGGAGTTGATCCAACGGGAATCCATTGCGTCGACGCAAATGACACTCGGATCCAGAGCTCCACCCCTCACATCTTCCTATATTCCATATATAGAAAAGGCAAATTTAAATGCTTTCAAGACAATTCAAATTTGAAATGCACATGGAAAACACAATCTGGACATGTAATATTTTTAAATGATTGGACTTAGGGCATCTCCAATGTGGTGCATTAGAACGCCTATAAAGGTCTGGACCATACGGCCTCGACATCTTTTGTCATCCAACGATGTACCCCAAGCGTCTGCATGTCCGAAATTCACTAAAGTAGAAGCAAATCACGGGGAGCTTTCTGGGCGTCCGGACCCGTCCGCATATTCGTTCGGCCCACTGCTAGTTTTTCTTCTTCAGAAAGGTCCACTGCCAATTGGACCTCATGTCCTCACAGTCCACATGCTTTTCCCTTTAGGTCTAACTGGCCCCTAACTCCTGTTCCATGATTTTTTTTTTCAATTCCTTGAACTTTTTCCCGAATCAGTGAACTTTATTCAAATGCATGAATGTTTTTCAAATCCATTAACACTTTTTAATTTGTACAAACGTCTTTTCAAAACCCGCAAATTTTCAAAGTTGTGATTTTTTTCCAAGTCTATGATTTTTTCAATTTTCATGAACTTTTTCAAATATCATGAACTGTTCAAAATTTGAAATTTTGTTAAAATCATTAACTTATTTTAAAATTTTGCAATCGTTTTTCAAATTCATGCACTTTTCAAAATTGTTGAACTTTTTTCAGATTCGGGAACGGTATTTCCAATCCATGAACTTTTTATGAATGTGCGAGATTTTTCCAAATTTGTGATTTTTTTAACTTCGCAGATACTTTAATTGAAATACACATACTTTTTTCACATCCATAATTTTTAGTCGAATTCTTGAAAATTTTCAAATTCACACCCTTTATAAAATTAGTGAACCTTTTTCGTATTCGTGAACTGTTTTAAACTCACAAACATTTTTACTTAAAAAACCGTCCACTAGTTTTTTCAGCAAACAACATAGTATAAAAAAGAAAACCAAGCAAAAAACATGAACAAGTGAAAAAAAGCGAGCGACGCGAGCGAGCAAGGAGCGGGAACGAGCTGAGTTCACGCCGAGAGCGCTGATTAGGCGGCCTCTCCTCAGTCCTGTGGTCTGGATTTGATTTTGACGACCAGAGGGAGCAAGCATTGAGGAGGGTCCCATTTTGGGGGGACCTCCTATATGACGCCGATTGTGTCCAATAGACGCACGACGCATAGTGCGCCCACAACTGGGCCGGCCCAGTAGTGCAATAGTGGCTCGACTATGGTAGCATTTTTTTGTTGTCTTTTCATAAACACGAAAAAATGACATTGATAACAATAAATGAATATTTTAGGAAATTTTGAAAAATAATTAAACAGGAATATTATAGATAATATGGATTGTTTTATAAAATTGTTAACATATTTTTAGGAATGAAAACAAATTTTTAGTTTCATTTTTTTTGGAAGAAAGTGAATACATAATTTTGTATAATTTGAACAAATTCTGAAAATCTGTTTTTTTAATAATTTTTGAAAATAAACAAAAAGAGAAAAAAGAAGAAAACCCATAAAATAGAAAACTAAAAGCAAAAACGAAAATAAAATAAAAGGTAAATAGAAAAATAAAAATAGGTAAAAAAACCTTCGAGAAGATTGCCAAAGCCAGTAGAAACTAGCTTCAAACCTTCTAGAAACTTCCCAAAAGCAGAACCAAAAGGGCCGGCCCACTCGGTCACTCGGTCGCACGTCCTGTGTGAAGCGTCAACAGTTGGGCACTATGTGCGTCGTATAGGGAATTACCCCTCGAGGGCGTGTCCAACGGACGCGCGCTAGGGCGCTCCAACTCGCACATGACACGTATTCGGTGGACCCAACGAAACACGATTTTTTTGCACATGTTTTGATGTTTTTCATTCGTTTTCCTTCACGCATTCGGAGAAGCACATGTGTGCTTCCCACAGTTTTACCACCCAAAAAACACATTTGTGCTTGTGCTTTTCGGTAAGTGAAAACTATATCTGTGCTTCCTGAAAAGTGAAGAAACGCAATTGTGCTTCCAAATTGGTGAAAATCACAGGTGTAATTCCCAAAAGAAGTGAAAACCACATAAGATATTTCGGTTTCCCTTTTCTGTTCTGTTTTATTTCTATTTTTCCTTGTTATTTGGGTTTTAGATTTCAATTTTCGTATATTTATGTTTCCTGCTTCTCTCAGGTTTTTAGGGAAAAAAGATCATCGGAACCTATTAAAATGAGATATAATTTTGAAGATATCGACATGAGAAATGCAACGATGAAAATAGTTCATGATTTGGATGCACGGTTCAAGAGATAAAGCATTTTATAAAAAAGAATGAACAGAAAAAATACAAAACTATCGGGTTGCAACAAGTGGCACACATGCTGTTGGGGAACGTAGTAATTTCAAAAAATTTCCTACGCACACGCAAGATGATGGTGATGCATAGCAACGAGAGGGGAGAGTGTTGTCTACGTACCCTCGTGGATCAAGCGAAGCGTTGGCGCAGCGTAGAGGAAGCGATCGTCGCGTTTCCGAGTCCAACCGATCCAAGCACGATTACTCCGGCACCTCAGAGTTCTTGACACACGTCTGCTCGATGGCGCACCCGGGCTCCGATCCGGCAAAGCTTGGGAGGAGTTCCGTCGGCTCTGACAGCGTGGTGGCGATCTTGATGTTCAACCGTCGCGAGCTTCGCCTAAGCCTGCTACAATATGTCCGAGGTGTAATATCGTGGAGGGGCCACACACGGCTGAAGGAACGATCACGAAGATCAACTTGTGTGTCTAGGGTGCCCCCCCCGTATATAAAGGAGCCATGGGGAGGCGGCCGGCCAGGAGGCGCGCCGAGGGGGAGTCCTACTCCCACCGGAGTAGGACTCCTTTCTTTCCTAGTTGGAGAAGGAGAAGGGAAGAGGAGGAAGAGAGGAAGGAAAGGCGCCCCTCCCTGTCCTATTCGGACTAGGAAGGGGAGGGGCGCGCGGCCACCTCCTGCCTCCTTCTCTCTTCTCCCTCAAGGCCCATGTAGGCCCAATAACCCCCGGGGGGTTCCGGTAACCCCCCGGTACTCCAGTAAAATGCTGATTTCACTCGGAACGATTTCGATGTCCAAATATAGGCTTTCAATATATCGATCTTTATGTCTCGACCATTTCGAGACTCCTCGTCATGTCCGTGATTACATCCGGAACTCCAAACAACCTTCGGTACATCAAAATACATAAACTCATAAAGAAACTGTCATCATAACTTTAAGCGTGCGGACCCTACGGTTCGAGAACAATGTAGACATGACCGAGACCGTCTCGGTCAATAACCAATAAGCGGGACACGGATGCCCATATTGGTTCCTACATATTCTCGAAGATCTTTATCGGTCGGACCGCATAACAACATCGTTGTTCCTTTGTCATCGGTATGTTACTTGCGAGATTCGATCGTCGGTATCCAATACCTAGTTCAATCTCGTTCACAAGCAAGTCTCTTTACTCGTTCCATAATACATCATCTACGCAACTAACTCATTAGTTGCAATGCTTCTGAGGCTTAAGTGATGTGCATTACCGAGAGGGCCCAGAGATACCTCTCCGAGCATTCGGAGTGACAAATCCTAATCTCGAAATCGCCAACCCAACAAGTACCTTTGGAGACACACAGAGAGCACCTTTATAATCGCCCAGTGCGTTGTGACGTTTGGTAGCACACAAAGTGTTCCTCCGGTAAATGAGAGTTGCATAATCTCATAGTCATAGGAACAGTATAAGTCATGAAGAAAGCAATAGCAACATACTAAGCGATCGGGTGCTAAGCTAGCGGAATGGGTCATGTCAATCAGATCATTCAACTAATGATGTGATCCGTTAATCAAATAACAACTCTTTGTCCATGGTTAGGAAACATAACCATCTTTGATTAACAAGCTAGTCAAGTAGAAGCATACTAGTGACACTCTGTTTGTCTATATATTCACACATGTATTATGTTTCCGGTTAATACAATTCTAGCATGAATAATAAACATTTATCATGATATAAGGCAATAAATAATAACTTTATTATTGCCTCTAGGGCATATTTCCTTCAGTCTCCCACTTGCACTTGAGTCAATAATCTAGATTACACAGTAATGATTCTAACACCCATGGAGTCTTGGTGCTGATCATGTTTTGCTCGTGGAAGAGGCTTAGTCAGCGGTGCGCAACATTTAGATCCGTATGTATCTTGCAAATCTCTATGTCTCCCACGGACTAGATCCGGATGGAATTGAAGCGTCTCTTGATGTGCTTGGTTCTCTTGTGAAATCTGGATTCGCCGCTAAGGCAATCGCTCTAGTATTGTCACAAAAGATTTTCATTGGACCCGATGCACTAGGTATGACACCTAGATGGGATATGAACTCCTTCATCGAGACTCCTTCATTGGCTACTTCGAAGCAGCTATGTATTCCGCTTCACCGTAGATCCCGCCACGGCGCTTTGTTTAGAAGCGCACCAACCGACAGCTCCACCATTTAATGTAAACACGTATCCGGTTTGCGATTTAGAATCGTCCGGATCGGTGTCAAAGCTTACATCAACGTAACCATTTACGATGAGCTCTTTGTCACCTCCATATCTGAAAACATATCCTTACTCCTTTTCGGTGCTTCAGATGTTCTTGACCGCTGTCGATGATCCACTCTGGATTACTTTGGTACCTCCTGCTAAACTTATAGCAAGGCACACATCAGTGCGGTACACAAGATCTTGCATACATGATAGAGCCTATGGCTGAAGCATAGGAACATCTTTCATTTTCTCACTATCTTCTGCGTTGGTGGGCATTGAGTCTTACTCAACTTCACACCTTGCAATAAAGGCAAGAACCCTTTCTTTGCTTGATCCATTTTGAACTTCTTCAAAACCTTGTCAAGGTATGTGCTTTGTGAAAGTCAATTAAGCGTCTTGATCTATCTCTATAGATCTTAATGCCCAATATGTAAGCAGCTTCACGAGGTCTTTCATTGAAAAACTTTTATTCAAGTATCCCTTTATGCTATCCAGAAATTCTATATTATTTCCAATCAATAATATGTCATCCACATATAATATTAGAAATGCTCTGAGCTCCCACTCACTTTCTTGTAAATCTGAGCTTCTCCAAAAGTCTGATAAACCCAAATGCTTTGATCACACTATCAAAGCGTTTATTCTAACTCGAGAGGCTTGCACCATCCATAAATGGATCATTGGAGCTTGCACACTTTGTTAGCTCCGTTTGGATCGATAAAACCTTTTGGTTGCATCATATACAACTCTTCCTCCGAAACCCATTCGGGAATGCAGGTTTTACATCCATTTGCCAAATTTCATAATCATAAAATCGGCAATTGCTAACATGATTCGGACAGACTTAAGCATCGCTTCTGGTGAGAAGGTCTCATCGTAGTCAATCCCTTGAACTTGTCGAAAACCTTTTGCAACAAGTCGAGCTTTGTAAACGATAACATTACCGTCGTCGTCGGTCTTCTTCTTGAAGATCCATTTATTCTCAATTGCTTGCCGACCATCGGGCAAGTCAACCAAAGTCCATACTTTGTTCTCATACATGGATCCCATCTCAGATTTCATGGCTTCAAGCCATTTTGCGAATCTGGGCTCACCATCGCTTCTTCATAGTTCGTAGGTTCATCATGATCTAGTAGCATGAATTCCGAATAGGATTACCGTACCACTCAGTGCGGATCTTATTCTGTTTGACCTCTGAGGTTACGTAATAACTTGATCGAAGTTCTATGATCATCATCATCAACTTCCTCACTAGTTGGTTTTGGCGTCACGAAACCAGTTCTGTGATGTACTATTTTCCAACAAGGGAGCAGTCTGATTACCTCATCAAGTTCTACTTTCCTCCCACTCACTTCTTTCGAGAGAAACTCCTTCTCTAGAAAGGATCCACTCTTAGCAACGAATGTCTTGCCTTCGGATCTGTGATAGAAGGTGTACCCAACTGTCTCCTTTGGGTATCCTATGAAGACACATTTTTTCGATTTGGGTTCGAGCTTATCAGGTTGAAGCTTTTTCACATAAGCATCGCAGCCCTAAACTTTAAGAAACGATAACTTTGGTTTCTTGCCAAACCATAGTTCATAAGGTGTCGTCTCAACGGATTTTGATGGTGCCCTATTTAATGTGAATGTGGCCGTCTCTAAAGCATAACCCCAAAACGATAGCGGTAAATCTGTAAGAGACATCATAGATCGCACCATATCAAGTAAAGTACGATTACAACGTTCGGACACACCATTACGCTGTGGTGTTCCGGGTGGCGTGAGTTGCGAAATTATTCCGCATTGTTTCAAGTGTAGACCAAACTCGTAACTCAAATATTCTCCTCCATGATCAGATCGTAGAAACTTTATTTTCTTATTACGATGATTTTCAACTTCACTCTAAAGTTCTTTGAACTTTTCAAATGTTTCAGACTTATGCTTCATTAAATAGATATACCCATATCTGCTTAAATCATCTGTGAAGGTGAGAAAATAACGATATCCGCCACGAGCCTCAACATTCATCGGACCACATACATCTGTATGTATGATTTCCAACAAATCTGTTGCTCTCTCCATAGTACCGAGAAGCGGCGTTTTAGTCATCTTGCCCATGAGGCACGGTTACATGAAATACCGAGTGATTCATAATCAAGTGGTTCCAAAAGTCCATCAGTATGGAGTTTCTTCATGCGCTTTACACCGATATGACCTAAACGAAAGTGCCACAAATAAGTTGCACTATCATTATCAACTTTGCATCTTTTGGCTTCAACATTATGAATATGTGTATCACTACTATCGAGATTCATCAAAAATAGACCACTCTTCAAGGGTGCATGACCATAAATGACATTACTCATATAAATAGAACAACCATTATTCTCTGATTTAAATAAATAACCGTCTCGCATCAAACAAGATCCAGATATAATGTTCATGCTCAACGCTGGCACCAAATAACAATTATTTAGGTCTAATACTAATCCCGAAGGTAGATGTAGAGGTAGCGTGCCGACCGCGATCACATCGACTTTGGAACCATTTCCCACGCATCGTCACCTCGTCCTTTGCTAGAGTTAAGCAATCCGTAGTCCCTGTTTGAGTTGCAAATATTAGCAACCAACCAAGATCAAATACCAGTGCTCTGCGAGCTCTAGTAAGGTACACATCAATAACATGTATATCACATATACCTTTGTTCACCTTGCCATCCTTCTTATCCGCCAAATACTTGGGGCGGTTCCGCTTCGGTGACGATCGCTTGCGGTAGAAGCACTTTCGATTTCAGTCGAGGTCGGACTTGGGTTTCTTCTCTTGAGCAGACAACTTGCTTGCTGTTCTTCTTGAAGTTCCTTCTTCTTCCCTTTGCCCTTTTCTTGAAACTAGTGGTCTTGTTGACCATCAACACTTGATGCTCCTTCTTGATTTCTACCTCCGCAGCCTTTAGCATTGCGAAGAGCTCAGGAATCGTCTTATCCATCCCTTGCATATTATAGTTCATCACGAAGCTCTTGTAGCTTGGTGGAAGTGATTGGAGAATTCTATCAATGAAGCTATCATCCGGAAGAGTAACTCCCAGTTGAATCAAGTGATTACAATACCCAGACATCTTGAGTATATGCTCATTGACAGAACTATTCTCCTCCATCTTGCAGCTATAGAACTTATTGGAGACTTCATATCTCTCTATCCGGGCATTCTTCTGGAATATTAACTTCAACTCCTTGAACATCTCATATGCTCCATGACGTTCAAAAACGTCGTTGAAGTCCCGGTTCTAAGCCGTAAAGCATGGCACATTGAACTATCGAGTAGTCATCAGCTTTGCTCGCGCGAGACGTTCTTAACGTCGTCGGTTACATCAAGAAGAGTTGGCACCCAGCGGTGCTTCGGGGCGTAATTTTACAGTGCAGCAATGAGGATAATCCTCAAATTACGGACCCGATCCGCGTAGTTGCTACCATCATCTTTCAACTTTCTTTGTCTCAAGGAAGGCATTAAAATTCAACGGAACAACAACGCACGGGCCATCTATCTACAATCAACATAGACAAGCAAGATACTATCAGGTACTAAGTTCATGATAAATTTAAGTTCAATTAATCATATTACTTAAGAACTCCCACTTAGATAGACATCCCTCTAATCCTCTAAGTGATCACGTGATCCAAATTCAACTAAACCATAATCGATCATCACGTGAAATGGATTAGTTTTCAATGGTGAACATCTCATGTTGATCATATCTACTATATAATTCACGCTTGACCTTTCGGTCTCCGTGTTTCGAGGCCATATCTGCATATGCTAGGCTCGTCAAGTTTAACCCGAGTATTCTGCGTGTGCAAAACTGGCTTGCACCGTTGTAGATGGACGTAGAGCTTATCACACCCGATCATCACGTGGTGTGCAGGCACGACGAACTTTGGCAGCGGTGCATACTCAGGGAGAACACTTCTTGATAATTTAGTGAGAGATCATCTTAAAATGCTACCGTCAATCAAAGCAAGATAAGATGCATAAAAGATAAACATCACATGCAATCAATATAAGTGATATGATATGGCCATCATCATCTTGTGCTTGTGATCTCCATCTCCGAAGCACCGTCATGATCACCATCGTCACCGGCGCAACACCTTGATCTCCATCGTAGCATCGTTGTCGTCTCGCCAATCTTATGCTTCTACGACTATCGCTACCGCTTAGTGATAAAGTAAAGCATTACGAGGCGATTGCATTGCATACAATAAGCGACAACCATATGGCTCTGCCGATTGCCGATAACTTCGGTTACAAAACATGATCATCTCATACAATAAAATTTAGCATCATGTCTTGACCATATCACATCACAACATGCCTGCAAAAACAAGTTAGGCGTCCTCTACTTTGTTGTTGCAAGTTTTACGTGGCTGCTACGGGCTTAAGCAAGAACCAATCTCACCTCGCATCAAAACCACAGCGATAGTTTGTCAAGTTGGTGTTGTTTTAACCTTCGCAAGGATCGGGTGTAGCCACACTCGGTTCAACTAAAGTTGGAGTGGCGACACCCGCCACCACACATGTGCAAAGCACGGCGGTTGAACCAGATCTCGCGTAAGCGTCTGGCGTAATGTCGGTCCGAGCCGCTTCATCCAACAATACCGCCAACCAAAGTATGACATCTTTGGTAGCGGTATGACTTATATCGCCCACAACTCACTTGTGTTCTCTTGGTGCATATAACATAAAATCATGAAACCTAGGCTCGGATGCCCTTTGTTGGGGAGCGTAGTAATTTCAAAAAATTCCTACGCACACGCAAGATCATGGTGATGCATAGCAACGAGAGGGAGAGTGTTGTCTCGTACCCTCGTGAGATGAAGCGAAGCGTTGACGCAGCGTAGAGGAAGTAGTCATCGTTTTCCGGTCCAACCGATCCAAGCACCGTTACTCGGCACCTCCGAGTTCTTGACACACGTACAGCTCGATGGCGCACCGGGCTCCGATCCAGCAAAGCTTGGGAGGAGTTCCGTCGGCCTGACGGCGTGGTGGCGATCTTGATGTTCAACCGTCGCGGGGCTTCGCCTAAGCACTTTGCTACAATATGACCGAGGTGTAATATCGTGGAGGGGCACCGCACACGGCTAAGGAACGATCACGAAGATCAACTTGTGTGTCCTAGGGTGCCCCCGCCTATATAAAGGAGCCAAGGGAGGGGGCGGGCCAAGGAGGGGCGCGCCAGGGGGGAGTCCTACTCCCACCGGGAGTAGGACTCCCTTTCTTTCCTAGTTGGAGAAGGAGAAGGGGGAAAGAGGAGGAAGAGAGGAAGGAAAGGGGGGGGGGCGCCCCCCTTCCCTTGTCCTATTCGGACTAGGAAGGGGAGGGGCGCGCGGCCACCTCCTGCCTCCTTCTCTCTTCTCCCTCAAGGCCCATGTAGGCCCAATAACCCCCCGGGGGGTTCCGGTAACCCCCGGTACTTCGGTAAAATGCCGATTTCACCCGGAACGATTCCGATGTCTAAATATAGGCTTCCAATATATCGATCTTTATGTCTCGACCATTTCGAGACTCCTCGTCATGTCCGTGATCACATCCGGAACTCGAACAACCTTGATACATCAAAATACATAAACTCATAAAGAAACTGTCATCATAACTTTAAGCGTCACGGACCCTACGGTTCGAGAACAATGTAGACATGACCGAGACACGTCTCGGTCAATAACCAATAGCAGGACACTGGATGCCCATATTGGTTCCTACATATTCTCTGAAGATCTTTATCGGTCGGACCGCATAACAACATACGTTGTTCCTTTGTCATCGGTATGTTACTTGCCCGAGATTCGATCGTCGGTATCCAATACCTAGTTCAATCTCGTTACCGCAAGTCTCTTTACTCGTTCCGTAATACATCATCTACAACTAACTCATTAGTTGCAATGCTTGCAAGGCTTAAGTGATGTGCATTACCGAGAGGGCCGAGAGATACCTCTCCGACATTCGGAGTGACAAATCCTAATCTCGAAATCGCCAACCCAACAAGTACCTTTGGAGACACCAGAGCACCTTTATAATCACACAGATTACGTTGTGACGTTTGGTAGCACACAAAGTGTTCCTCCGTAAACAGGAGTTGCATAATCTCATAGTCATAGGAACATGTATAAGTCATGAAGAAAGCAATAGCAACATACTAAACGATCGGGTGCTAAGCTAACGGGATGGGTCATGTCAATCAGATCATTCAACTAATGATGTGATCCTGTTAATCAAGTAACAACTCTTTGTCCATGGTTAGGAAACATAACCATCTTTGATTAACAAGCTAGTTAAGTAGAGGCATACTAGTGACACTCTGTTTGTCTATATATTCACACATGTATTATGTTTCCGGTTAATACAATTCTAGCATGAATAATAAACATTTATCATGATATAAGGAAATAAATAATAACTTTATTATTGCCTCTAGGGCATATTTCCTTCACATGCAGCGCCCACCCACTGTGCGATGCAGGCCGCGCGAATACGACATTATGTCGTTCCTCCTCCACGGTGCCAATGCCAGGCGCAACTTTCCCCACGGCTTGCCACCGGTGGAGTCCGTCGACCCTGGGGTGCCCACCGCACAGGAGATGTGGGTAGACTGGGAGGCCCACGAGCGCCTCGAGGCGGAGCAAGCCCGCGAGACCGCATGACATAGCTCCATCGCCTCTACCCGGAGCGCGTCAAGGCGGACCGACGACTATACAAGCAATACAAGGCCGGGGCGACGGAGGTCATCGACCTCTCCAACGACCCCGGCGGCGGTGCTGGTGACTAGGCCAGGGTGACACCGATGACGAGGGCCACAACCATCTCATCTGAGGGCTTACCGAATCAGACTGGGAGAGGATCAAGAATGAGAGCGATAGTGAGTAGTTTTTGGAATTTTTTATGCAATCTAGCCAAATTTCATTTAATTTATGTAAAATATTTGGAATCAAGTTAGATGTAGTAGTATGAACCAAGTTTACACCGAATTTGTGTTAATCTTTTTACTCCGCTAAGTTTAGAAGATCAGTTAGAAATGACACATTTTTAGAGGAGCAAATATACTCGTCTAAAGAATACTCGGTCGTATCCTCCTCTGAACTATAGATGATTGGTTAGAGGTGTCTTTGGAGCATCTACAACTGGGCTCCTCACCCTCCTCTATAAGTCCTAGCGGAAGGCCTGATCAGTGATCGATAACAAGAACGTGACCTAGCCGGGCACCTCAAACCGGCCCTATACGCCCGGGCTGACCGGTATCCCTCATATCCAAGCTAAATCTAGGACGGATATGGGAGGCCCGGGCACGCATATGTCCATGCTGGCTTGCCCCGACCCCACATATATTAGTCACCATCTGCATCCCGAACCAAACCCTAGCCACTCCACTCCGTCCCCAAGTTTCGTTCCGGCAATCTCCAGCCTTCTCCGGCATGTCAGGCAACAGATCCGACTCTAAGATCTCCTGGTCCATTAACTAGGGCATCGTCCCATGCAGGGACGAAGAGGTGATGGCCGTCCGCCGCTCCTAGGTGGAGTGTGCCCAACCGAGGTTGGAATTGATCCAACGGGAACCCATTGCGTCGGCGCAAATGACGCTCGGATCCGCTCAGATTGGAGGTTTGAGCTGTTGGGGAACGTAGCATGCAATTTCAAAAAAATTCCTACGCTCACGCAAGATCTATCTAGGAGATGCATAGCAACGAGAGGGGGAGAGTGTGTCCACGTACCCTCATAGACCGAAAGCGGAAGCGTTTATCACGCGGTTGATGTAGTCGTACTCTTCGGGATCCGATCACGATCCAACCGATCTAGTGCCGAACGGACGACACCTCCGAGTTTAGCACACATGCGGCTCGATGACATCTCCTCCTTCTTGATCCAGCCAGCGGGAGAGGAGAAGTAGATGGGATCACAATTAACACGACGGTGTGGTGATGATGGAGGTGGTGGAGCACCGACAGCGCTGCGCTAAGCGTCGCCGGGACAAGGCGGTGGAACTATGAACTAACGGGAGAGAGAGGGGCGCCAAGGGCTTGGTGTGTCCTCTTGGGGCACCCCTCCCCTCTATATATATAGGTGGAGGGGCGTGGCAAACACCCCCTCCAAGCCCTAGGACGCAGCTATGGGGGAGAGGACTTGTACTCCAAGTCCAATCCTATTCCTACTAGGACTCCTTCCTTATTTGCCTTCCCTAGCCACATGGGCTTTTGAGGACTTGGTGCGCCTATCCCAGTAAGGCTAGGGCACCTCCCCACAGCCCATGCTAGCCCTTGGGTCATGGTGAACCCACTTGTGGACTTCCGGACCCCTCCGGAATCCTCTGGAACCTTCTGGAAGCTTCCCGATACAATACCGAATAAACTGCACCTTTTTTCCGGAACCCAAAATATGACTTCCTATATAAAAAGCTTTACCTCTCAACCATTCTGAGACTACTCGTGACGTCCGGGATCTCATCCGGGATTCCGAACAACATTTGGTTACCACTCATCAAATATCCCAATACTACTCTAGCGTCAATGAACGTTAAGCGTGCGACTCTGCGGGTTTGAGAACTGTGTAGACATGACCGAGACACCTCTTCGATCAATAACCAATAGCGAAACCTGGATGCCCATATTGGCTCCTACATATTCTACGAATATCTTTATCGGTCAAACCGTTATGACAACATACGTTATTCCCTTTGTCATCGATATGTTACTTGCCCGAGATTCGATCGTCGGTATCCACATGCCTAGTTCAATCTCATTACCGGCAAGTCTCTTTACTCGTTTCGTAATACATCATCCCGCAACTAACTTATTAGTCACTTTGCTTGCAAGGATTCTTATGATGTGCATTACCGAGAGGGCCCAGAGATACCACTCCGATACTCGGAGTGACAAATCCTAATCTTGATCTATGCCAACCCGAAAAACACCTTTGGAGATACCTGTAGAGCATCTTTATAATCACTCAGTTACGTTGTGATATTTGATAGCACACAAGGCATTCCTCTGGTATCCGTGAGTTGCATAATCTCATAGTCGGAGGAATATGTATTTGACATGAAGAAAGCAATAACAATAAAACTAAACGATCATAATGCTAAGCTAACAATGGGTCTTGTCCATCTCACATCATTCTCCTAATGATGTGATCCCGTTTATCAAATGACAACACATGTCTATGGTTACGAATCTTAACCATCTTTGATCAACGAGCTAGTCTAGTAGAGGCTTACTAGGGACACTATATTTTGTCTATGTATCCACACATGTATCAAGTTTCCGGTTAGTACAATTCTAGCATGAATAATAAACATTTATCATGAAATAAGAAAATATAAAATAACAACTTTTTATTGCCTCTAGGGCACATTTCCTTCATGAGTCGCGTGCGCACTGCCTCGCCGGACGGATGAGGTCCGCCGGCCGTCCCAACTCCAGTCTGGAAGCGTACGAGGGAGCGGTGTGCCCCCTGTGCGAAGTAGAGGACACGGGTGGCGGAGTCCTGCCTCGCTACCAACGTGGTGGCGGTGGAGGTCGCGACACATGACGCTTTGGACGAGGAAGCCATCTGTGCCTGCATCCTCCAGAAGCGACAAAGGAGGAGCACACACATCCTCGCCTGAGGGCAAAACAACATTTCGTGCCATGGTCAGGCGCCCTCCTCCGCCCACAAGAAAAAGGAGAAGGGGAACTGTGTGGGTTAGACAGCTCCGGCGATGAGTTGATCTGACTCGATCCATTTTGCGTCTTAGAGCACTAATTTCGTGACAAAGACGGC